>OX421977.1:86178219-86778219 GCA_949128135.1 Parasteatoda lunata
TCTTACCCTGTTTGGGGTGCAAAACTTGTATCAATACTGAGTTTCAGACCTTTAACAAATTGGTCTTCAACGGAAAATTCAGTGGCTAGAACATTGTCAGTATTCCATTTTTCTTTTATTGTAATTCCTAAATATAAAGAAAACAAATTGAGCAATCATAAAACACAATCTAAAATTACAGGCTTAAAATCAATTAATCTATAATTGTATACATATATATATGTTGAAAACCAAAATAAAAAACTACAGATAAAAAAAAAATTAAAAAAAGAAATTCTAATCAAGAAACTAAAAAATTTATCAAGTAATTAGTTAGAAAGAAAATAAAAATTAAAGTTTTCAACCGGGACAGTTTTAAGTAATTCCTGAGCAAATTTCTCTAGATATCTTATTTTTCAATATTTATAATAGCAAGAAATATTTATATCATAATTACTAGCTTATTTAAACTCTAAAAACACTAGATTTTCGTAGAACAAAAAAGCTGAAAATTCAACTTAAATATGAACAATTATAGGTAATCCATTAGAACTATAACCTATACTTAACCTACTATTGGTAACCTTTCACTAGAAAATAGCACTGACTGTTTATTTCATTTTATCGTACTATAACTTTTAAAAATTTGAAATCTGTAAATTCCACCTTTGTTTATTCATCACAAATTTCATTCACACAATGAATAACTTTGAATGAATAATGAATAAAATTGTTTCAATACACATTTGAAAAACAAACATAATCACATTTTATAACAAAATTTCATCAACTTTTATAACTAATTTATACAAATAAAAATATATTAATTTACATTAACATGAATTGAAATTAATAGCAATGTTAAAAAGCAAATAATTTAATAACTATACATATCAAAGCATTTTACGCTAGATTAAAAGATTACCGTGATTTTTTAGAAGGTACTTTGTTTCAAGAAAAGCGTTTACACGTCCAGTGTCATTATTTGATGTGCCACTAACTGTAAAATTAACACCTGTTGCAGTTTTGGTCTTACATTCCAATTTCATCAAACCAATATCTGAAAATGAAGAAAAAAATTAATCATATCATTCACACATATAAAAAAAAAAAAAAAAAAAAAAATGCTCTTAAAATAGTTTTTACAAGGGAAAAAAAAGAATTTCTCTTCTAGAACAGAGCATTGAAAAACTATAATGCAAAAAATTAGCTTTGAAGTTTTGCATTAAATCTTAGAATATTGAATTTAAAAATTATGTAGTTTAACTGGACGCAATTTATACATCAAAAGTTTTGTAATTTTCAGCAAGTAATAATAAAAAAAAAAAAAAAAAAAAAAAATTTAAAAAAAAGAGTCAATAAAAATTTGTGAATTTACTAACTGAATTATTTTATAATTTGTACAAATAATCCTAATTAAATGGTGGGGGAGGAAAAAAAGAAAAATGGCATTTAAAGGACCTAAACTTTGTATCGATTTTCTTTTTAATTTTTTGGCATACTTTCAAAGATTAATTATCAATATCACAATTACCAGATAACTAATATATTGGAACTCAAGAATTTGAATTTATTAAAAACTTGCATATTCATATAATTAATAAAAGAATTACTTTTTTAGCACATTTCTATTACACATTTAAACATATTTCAGCTGCTGACAAATAAAATTTATGAACTTGGCAGACTGCCAATCTTACACAGGGTTTGTAAATTTTTCTAAAAACATTTAAAAACATTTTAGAAATACTTTTGTAGATACATTATTTCAATGGAATATTTTTTGCAGGACTGCATGAATCGAAAATGAAATTAGTATGTACTCTTTTCAGATTATATATTTTTATAGAATAATTAATTTTTATTTAAATAAAAGAATAAATGAAACTATATAGATACAGTTAACATAAATGTCTTTCAAGTAAAATTTTTGTTTGAAAAAAACAAAAACAAAATATTCTGGAGAAACAAAGAAAAAAACAAATTGTGTTTTGAGACTCTCTTAAGTAGTATTATTTGCATATGTGTATTTGTTTACCGATTTATTATTTGTGTTAAAAAAAATAATGGTTATAAGAATTGTCATTTAAAGATATTTCAAGATGTAAGAATTGTCA
Organism: Parasteatoda lunata; assembly: GCA_949128135.1. Lineage (NCBI taxonomy): Eukaryota > Metazoa > Arthropoda > Arachnida > Araneae > Theridiidae > Parasteatoda > Parasteatoda lunata. The sequence goes on from OX421977.1 coordinate 86,180,316, forward strand.
TGGGAAAAAAAAAAAAAAAAAAGAATTGTTATAAATTACTTCTTACCCTGCCAACAATATACCAACTTCAAAATTTAAACCTAAATGATAATTTGTGAAATGAACTTAATCTTGCTGTACGAACAATATGCTAACTACGTATAATGGTACACGGCTTTCAACAAGAGCAGTAATAGAGTAACAAGTAAAAAGAGACCAAATCAGAACTGCCAAAAAAGAGAGTTCACTCTAAATTCACTCAACCATGCCACCTTTCTTAAAAATACATGTATAAATAACAATCAAATTTTCACTTCAAACTCACCAGAATTAATATATCAATATCTTATGAAATACAAATTAAACGATTTGAGCTCAGAAATAACATAATCCTTTTATTAAAAATAAAATTATCTGTTTAAAAATATTAATTTGCAGAATAAGCTTAGTAAGCAGGTGTATACTTTCTAACCGGAAGTAGAGCAGGTCAAGAGCTCAAGAATGCTGTTGTTTACGTTTATATTGGAAATACCATTCATTAGTAAAATAAATTAAAAAACTTACGATAATTTCTATTGAAGATATCCCTTGCTTGTTTTCCAAGATCTGAAAAGCATGGTGGAGCCATTTTTGATCCTGTAAAATCGTTTAAGTCATTAAAGTGTTTATTTTTTAGCAATCTCTGCATGTAAACAGAATCCTGTACCCTTTATTAATTAGGGCTTAATTAATCTCAATTAATTAAGTCTAAATTAATGCAGCATACAAATAAATATACACTCTTCCTGTTTATTTAACAACATTAGGAATGTCAAAATTGCCAAAATTCTTTAAAGATACTGAAAACTGTTTTCCGAAAAGATGCTATTTTATTTGTACAACTGTTGCAATGATCAAAATAAGTTGAAAGTTTAATTATTTTCAATATAAGAGGCAGTCAAAAATTTTAATAAATAATAACATAATCTAATCTTTTTTTAAAAAAATAAATAAGCAAAGTTTAAGTCAATTAAAAATGTGTTTCGTAACTCAAAAGAATGCAAAAGAAAATTTTTTTTTTTTTTTTTTAAATTGATATTTTTCCGAACAGAACCAGGCTGACAATTTTTGCCTATGTTATAAGCACCTTTTTCCATTAGTTATATTTAATATTCTTCTCTTAAAATACCTCAAAAACAAAATTATTTATTTATGTACATAGCTTAGAGAAAATTTTGTTTTGATTGATTTACATAAATTAATTGAAATTAGCCACAATAAAAACATTTGACACATAAATAAAAGCAAAAATCTATAAATAAATGTTTAAAAAATATCTGTCACAACTTGTTATCTATCAAGTCATGACAACTTTTCAGCTAACAAGTCAATTTTTCACGAACAGTGATGTTATAATATATGGAATCAAACTGATTAAATACTTCAAGTATAAATAAATATACTTGCTTGACATTTCTTTCCTGATTAAATTTGTGATAAAGTGTTGGCAACAATCCAAAGTGAAAATGAATTTAAGAATTTATTACTGGTCTGTTAGCCAAAGATAAAGATCTTAATATCAAGCATTATTTCTTTTAACTTAAAACTAATTTTGCTGGCTTGAAAAACTACTTAAAAATTGTATAAAAGAAATTTGGTTCATATAAGAATTAGAAAGCCATCCAAATTTTCAAATTTAATAATGCAAATATGAATTTTTTTTTTTTTTTAATATTTCTATGCTGCTTTAAATTTTTTTGTTTTGTTAAACAGTCGTTGTATTATACTTGTTATGAGTCTAATTTTTATTCGATCATTTACGGAACACACAGTGTATAGCGGGACATCAAACTTTAGGCATATCTTGTGAAAATACAACTGCAGAAAAAAATTATTAAGTCTACAAAATTTTGTAAAGTTATATTTTTTGAAATAACACATTTTTACAGTGTTATAGTTTTTGAAATACTTTAGAATAAATTATTTTAATTTATCTTATTCTTTCCTCTGAATGTATTTTCAAGTATTGTTTCTAAAAAACTTATATGTAAAGAACTGAAAGGGATAAATTGATAGTTATTTATATCTCATTGTTTATAATGGATCTCTCTCATGTTATGTACGACTTTAATATCAAGTGCATAAATTGACCCCTGATATTTGTGAAATTTATGACATGACTCATACACCAACTAATTTTAATTAGGAACAATATTTGAATAAATTTAAAATCTAATTTTTTTTGTATATTTTATTTCATTGTAACTTATAATTAACTCAAGAAAAGAACTTAATCAATTTATTAAGTTTCTTAAATTTAAATTAAATAGAAATAATTACAGGGTAGTTATAATTTTTTATAATACTATACGTATAACCAATTCGGATACATCCTTTTTTTTTCCGTCCGGAAGTAAAAGTCTTAAAATACCCTATAATGATCATTTATAATAATTCATTTTGAGAATTTTTAATTATTTGTGCATGTCAAATTAGACTCATTAATTTATCTTAGATAATGCCCCTGTGGCAGAATTGTTTTGGGCGATATACCTCTAAAGTATCTTTCTGCAAGATACTTTAAAAAATAGCAAATATACATGTTACTAATTTAAAGAAGCAGGAATGTCAATTTCAAAAACGAGGGCCGGGATAGCCTGGTCGGTAGGGCGCTCGGCCCATGTACCAGAGGTCGTGGGTTCGATCCTCGCCGGCCGAAGACTCCCCGCGTAGTAAATGGTGACTGATGCACGTTAAATCTGTCGAGTCTCAAAGTCCTCCATGTTCCCATAACAAATCAATACCTCTGGGGGTACTGATACAGGAGTTTCCTTGTCTTCTGGATTGGTTCAAAATTACAAGGCTACGGAGTTGAACATTAGTAGTCGTAAACCCATGAAATTGGGTCGGCTGTTCAACGACGGTTATAAAATAAAATAAAATTTCAAAAACGAAAAAAAAATTGGTTGTAATAAAATATAACTTTTTAATATTAATAATAATAATAAAAATAATTTTCAAATATTATGGCCGGTATTCTCACATTTAATAAGAGGAAACACTAATAATTTCTTCTTTCGCATTTTGTAAATCATCACATTAAAAAATAATAATAATAAAATCTTTAAATCTGTAGCAGTAACTACTGAAAAAAAGATCGAAGGCGAAATCACGCGAATCAGATTTTTTGAAAAGTGGTTACTAAATGCGCGTTTTCATTTCGAGATTCAGTTGCTGTAGTAAATAAAATCAAATTAAAGATAAAGGATTTTGAAAACTATGTGGAAATCAATAGTAATAACTAAATAAAAAACAATGAATTGAAAGAAATTTCTGCAGGAATGAAAACCAAATTCTTTTTACTTCCTTAAGGAAATCTTTCTGCACAAACTTGGTAACGTTTTGCAACAATATCGCCACGATTCTGCCACGGGGGATAATGCTATAAGGCTTTGTAATCAATTTATCACATATCCTTAACTGACAGATTACTAATTTTTAAGACTTAAAGGTTTACATTGGATATTTAATTTGAAATTTACCATTAATTCTTCAATATATTTCAATTTTGATATTCAAGATTCTAGAACAATACAAATTTTTATGTCTGCAAAGACAAAATGTATCCCAATACTGAAATATGTGAGGATTTTTTTTACGAAAGCTTAAAAATAATGTTTTCTATTACTTTATTTCAATTGAAAGTTAACAAAATAAGGTTCTATTATACCACAACATCTATAAGATAGTTTTTGTGGTTGCAATATCAATTAAGCACCTTTATAAATTAGAAAAGTTAATTTTTATAATTTTCTTAAAAACTGCATTAGAAAAAGTAATAAAAATATAACTGTTTGAAAGGTAGTATGAACAAATTTGCAGTATAATTTATACTTTTACAATATTATTCAAACTGATCTTCCTTATATCAAAATTTAAATATATAGCAAAATAAATGCTAAATTTATAATTTTCTTCAATGTAAGCTATCAAATTTTTATTTAAAAATTTGTTAATTAAAGTGTAGCAATGCACTATATGTGATAAATTAGTGAATCAAGTTTAACATACACAAGCTACTACAGTAGTTAAAGCGAACCATTGCAAAATGAGGATATAATTCCACACGAAATTTGCACAAATTTATTAGGTAAAGAACAGCTTTCAGTCGGTACTTTTAATACAATACTTTAATAGTGATACTCAATGATCAAAGAAGTGTTTCAAGAGTAAAGGGGCTGTGTATATATTACAAATATGTAGCAATCTCAAAATATAGAGGTCTAAGCATAAAATAGGACTTGGGTAAGAATAAGCTTTTATGTATAAATTATTCTTATCAAAGATAAGAATCTTTTTTAAACTGTTTATCCCTTAAAAAGTATAAGTATAAATTTTCTTAATTATAAATTAAACTTATTTAATAAAATAGAAGCCCCGAAAGGAGTTGACAGCATTTTCCACGAAACAAAAATAAAGTGAAGTTTGACACTATGAATTTCATTTTAGCTGTATAGAGCAGATTTATAATAAGTTTTTCATTAAACCACTATAATAATAGGCATTTTCAAATGATGGATTAAATAGTTTAATCATTTCAGTCAAATTGTGATAAGAATTTTAACACTTGGCTATAACATTGTGTTAGCACACAAACAGAAAATGAAAGTTTCAACTTTAATATCTTTAAGAATGCATTCAACCTTCCAATAAAAATCATACATTTAAACAGTAGTAACATTATGAATTCTAGTAGCATCCTTAGCTTAAATCAAATAACACAGCATAAAATTATCCAAAAACATTTATCAACAGTCAAAAAAATTCAACATCGAAAAATTGAAACTTATTTTTAAAGTAAATAAAGCTTAAAGTTCGGTGTTAAGTCTGTAGAAAATTAACGTTTTTGACTGGCAAATGCCATCCAAAAGCTATTTTGTTACGTACTACTTAATGTCCACTGCTCATATACACACAACAAATAATTCAAAAATATATTTAAAATGTTTGCTTCCATTTCTAAGCTTATAAATGTATTTATGAACAAGGATACTTCATGTTACAGTATAACTTAAGATAAATGATTATTTTCCGTGAAGCATGACTGGACGCGGAAAGCACCGAGTTATAGATTTATATTAGACTCACTACAGTAACAAATATTCAAAACATGATAGATGAAAAGTTTTCCTACCTTTTTAAAAGTAAAATTTATAAGAAAATATGGACGTTATATTTTTTAATAATAAGATGAGAAAGAGGTTAAATGAAGGGTGTAGTAGAAAAATGTTATGCAAAATAGCAGAAAGTTAGAGATTTGCGGATGCAGTTAGAACTCAAAAAAAAAAAAAAAACATTATATTCTGCGAAATGAGGTTTTGGTAATTCTGTATCAATTTTATGCAAAATTATTCAAGTACTATAACTATTTTAATACTGATAATAATTGCTTCTTTGGAAATTTTTAAAAATTCATTGTGACTCTTTTACTGATAGCCGGAAAAGAAGTGAAGTAAAGGTAGTCAACTCGAATTGTAAACAATCAAACCGTTGCGTTAAAAATTAAGTACATACGGTAATTTGTTTGCGGCATTCTGAATATATAGAAGTATATCTAATTTCTAAAGTAATTAAATTTACCTTTAAAATTATTTCAATTTGCCACTACATGTTCAACGTAGTTTCATAACGGATTTTTGGGAATTGAAAATGAAAAAGTGTATTTTCTGCTGCAGTCATATGGACAACTAGGAAAATCTAATTTAACTTTACAAAATACTGCAACATTTTTTTTTTCACAGTTCATTTGAATATTAAATAAAAACATCAATCAGTAATGCAAATCTCCCCAATAATATGATAATTTTAATTCTTATTGTTTGCGTATCTTAATCAAATTTTTTAAAACTGTTCTGTTTTGTAAAAACTGTCAGAAGTTAAGATGATTAACCAACAAGGCTAATAATAAGTGTAAATTTTTCTTCTTACAAATTAAATTAATCTTTTGTTTTACACAAGCTGAAAGCATCTTCATGGTGTTGATGAGCAGTTTTTTTATAAGTACAAATTTTTTCGAATAACTCAATTGATTTCAAGGTGTAAACAGTTTCAGCTAAATATATATAAAAGAATTTTATTTTAATAAAGAAACTCACTGCTCCTAATTTGTATGCATTACATGTGATCATGTTTTAAGGAGGCAATAAAAGTTGGACAAGATAAATTTAATAAATAATTATAAACATTTAAAAGTGCTTAATTTGTTTAAAAAAAGGTCCAAAACCATAATGTGCCACTATAATAACATGCCACCAATTATCCATGAAAATAAAAGATTTAGGAAGTATCTAAAAATTTAGATCCACAAAAGACATTTGAATTTTTATATCTCTATACCAGGGTTGGCAAGGTTTAGGACAGAGTGGATTAATCCACGGTTTAAACCGTCCTGTCCAAAACCTTTTTACTCAAATTTTGCCACAATTTTATCTGAACAATATTTAAAAAGTAAAATAAACATATAACTAATAACATATTGATAATTAAATCTGGAGAGTATTTGTTTTTAAAAGTATAATATTTTATTAATATTGTTTGACTCTTCAATTTAAACATTAAACAAAGGATCAGTAATCAAGTTTAATTGGTCCTGTTCAAAACCCTTTTACTCAAATTTTGCCACAATTTTATCCGAACAATATTTAAAAGGTAAAATAAACATATAACTAATAACATATTGATAATTAAATCTACTAGAGAATATTTGTTTCTATAAGTATAATGTTTTATTAATATTGTTTGACTCTTCAATTAACATTAAACAAAGGAAGATTAATCAGTAATCAAGTTAAATTGGTCCTCTCATTCAATAGTACATAACTGAAGTTTGACCTTACCATACAGGTTAAGCTATAAGGGACTAAGTGCTTGGTTAGTCATAAACAGGTTTATTTATTTATAGTAATATTCAAGAATACTTTTATTTCATTCATGTTCGATTCTTTTAGCATAGTGGTGATACATCACCAGTGTCAGTAACTGAAACTGATGCTATGCCCTTCAAAGCTGTTAATACATTTTTCAGCTATTTTGTATTTCCAATTTAAACTAATATATTTATATTTAAAAAAAAATTTTTTTTAAATAGATGTCCTTTTTATCATTCTGTAATGCAGAAATTATAAAATTTTTTAAAATAAATATTGTGAAAAATAAAAAGTTAATTTTTAAACAAATTTATTATTTTTTTAAAAAAATTATTATTATTTTTATTATTGCATTATTTATCCTTATGCAAAAACATAATTTATCAGTATTAAAAACAAATTTATATTCAAAGGATAAGGTATTCACTTTTATTCAATGAATTATGGAGCTTCAAAGATTATAAACCTTTTTCTATTATATTATATTATTTTCCTTTAATAAGTTAAAGTAAATTGTATAAAAAATATCAAATATTTATTGATACATGTAATTATTATGTGTACAATGTTTACACCTATAGAATTTTTACCTTTTACCAAAGCTCAAGGTTTTGGACAGTTTTACCCAGTTTAGGAGAGTAAACCCCATGTGTCCTGTCCAAAACCAGTTTAGGACGTCTAAAACCCCAACCCTGTTCTATACATAATTACATAAAAGGATTGTAGTGCCTTGAAAAAAATTTTGCGGGATTAAATTTAATAAATATATGAAAAATTTGTTAGACTTAATTGAATGACAAAGAGCTTAAATAAACCTTTAAATGGCATTTTAATAAAATCATAACAGTCCGTTAAAGTTTTTTTTTTTTTAAGTCCATTTTTGTGAAAAAAAATTACTTTAAAAAAAAAAAATTCGACAGAAGTGGATATATCGTTTTGGAAGAAATAAGTTTCAAGGGGAGGAAACTTTTTAAAAAAAATAAATATGTTAAAACAGTTTATATTTGCAATCTAGATTAAATAAAAGTATTAACTTCAAAGATTTCTATTGTATATCATTTTTAAAAAAAGTGAAAGTTAAAAAGTACAATTATAAAAAAAAAATTATGAATTTTTTGAGTAATTAAAATAATTCTAGTTATTCAATAATTTACACAACGAATTATTATAAACCCTAATTTTATAATTATATAAAAAATCAATGAAATATCATATTTAAATAAATTAAAATGCATATTGAGTTTATAATTGAAAATAACATACTAATTTGCTTAATCAATTATTAAGGAGAAATACCTAAACCAATTCTTCTTAGATGATATGTGTTTATATAGATGTTAAAATATAAAATTAACAGTATGAAAAAAGTTTTTTTTTTTTTTAAAGAAATGTGTGTGAAAAACTTATTACTTTCTGGTACTGTATTAATTTAGTTTGTTAAAATTTTAAATATTCTTATAATTATCATTACTAAACAATTCTATTGATAAATTTTTCTATCTTAAACACTTCTTACTGTTTTTCTCAATATCCTGGAAAAGGTAAAATGCCTACCCTAATGTTATACTTCATATAAAAAATAATAAAACACAAATGCGCAATAATTTGATAAAATATTTAAATAAAATGAAACTTTCTGTAATGATAATATTTACTTATTTTGTTTGGTAAAAAGATTATATAAATTTAAATTATATATTGAATTTTTTTTTCTTGTGAACTTTATCTCTTGAAGGGACTTTAAATAGAACATCCAAAGTTTTGAATAGTGCAACCGCTGTATCATATTTAGAAAATGCAAAAAGCTGTTAGCATTTTCCCATTAATAAATCTACTATATTTGATATGACGAAGCTAAAAAAAATATTGTTCCGTTCATGCAATTGACCATAGCTCCTTTTTAAGATAATTTTGGGTTTTCTGTGAACGTCAAACATTTTTCTATTACACTCCGGAATCGTAATATAAAAGAATATCTTTCTGTGAATTAAGTCTTTTACTTAACAATGGTTCAAATTACACTAGATGTTATTGGAGTTTGTTTGAAAGCAATGATATGAAAATGAAGTCTTCTACATATTTTTTATTTAAGAAGATTTTATGAAAAAACTTAATGGTCTGTTTTTTTACATTGTTTGTTTTTTTTTTAAAAAAACTTTAATGTTATTTATGACTTTATCTTTGTATTTTTTACTATTATAGGTCTTTTTAAATAAACATACATAATTCGAGTGTAATTTGAAAATAGAAAGCTCTCCGTGAAGAAATCGGAAATTATCGCAAAAGTGTGTGACGTTTTTTTTTTTTTTTTTTTTAACAGTGTAAGTGAATACTTTTATGTATGGACACTTTTATGAAGTGTGTATACATTATTTCCTTATCCTTCGTTGTCTCAGTTATTTAGACAAAGAACAAAGATTTCTGTTGTATGTTTAAAATACATATACATGTATAAATACATTTTAAAATTATTTATTATATTTCCACCTTACTTTTTAAGTTACAGGATGTGTAGCATTTTTAAAAAATGCTTAAAGTTGCTTATTTTCGATTTTTGTTTTTTAAAAGCCCTTAAAGGTACTTTTTCCATTGGATGTTTTTAAAAAGTGCTTAATTTTCCCTTGTTTAAAATGAGATTTTTCCTTTACCATGTCGATTTTCACTACGAATTATGCAAAAAGACACCGTTCCCACTGTTCTATTCAACATTTTCACAGTTAATTCAACCCCAATCTATTTCGGCGTATTGTCAGTATGCAGCGTAGGAAACGCTATTCGTTTTACATGATTCAAAATTTTTTGATTTTTGATAATTGTCAAAAAGTTTTATTTGACATGACTGTAAAACAAGATAAAACCATCAATCATCAGAAACTTTCCAACCCTGCTTAATTATGATATTTTTTTAAAGTGCTTAAAAATATTTTTTGAGCAAAAAGTGCTTAAAGGATGCTTATTTTTTGTTTAATAATTTGTCTATGAGTTAGATTTGAATTATCTGTTGTGCATTTGCCCCCCAATTCCATGGATAATTGGGGCTCTTCTCTAATAATAAGTACATTATATAATATTTGTTATTATATTTTATGGAGTATTGAAATGGTATTATGTACCCAAAGTATTTCTTGCAATCCTGTTTGTTACTTTGAATTGCTTTTAGAGTATGAACTGGTTTTATATATATTTTTAATCCCTTGATTATTATTAATTCATAATTTTAATATTTCAGCTATGGGTAGACGAAGAAGTAAAAGGAAGCCACCTCCCAAGCAAAAAGCTATCATGCCTTTGGAAACACAGTTTAATTGCCCTTTTTGTAACCATGAAAAATCGTGTGAAGTAAAAATGTAAGATCTTCATTTTTACATTTATTTTTAGTGTAACTTTACAGGGGGCACCATTACAATGGTTGCAATCTTAGAAAACTAGGCACATCACAGAGATTAAAAATTGCATTGCAACCCATGTCTGAAAATGTCAGTGTACCCCACTAGAAGCTCCTCTCTATCACAAACTGACTAAATGTTGAAACATTATTTGTATTTATCTAAACTGTCTTTATTTTAATTTTATGCTTTCTGATTGTTAAAAATTACATTTAAATGGGCCTCAAAATGGCTCTTTTACATAATTTAATGATACTTGACCATATTGTTGAATTCTCCAAGTTCATGTCATCATAATTTTCTACCTTTAGTGAAATACATTGACATTTTTGGACATAAGTTGCTATTGAATTCTCAAGCCTTATGATGTGTCTTACCACCAACTAATTTGTAACCATTCAACTGAATTATACTGTATTAATAAACCATGCTCAAAATTAACCCTGGTCTATTGCTCTAAAATTTGACTCTGATTAGCAATCAATGTAAATTTAATTCAATTTTTGGTTTTATGTTTTGCTCTGTGCTTTTGCTGCAAAATTGCATGTTTTATCATATTTGTGAAATTACGCATGTCATTCTTCTTTTAAATTCAATTTATTAACTTTAAAAAAAAAAGGTATGGGGGCATGTAAATGGACCAGTGAAAATGTGTACAGACTAGTAATATCTTTTAATTAGTGATCCTATGGACCACCTAGTAATTTTTCTTGATTTCTACCCCTGATAATAACTGAACCAATTTATTAAATAAGTTTGGGTGATAAATGATAGTGAGTGGTTAGTCGACTAGGGGGGAAATGGTATTTCACCTAGAGCCCATTAATATTGTCGTTAATCATTGTTTCCCATTGAATAAAAATGAAATTATAATACTTGGATACGGTATTCACATTATTTAACTGTTAAGTATATGCTTTTGTTTATGAGTATTAAATACTACTTTTTTGTATATTTGGATGTTGACTTAACACATCCATATGTTATCTAATGAATATGAATTTAAAAATAATCTCATTGATTCTAAAACGAAATTACAATTGTAGAATAGTAATAGCTTCTTTCATTGTTAACTCTCCAAGCCCCTGTGCTAAATTGTACTAAAATTTCTTGGATACCCATTTGTTTCATAGTGAATAACATGCGGGAAATAGGTTTTTTTTTCCTTGCAATGTAACGTTCGTAGGAAACCATGATTAATGCTGCAATATTGCTTAATGATGACTAATAATCATAAAATATTGTGGCAATGAAGTGTTAAGATATGAAAATTTTAATTTCAATATGGTGACTTTTGAATGTCAGATCGGTGTTAGTAGAGAGTGCGAAAGATGAACATAATTGTGCAAATATTCTAAATTATGCAATTCTTAATAAGAATAGAAAGGGAACAAAATATAGCCCAGTAAACTTCTAATTTAAAAAATAAATAAAAGAACAGTTACGTTTTGGAAAAAAAAAAATTTCAGTTTTACTTTATGGGGTTAATGTTTTGATTTTCTAAAACAAACTGTAGTTGGAACGCAAAGTAGAATGTATTCGTTGCTGTCACTTGTAAGTAGATTTTTTTTCATCTTTATCTCAATAATATTATAACAGTCTTAGATTTGCTTGTAAGTTTTGAAAGTTAATATTATGTTTAATAACAATGTTATTGCCAAATAAATATGTAATGACATTTATTGTTTTTTATTGTAAAGTAATAGTAGATCCTTAGGTAATTATCTGTCCCCTATAAAAGCATTTAATTTAAGGTGGGTAATTACAAAACTATAGCCTTTGGCTAATGGATAAAATACTATATCATTTCCTTAATTAAACTATCCATTTTTTACAAAAGTAAGTTGTTACATTTTGTAACAATCAAAAATTTTTGACTACTAGCTTGCAATTTCTTTGAAGAAAATTAAAGGGATAGAATTACATTCAATTCAGTCACACACAGTTTTTTTTTTTTTTTTAATTGAATTTAATGACCTTTAAAGAAATAGTACTGCAATTAAACTTAACTGTTCTGTAGAAGAAGAAAAACTGTTCTTTGTAACCTAAAAGTTTTATTTTATTCAGTATTTTATTGTCATAATCTTACGAACTAGACTTTTTTCTTTGGAAAATTTTATTTTGGACAACCACCAAAACTACAGTTTTGAAAGCATTGTCTAAGTTAATAATAATATCAAATGATTATTATTTTATCATACATAAAGTATTTTGTGTGCAGAACTGTTTTTTCCCCTAAAACAGAGGAATTTATTTAATTTCAGTTATGTTTTTTTTAGTATAAAGTTTTTAAGTTAGTATTAAAAGTAGTATGAAAATGTAATTTATTAACTTAGTTACCTTAATTATTTTACAGTTTTAATAATATAATGGTTTCAAGCTATTGAGAAAGTTTTTACTTTTATTATTATTATTTTTTTTAATAAGCCTTATTTTACTTCCTATTTTATTTATTTTAGATAGATTTTCAACTATAACAATACAACAACTAAATTTCTGAAACACATAGTTAGGTTTTTTTTAGATTGGATTTTAGGATCTTTTTCTAACACAGTCTCTTTTTTTTTTCCCTTCTCACATTAGTTATGTGAAAACTGAGCAAAGATAATTTTAGATTTACCGCTCATATTAAATTATGCATTAAAAGAAAAAAAAATCTTTGAATGAATGAAAATTTTATCTCCAAAATGTTGATATAAAATAGTTTGTACAAACATTTTATAAAAATTAAATAAATAAGAATTTTAACTTCCTAAGACAAAAATAATTTACAAATTTCAGTTGTTTGACTTATGAATGTTCTAAAACCCTATGTAATTGTTTTAACATATAAAGACTCTATGCAGAGATGATTGTGCTCCGGAAAAAATCCAGATTTTTCGCTAATCGTGATCCAGAAATCCAAAGTCCAGAAATTTACAGAAATCATCGATCACATTTATGTATAAAAATTCTTGTAGGGTAGTGTCGGGTACCCCCGCCCACTGTCAATTTCATATGTATAGAATATTTTTTCAAGTCAATGGGCCATCGGACATTAATTGTTATATTAAAAAAATATTATTTTCAAAGTTTCAAGTATTTATGCAGCTGGTAACATGGTAAATAATAGTTTTGAAAATATGTTGAATACAGTTGTCAATTTTTTTAAATTTCTATTTTTTTAAGTTAAACTATTCTTTTTTTAGTTTATTCTTTTTGCATTATTTAATTAGATGATAAAACAATAGAAACATACAAAAATATTGATTATTACTCAATATTATACAGAAATATAAGCAATACTCCTTAAGTGGGCGGGGCTACCTGACTCTCCCCTATATTTTATTTAAAAATATTAGAACTAGAATTATACTTGGCATCTCTTTCATTTGTAAATATTTTTTGAGGTAGAATAATAAATGTGATTAGAGATAAAAGTAAAGTAAATACATAATTATTAATTTAAATCATGCTGCATATAATTTATATAGAATTTCATATATTTGTGAAAATATCAATGATTTAAATTTATAAAGACATTTTTTGAAATGCGTCGTTAATGATTTTACTCTGGAAATTTTCAGGATTTTTTAATTGGGCTCACAATCACCCCTGTCTATGTGGTGCAGGTCAAGGTTGGATGCAGGTTTTACAAGCCCTGCACAAACTTTATTGCAGGACTTTTTTCAATACACAAAAATATCATATTTTGTAAGATCTTTTAAACAAAAATTTTTAAAAAATTACAGTTTACATTTTTATTTTCATAAACTAAAAATACTTACTTCCACTTGTTTTATTAATGCTTATTTCTGCTAGAAACAAAACATTTGCTGGTGTATTTATAAATCCTCGATGATTTTCTTGTGAAGAATTAATTTTTAAAAATATTACGATTTTCAATTGACTTTTGATTTGGCTTTAAAGCAGTTGTCCCCTTTAAATATGATCTTGGTTGAAATTGAACAATTTTTAAAGAATGTTAACTTAAAGTGTAATAACTTTAAATTTGTAGAAATTTAAGAAGACTACATTTTTATTCAAGTTATAAGTAAACAATTAATTTAGTTGCAGTTTAAATCTATTTTAATTATCAATCAAATTTTTTTATTGGTTTATCTTTCATAATAAGTTACATTTTGATATTCAGCACTTCACTTGAATAAAATTTAAAATTATCTATTGTCGGAAAAAGTCCAAAACTAAAGTGAATTCTTCTAATTCAAGTTAATGTATGTCTAAGTAATTAAAGTTAATGTATGTCTTGTTTTGTAATACCAAGACATTAATTATTCTGTCTCAAACTATCTAGCATAGAATTTGAGTTTGTTTAAAATTATTTTAAGAAATGTCAAATTTTTTAGCCAAAATTTAGAAGAAACATAGGGAAAAAATCTCAAAATTCACAGTAACAACTAGTAGCCAGCGAGGTTTTTAAAAGATTATAGCTATATTTGTAGTAACCATTGCTTCTTAATCACAAGTAAGATGTTATGAAGTATTCATCATTGCTTTTTCCTGATGATTTGCAATCTATTGTTTATGTCTATAATTTACTTATTTAGTAACAAGTCTTCATGTTAAGCTTTTGGCTAGTAAAATTCTGTTTCTAAAAAAATGTGATATTTGAAATTTTTATATCAATAATTAATTTAGTAAGTTACTTATTGAACAAAAAACTAATATATTTCTGATGAAATATTGCTGTACATAGCAAAAATATGGTATGGAGTTTTGTTGTCATTTTCATGGAAATTTATTTCCAAAATTAAGAGGGAACTCTGAAAATTTGTATTTTGTTTTAACGTTTCATATCAACCATTAAACTAATCTATAACTTTTCTATACTTATCTATAACTAATCTAATACAAAACTTTTTTGTTTGTACCTTTGAATTTAGATAATTTGAAATAATTCAATATTACTTAATCATCATTGAAGTTATGTATAGGTAATTTGTATAACTTATTTAATTCTTTAAAAAAAAAAATAACCATGCATGTTTTTCAGGGATCGACAAAGGAACACTGGTAGAATAACCTGCCGAGTGTGCTTGGAAGATTTTCAGACATCAATTAACTGTATCCTTTTAGCCAGCTTTATAACCTTTTAAGTATTTTTTTTAACCTTTTATTACATTATTATTAAAAAGCTGAATATTGAGACATGTATTTAAAATCTTTTGATTTTTGGCATTTGTATAGTCAATGAAAATACCTCATTAAATGTTGTGAGGCTTAATACATAAGGCAAGCTATTTCCGAATGTTTTATTTACAACTTTAAAGACATAGAAACCGGTCTATAAAATTAGAGCAGTTCTGATAATTTTTGTAAAAATAAGTAATGTCATTCACAATTACTCCAATTTTTAGAAATTTAAATTTTTTTAAAAATTACAAATTGGTTGTTATGGACATAGCATATTGTGTTACGTGCACAGGATCTACTTTTTAAATAAAAAATAATAATAAAAGGTTTTTTGAATTTCATTTAATACCAAAATTTGATTTTCATTGATTGGTTGATCGATAAAACATGTAACTTTGACGAGAAAAAACAAACATATAATTTAAAATAACAATAGCCATGAATCCATTTGTAAAATTTATAATGCCATTTATATGTTAACCTGTGATTTTCGCAATATGTAATATGTTAAACAACTTAGTAACTCTTTTAGCATTAGAATTAATCAGCATCATTTAGATACAAACAGTACTAAAATTCAATAACAATAATATTCAATAACATAGAATTGAATCATTTTAGAGTATATGATTTTAACAATGTTAAAATTATTTTAGATATTGTAGAAGATATTGAGTTAACTACAAAAAGAAAATTATTACATGCTTTTACACAAAACAATTTTGCCATATAGGCTAAATGATACCTTCCAACATAAACAGATTAATTTTAATAACTCTTCAACCTACTCACTTTAACACATTAAAGATAAGAATACAAATCGAAGTAAACAGGGATCAAGCTGTTATAAAAATTCTCTTAATAGTGACAAATTAAATGTGAATTTTATTTCCAGTAAGGAAAAAGATTTTAATTAACATTACAATATTAAACCAGTGAAAGTTTTTGTTTTATCTCTTAAAGATAATGATGTCTAAAGACTTTGAAATCTTATTAACAACTTTTCTTTTACTAATTCACTGTTTAAAATTCTTTGTTTCGATCTTGTGAAAGCCAAAATGAATAAAATTTCACCAAATGAAAATTTAGATAAGTTATATTTTTTATTAGCTTTTAAAACCATATTTTTGATTTGTTTAACTTTCAAAATATATTTGACAATTTAAAAAATTTGCTTCCATTAAATGATTTTAATATAATTAAAAAATTTAAATGTAATGAAATTCTTGGTAGAACTATTTTTAATTATTATGATATTAGCTAAATTATATGGAAATTCACCTATCCGATTATGAATGCCACTGTGCGGAAAAGAAATATTTTGAATTTGTTTATAAACATATTATTACATAACATAAACATATAAACAGAAAATTTAGACCCATTTTTCAAATGGATGAAATACCACAAGGATCTAATTTTTCATCACTTTTAGCCAACTAATTTTTAAACTATTATGAAGAAAAAAATTATACTTTTAATTTGTGTTTAGATTTATTGAAGATTTAATAATCTTTAATTTTTGAAATTATACAATTGTGCTAAATAATATTCATCCCAAGGAATTAATCATGCTTTGTAATCATGACAATAATATTAATTTTAATATTTTGGATTTAAGTATATAGAAAGAAGAAAATGTCTGCATTGTTAGCCTATATGATAAAAGAAATTATTTAAATTTAATATAAATAAACTAATTACATTTAATTCTAACTTTTCTGAAAATATTTATTTAAATACCATTTTTAATCAAATGAATAGAATTAAAACAATTTGTAGTAATGTTTTTATTTAGCCAAAAAACAAATAGACAAACTCCTCCAAAATTTGATAAAAAAAAAAACAAGGGATATCCAACTAATGCAATCAAATTCTATTTAAAATTATTGAGTTTATTGTATGCTATAATTATTAATAAGTTTATTAAAAATTTCTTTGTTGACTAAATTTATTAATTTTACCATGTTCAGTTCTTACAAATCTGTGACTAAAACTCTTGTAATATTTAATAACAGGGTGGCCACCCACCTGGAAAACCTGGAATTATCACACAATTTTTTTATACTGAAAAAATCAGGGAAATTTGGATAGAAACCTGGAAAAATCAGGGAATTTTAAAGAAAAGCTGGATATTTTTTCTGCAATATTTTTTTTCAATTTCACTAATTTAAATTAATTACTTATTTTCTTTATTTGAATTATTTTATCCATTATACCCCCATTTTTTAGACTGAAATGTATTGCCAAACAGATGGAATATCATTAACTTAACAACTGTTTGCCTGCATCAAAATTTGCTCCATTATAACCCTGTTAAACTAGAATACCACATAAAATTCTCCCATGGTTGCAAAACAATCGTAGAAATTTTTGATCTCTATCCAGACTATGGCATTGTGCAATTTAGGAAAGGCAAAGATTATGGTGGAGGTGGAAGAAGGGGTTGGGATATTTGCTTTTGTTTTTAATTTCTATGTTCGACACCATGGAATTTCCCAATTGTAAAAACAAAAACTATTGACTAATTTAAACTAAGAAACCATGTGGTTAGATTGAAATTCTTTTAATATTCTAATAAGACAAAATATGTTTTTCTATAGAATATGCACCAAGAAATTTGACTATTTTGCCTTTAGGAATATTGGATATCTCTTAAAATAATAATGCTAATTCAAGACAAACAACATTATTTAAACATTTGACTTTGGATATTGGTTTAAAGAAAATTATATCAATGTATTTTATAAAGAGCAGTGTTTGGAATTGGTATAGTATAAAATGGCTCTATATTGAAATGTAAATAAATAAAAAAATGTATTGATGTATAATCACATGGAATTATTTTCTTTTACTTAATGAAAATATATTTAACAGTAATTATTCAAGGTTTTTTAACAGTACTTATCCAAGGGTCACTCTGTATTTGCTATTTGGTACATTTTGTGCAAAAACTACTTAGTAATTTTTAAAAAAAATTTTATTCATTAAAAACAACATATTCCACAATACTAAATGTTTTATTTTCTCCATGTCTATTCCATATGATATTTTGAGAATAACATTTTAAATGAAATACTTCTCAAAATTGACACCTTTTTTGTACCCACCTATAATTAACGATAAAAAAAAATAGCACGCTGACCTGGAAATTTTAAGATTTTTACTGGAAAACCTGGAAAAATCAGGGAAATTTGAAATCTGATTTGAGTGGGCCACCCTGAATAAAGTTAATAATTTTTCTAAAATCATTAATATTAAAATTTTATACTTAAAATTTAACCTTATTAATTATAAACTTTGAATTATTCAGCATAATACTATTATCTTTTGCCCATCTTGTTTTGGGCCAATTCAGGGTAATTAATCAATCAAAAGCGCTTCTTTAATTCAGTAAGGAGGCACCGTACAATGGTCTGTCTCACTATTCTCGATTTAGATTTCTATTTTCATACTTTGTAATCTGGAAAACTTGTTACAAAAATATTTTAAATACAAAATATTTAATATTTATGCTGGTAGGTCTAAACAGATTTGAATTCGCTACTCTCATTACATTTTGTGTTTTCTGTATTTTCTTGAATTTTTAATTTTATCTTGATATGTTTTATTTTGCTTAATATGTTCTATTTTCATTTCAATTCTTTGGTGCTCCCCACTCTATTGTATTGATATATTTTGCTTTGGTTATATTAATGCAGTTTTGAAAAGCACTCTCTTTGTGGATATTATTGTGTGAACTGATGACAAGTTTATATCTTTTCCTCTTTTTTTTTTCTGGCTTTTTAAATTTTGTTTCATTTTTAAATATTTTTTTTTTTTTAATTTATATATATTTTTTCCATGTTTTCTTTGTATTTTTAACTTTGTATTTATTACATACAATTAACTCAATGTTTTTACATGAAATTTAATTGCATTATTTGAATATCCATTTTTTTATTATTATTTATTTATTTTTTATTTATTTATTTATTTTTTATCAAATTTTGGAAGAGTTTCTCTGTTAATTTTTGGATAAATAAACGCGACTACAATTGTTTTTATTTGATTAAAAATTGTATTTAAGTAACTGTTTTTAAAAATATTAGAATTTGGTGTAATTAATTTATTTGTATTAAATTTAAAATCATTATGTTTATCATATAAGTCAAAAATGCAGATATTTTCTTCTTAGAGTATCATTTTTCTCATAAAATTGTAAAAACAAGTTAGCTAGAAGTGATGAAACATTATATCCTTGTGATATTCCCTCTATTTAAAAAAAAAAAAAAAAAAATTCCATTTTAAAGATAGTTATTAAAAAGGCATATATTAATTAGAATTTCCCAATAATCAAAATTGCTATAAAGGATATTTTTATAATCATAGTAATAACTCAAAAGAAAATCTTTTAGTTTAGAAAAGGAAATACTTTTGAAGAAATCTTGGAAATCAAAAGTTGCTATAGAATTAATATTTTTTTTAATAAATTCTAAAATAGGTTAATTATTAGAGCTAATCCAAGAAAACCTTCTTTAATAATATTGTCAATAATTCTATTTAAGTAGTTAGAGAAAATAATGCCAGATTTAATTGGGTAAGTATTAATCCCACAAGTGATTGTTCTAAAGTTAATAAATTTTGACCCTGTAATTAAGCACCGAAATTGTACATTATTAGTTTTAATATTTAACCTTTTATGGAAAGCTAAAAAAACTACTAGGTTTAAATTTTTATTATTTTTTTAATATCTTATTTTAAATTTCCTAAATGATTTTTTTCCTCCAGAATATTGCATTATTATTGTTAGCTTTGTCCATGGGGATAATTGCTAAATTCTTTTGAAATTGTTTAATTGCTCGATCAGTTTTAGAAAAATTTGTTGAATTGTTACTATTATTTAAATTTCCCTTATCTTTTTAAAATAAAGTTTTTAAAAGTAATTATAAACAGCCCATTTCCATTAAGTTAACATACCTCAAGGTTAGGAGAATCTATTTGATATCTTTAAACATTATTGAGATAATTAGAAAAGCATTTTAGAATTTAATTAATTGATGTATGGTCAGTGAGTCTAAATTTTGAGCCTTTTAACATTAAATTTGTTAGTTTTCTATAATGTTTAAATTACCAGTAATAATATCTTTTGAAGGCTAATAGCAAAATATAAGTTATCTAAATTTTTATTAGGTGAAATTTTACTCACATCAGCTTTCACAAAATCGAAACAAAGATTTTTCAAGCGTAAATTACTAAAAGAAAAGTTGTTAATAAGGTCTTGAAGTTTATAGACATCATTATCTTTAAAGGAGAAAACAAAATCTTTAATAGATTTTATATAGTATAGTTTACTAAAATCTTTTTCCTTATTTGGTTAATTAGAGAGATTAATGCTTACATCCTCATTCCCAATGAGAAACCTGCATGCTTTTTTTTTTGTGCTTTAAAATGAAACATCATGCCATTTTATAAAGATAGACACCAATTTCAGACCAGTGTGATAACTAGTTATTTTGTTATTAATAGTTAAAATGCTCGATTAGCCCCGTCCCCTAAATCGCTGCTAGGTTTCCCATCCGCTCTGATGACCTCAATATATAGTACAGCCACAACTCCCATCATGTTTTGAAACGCCGAAAGCATATGCTGTGCAGAGTATAAATTCTGAAATATGGCTCCAAGCAAAAACTACAAGTGTTGCATTGTACCATGTGCAATAGTTCTAAGTTAAACACGCCAAATAAATTATTTTTTAGTGCACCAAAGGGGGGGAAAAAAAAAACAAATTTGGGGCAAAGCCATCAAGCGCGATGGGAGGGGGTATCGCAAATTGTCTGCAACTACTGCGTTATACTGTTGCTAAGACCATTTTACAGTAACTAACTTAATTATAATTTAATTCTATAAGATTGTTTTTCTGATTGATAAGCTTCTCTGAATGAATAATTCATTAAACTGAATTAAAATGTTTATGAAATGCTGTTCAGATCACTTTCTTTCTTTCTTTTTTTTTTTTATTCTTTAAAATGAAAGGATTTTATTCATAGAAAACAGTGGTGTTCACGTTTTTTTTCTTAAAGTTAAAAAATAATTTTATCTAGAAGAAAACATTATCAAAGTTAAAATAAAAAATAATAGGAGTTTAGCTTTATTTACATTTCTTTGAAGGAGAAAAAAATAAAATAATAATCAAGAAAATATTTTAGAAGTTAATAATAAAAAAGAATTTTTTTTAAAAATTTTATTTACCTAAAAACTTGTAATTCCAGGTCATTTACCATTCATACCATTTCCTCTAATTGGGATCAACTCATTAAATAAAAACTTTCGAAACAGTTCAGACAGTTTTATATATAAACAAAAACAGTTTTATATATAAACAAATCTAAATAAAAAATGAATCAGTATAAATAAAGAAACATTAATTTATTTAAAAAGTTATTGAAAAAAAAGTAGTTTCGACATTTATTAATTTTTTTTCCTCAATTTTATTTCATTATGCTGAAGGGTTTTGAGTTAAAAAAATATTTAATTAATTTTATCTAGAAGAAAAAATTATCAAAGTTAAAATAAAAAATGATTGGGGTTTAGCATTATATACATTTCTGCAACAACAAAAAAAATTTCAAGAAAATATTTTAGAAGTTAATAATAAAAAAGAATTTTTTTTAAAAATTTTATTAACCTAACAACTTATAATTCCAGGTCATATACCATTCATTGCATGCCCTCTAATTGGGATCAACTCATTAAATAATAACTTTCAAAACATTTCAAACTTTTAAATATAGATAAATAATAATGAATCAGTATAAATAAAAAAAAAAAGAATTTATTTCAAAAGTTATTGAAAAAAAAAGTAGTTTCGACATTTATTTTTTTATTCCTCAATTTTATTTCATCACTCTAAATGGTTTCCGCAAAAATGTTCTCAAGGGAGAGGATGCAACTGATATACACTACATGTATATCTAAACTATATATATGACATAAGCATGAAAGAAAAACAATTTTACAAAAATGAAATTCAAATTAAAACGCCTTTGTAACACTTCTCTTGATAGGAAGCTTTGGTTTAACTCCTCCGGTTCGCTGAGTTACTATACTTTGACGTCATAGCAAACCCCGCCTCATTTTGTGTTACGTGAAGTTAGTTTCGTTTTGGGCTGATTTTAAGTTAAGCTTTTTTAAAATTTAGGTCAGATTTTTAAATTCTGAATTGATTTTCGAAAGTTTTAAGATATAGACTATTTAAAATAATCAACATTTTGCGATTACCCGACGCATGCAGGTTCCTCATTACCTCAGTTTGTTTGCTTATTTTTAAAGTGAAAAAAGTAGAGGAGTTATTAAAGTTAATCTGTGTATGTTGGGAGGTATTGCTTAGCCCATATGGAGAAATTATTTTGTGTAAAAGCATGTAATAGTTTTCATTTTGGAGACTTAAATCAAAATCATCAACAATGTACAATGTCTAAAATATTCGTTTTAAAATGATTGAATTTTAGGCTTTTAATAATTTTATGACTGTTTATATTATATATAAATTAATATTTATATATATATTAAATCATTAAAAAGTAACAAAATTTATGTTTGAGTGTTCAACAAAATTTAACTTATTTTTAATCCTCTAATTAGTGCCATTATATTTTTCTTGCAATAAATATCTTTCTTAAGTATCTAATTATTATTAATTTTATTTTATAATCATAATATTCTTATAAATTTGTTCATCGTTAAAATCTCCAGGGCAGATAATCTTTCAAAATTTTATGCTTTTGATTTACATATTCTTTATTACTAGAAAAGATGAAAACATTTTAGTTTCTTTTAATATTTTTTTTTTTATTCATATTTATGACTAAGTCAGATTAAGATATTAAATAAATAAAAATTTATACATGAATTTTTATGTGCTTAAATAAATTTAAACTTATATCGATTAGAAGTCTTTAAATAATAATAATTTAAATCATTTGTAGAAATTTCACTTTTATATTATTTCTTATCATAATATTATTTAATACCTTGATTGAGTTTTAATATTTTTAAGCTTATGTTTTACTGTAAGTTAAAAAATTTTTATTGGTATAGTATTTTATAATATCATTTAACAATTAATGATTTAAATTTTCAATTAGGTTGACACTTTAAATGTGATGTATACATAAAAACACATTTTCATTTGTATAAATGCAGATAAAATTTCTTTTCTCATTCCTTCTTCATTAATTTCTCCATATTAATCCAGTTTTACTCTTTTAATTGTTTAATTTTTTCATGTTATAATTCCTAATTGAGAGATAAAATTATTATGCTACCTTACATTTGTATGTGCAGTTTTAAAGTAATATTTTTTACTCTTTAACTTTCAGCAGTAGGCTTTCCTGCATCAAAAAAAAAAACGGTTTCCTCATATTATGTAATGAAAGAGTAATGTGTAGCAGAAATATTTCATTACCATTTACTACGAGGGTAAATAACTAATTCTATTGAGTTTAATTATTATCCAAAAAAAACGCGTAATGTAGAGTCTTGTTTGTTCGAGTTTCCCACAAACGCGAGCTAGTGAAAAAGTCAGTCTCGCTTCTAAATAATGACCAATGCACACACAACACGCGGAACGAATGCATCGCTTGGTTTTACAACGTTTACTACGACTGAATGTTGAACAACAAAATTACGGTTAATGGTCACGTCATTCATAAAGACTATTCCACATTCAGCAAGATAACGAAATTACCAGGTTGCAAAAAAAAAAATAATAATAACGTGATGTTGGACAACAAATGGCTGCATAGTGATAAGCAATTAAAATTTATAGATGCTGTCATTGTAGAAATGATCAAGGCCCCTGCAACGCAAAAGGAAAGAAGAGGAGAATCTGCAGATTCCACTGAACGAATTAGTCGCAGCAAAATATCGCTGCTTTAGTGTCTATAATACATTTTTCTATTAAAGACAGAAATTTAACAATTGCTTTGTTACCGTTTATTTTAATATTTATTAAATTTTATATTTTCATTGGTTCAAGTTTTCGAAAGTTCGAGATAAGCTCGGTACAAATTATTGAGCTACTATTGTATAGCATATCTTCACAATTCCACCTTAAATTATGGAGACTTAACTGTTTATATGTTCATAATTCCGCCCTCCTTAAATTATGAAGACTCTATAACATTTCTTTATAATTCAGCCTACACTCTTTAGTATGACCGTTACAGAAGTTCTGCTTATTAATTCATAGATGCAATGTTGTGTTAACGTCCATCCGAATGTCTAAACTTAACTCTTCATTCCAACATTGTGATGAAATTTTTTTATTTTTTTTCAATTCTCTAAAAATCACTCCGAAAAAGGTGTTAGCATTTTCGCTATTTTCCATTGACAAGTCGATTGATTACATTAGTCTTCAGAAAACTATTCAAACTGCTATTTCTTACGATACTACCACTCAATTAACATGAAACATCATTATGAATGAAGAAAAAGTGACAGGACCATTTGTTGTTATAACTCTGTGTTATCACAGGGATGGTTATATCGAAGGTCAATTTTATAAATCCAAACTGAGAGAGAATGTTATTGCACCAGCTTATTTCTTTGTTTACAGCTTCAAAATTGTGTTCTATTATCTCTTAATAAATTACTAGTTCCACTTATTACAAAAATTAATTAATAAAGTAATCAAAGAAATGTTTATTTAAATAATTTTCTCAATGTAAATTTTTTCTTAACCAAATCAAGATTTGTCTGAACCTGTTGATGTCTACAGTGATTGGATTGATGCTTGTGAAACAGCCAATCAATAGCATAGAGTTCTCCGATTAAATTTGTTTTGTAAATATTGAAAGTCTTCTTTGCATAAGTTCATTTTTCATCGAGATTATTTCATCTCCGTTATAAAGTAAAAATGTATATTTTCAACTTTTGAGTTGACCATTTTCCAAACAAGCTGTATGATATTTCAAGAAAATATTTTTTGACTTGATTTTAAACAATGTTTGGGTCATTTGTTATTTTATTTCATAAATTAGACTATGCAATGTGTGTATGAAGTGTTAGTTATTATAACTAATGCAGAATTGTTGTCCTTTTTTAAGTAAAACGTATATACAGAAAAAAAAATTGTAACGTTTTGTAAAAGAGTGCTACAATTTCAAAATCATATCATTTCTGGTATTTTATTTATCATTATTTTGATTACTGTAGTGTTAGATAAAATTTTTTGAATTTTAATCATTCAGCCAATAATTTTTTCTAAACTAATATGATATTATGTAAGTTCGATGCTGTTTTTTATATATTTATATTCCTTTTATTAAACAACTTTAAAGTGGACTAAAGTTGGCATCTCTACCCAAAAGTAAATGTAATTATAATTGTTGTTGTTGTTTTTTTATTATTATTATTATTAAGGGAAAGCCTGGATGGTTTATATTTTGCTTTTTTTAAGCTCTTTTAATGTTATTAATTTGTGCATGTTTTTCACTAAATTTGAAATTTACATTTCTCTTTTGATAGTGTAATGCTGAAAATATAATCTTACGAGTTTCTTGTTATCTCCTAATAATAATGCAATACCAGAAAATGAATAAAATAAAAAATCTAAATTTCTCTTTTTTATAAATCATTGCAATGATGCAAATATAATGCTATTGGCTCCTTCCTATTTCTTGTCAATAATATTTCAAGGTAAAATAAATAATAAAAAATATATTTTAGGTTGATAAAAAGTAAGTTTATTATTAATTTTGTTTCACAGCACAGAATATCACTCTACAAACATAATTACTTTCTTAACTTATATTTTAAGTATTAAATAAATTTGCCCAACTTATTATTTAAATAAAAATTCAGTCCTGAACTTGGAATTTCACAAAATATCAAGAAAAATTAATCTTATGTAAAGGCTTACAAATTTTATAATCCAATTATTCGTAAAACTGATTAAAGTTTAATAATATTTATTGAATTCAAAATATTAATTAGTTAATATGTCATTATTTTCTTTTCAAATAGTCTTTTTTGGTCTTCTAGTGTTCTCAATTAATGAACATGTAAGGTGAAATATGTGTTAGGAAGATTTCACTGTCTTGCAAGAACAGAATAATGGTATAATTTGACTTAATAGCATTTTATATTATATATATTTACTTAATTAGTTGCTGATTATCTATCCTTAGATCTTGCTCATTATTCTATCCTTTGAATTCTTTAAAAATATTGAATTTTTCCTCATTGTTACTACTAAACAATTAAACAATCTGGAAATTAAAAAATTCAAGATTTTTGTTAAAAAATATTTTATTTTAAAACCGTGCTAATGCTTTTGTTAAAATTAATTTAATAGTCTTGCTGATTATCCTATCCTTTGAATTCTTTAAAAATATTGAATTTTTCCTCATTGTTGCTACTAAACAATTAAACAATCTGGAAA
This sequence comes from Parasteatoda lunata, assembly GCA_949128135.1. Lineage (NCBI taxonomy): Eukaryota > Metazoa > Arthropoda > Arachnida > Araneae > Theridiidae > Parasteatoda > Parasteatoda lunata. Next base: position 86,207,144 of record OX421977.1, read on the forward strand.
TTTTAAAAAAATGTTTTATTTTTAAACGCTGCTAATGCTTCTGTTAAAAAAAGAAAAAATATATTCTTATAAATGTTTCTAAAATATTATTTTGCTATCGTTAAATGCATTAAATGTGATATTGTTAAATCTTTCTATGATATTGGAGCAGATTAAAAAAAAACAAACAGGAAATATGTCAATTGCCTTTGCAAGTTTCAGCCCAAATAGCCCAGGCACGAGATAGTGTTAACTAGTTTTTAAATATAATCATCACGAAAAAGAAAACCTTTAGTTTTGATTAATATGTACTAACTTGTAGTTTTAATTATGTTCGTGATCAATTTATTATTTCTTTTGGGTGTTTTTACATTTTTGCTTTCTGCTATTATTATGTATAATGCTATTAACCTTTATTTTGTCTATTTCCAATGTAACAATTAAATATTTACTCAAATAATTAATAATTGCAAGAGCACAGAAACCAATATAAAAGGATAAATTTAAAATTTGAACCAAAATATAGTTTATCGACAATTCCGTGGTGACTGACGTTACATTGATAAATTTTCTTTTTTTATTAATAAATATTTAATATTTTTTTTACAAAAAAATTATATGGAATGCTTTTAAATAGCCTATTATTATTATGCAAATAAGGCAAATTGATAAAATTATTAATTTTTTTATTTAGAACAAAAATATAAAATGTGGCTGACGTTAAAGGACAGAAGTAAATAAATTAAAGTTGAAAAGGACATGGAATAAAACATATTTATATTTCAAATTCTCTTTTTTCTATTAACAATAATGGGTTTATTTTTTAATTTATTAAACAAAAAACTTCAAACTAACAGGAAATATTAGAAGTATACATGAAATGACGTATAGAAAGTAGCAAATAAAGAAATAGCTCTTGTGACTGATGTTACAAATAGAAACTATATTAAAATTCTAAAAAACATTTTTTTTTATTGCAAAATACTTAAAAACTACAATATTCGTCTTTTTTAAATCTAAAATAGTAAAAAAACTAAGAAGTTTGTTAATGTAGCGATGTTACTTTTTTGTTATCTTGCCCTTATTATATGGAATTGCCTTATATGTAAAATAATAATAATTGCTCTTCTCCTAAGAAAAACTTTGAAATGTTAATAAATAATACATTGATTTGTAATAGTTACTAATTTTACATTAAAAATTCATACTTTTAATTATTTAGTGCTTGATTCTTATTCTTTATTTTAAAGAGGTCTTCCTGTATAATAATGTTAAAGGATGGGAAGGTCTTAAAGATGCTAAAGAAACTAAATTTCATTATTTTGAATTTTCAGCATTATAAACTTTGATGCAGTTTATTTATACAACACTTTATTAAAGAAATCATTTCTATGGCTTGATATTTTTTTAGAAGCCATCTACTATTAAAGTGTGGAAATGTTTTAGATAATAAACGTTCTAACTTAAAGTTTTAAAAAATACTTATTAGTTTTATTTCACACTTAGTAATGTGTGCAATCATCCTAGACAACAAAAATGTACAAAATTATTTGTTATTTTTTATCCCAAATTTTGTGGGTAACAAGTTAAACTCTTCCACTTCAGCCTTGGTCTTACAGCAAACTCAGTTAATAGAATTTAAATTTTTTTAAGTGCGAAAAAGATTAAAGTAACTAATTGCTTTTGCATTTAAAAAAATAAAGGCCTTATTTTATATATTTTTATGGTTAATTTAAAGCCTATATTCTATGGCATTAAGTTCTTTTGCAATAATTCATTTTCTACAATTATTTCAAATGTGTATGTATATGTCATAGGCTAATTTGACAATGCAGTACATTACAAACTGTCAGCATCATTTGTTAGACTTATTGTCGAAAACCTCGTACATAGCTGCCAACTCTACTGGATTTTGCCAGTTTCTACTGGTTTAATAAAAATTCTCTAAAATTGAGTAAGTTTCTTAAATAAATCCCTGTTGAAAAAGATTATTGCTTGCTTGAATATTTAAATAAGTATTACTAATGCATAATGAAGCAAGTCTCATTTATAGAAATCAATTAAAGAAATCTTTTAACTATCTTTGATGAATAAAATGCCTTTTACTATTCAAAATTATGAGTAAACATTATACATAATCATAACTGGAAAATATTGTAGTTATTCTATTTTGATTAAAAATTCTCCTGATTTTTATGCATTTTAGAAAATTCCCTAAAATTGAATAAGTTTCTTAAATAAATCCCTATTGAAAAAGATTATTGCTTGCTCGAATATTTAAATAATTATTACTAATGCATAATGAAGCAAGTCTCATTTAGAAATCTTTTAACTATGTTTCATGATGCCTTTTACTATTCAAAATTATGAGTAAACATAATACATAATGTCAGTTGTAACGGGAAAATATTGTAGTTATTCTATTTTGATTACGATAGAAATCTTTAAAATTACATGTGTGTAAAATATTTAATACATTATGCAACAATTATCATGAAGTTTATAATATTTCGCATAATCTACTGGATTTTCTTGTATCCATGTTGACAGCTATGCTTGTATGTACATTGCCAAGTGTTGGCAGTTTGCAATGAACTAAATTTTCTAATAAACCTATGACATATATACCTCACTTGGTTTCTTTTTTTTTAACCATTTGAAACACATTTCTCATTTATTGCATATACTTGACAAAAATTATGCTGCTTAATGGCTAATATTCTACATAATTGAATATTGTGTTCTTTTTGTGTAAATTTTCTAATGAAAATAAAGGATTTTGTTTTTAAAGTTTTATGTTATCTTTATGCTAGCCAAGTGGCCGAGCAGTCGGCGTGTCTGACTGTGAAGCTAATGATTGTGAGCTTGAATTCCGCTCTTGGTATAAATGTTTCTTCCGGGTGTTGTTCTCTGATGTATGAATGTAGCCCACCTTATGAAGGGATCTTAGACAGTGTGACGTGGGTAATATTGCTCGCCTCATTAACTGAGATTTACAGGTGCCCGCCGGTTGACCTTAAATGAGCAACTATTCCGGCATCTTTCGAGGCAGAGAATACTCCTGTGCCTACCCTTAGAAGAATTTTTGTTTTCTTTATTGGATATTTATGGAATAGATAATATTTTTAAGCTAAAGACACAAGAAAATAATTATAAGTTTCAATTTAGATATGTATATTTAGTTTTAAAATAGTAAAATGTTTCAGTATATTAATAAAAATGTTTTAACAGGCAATATCTAACAATAATGTTTTACATAATAGGATTATAACATAAAAGTGTTATCTTAATGATTCTAGCAGATTTAAATTGAATGAAAGACTTTTCTGAAAGCAATTTATTGACTCTTGTAACTAGTTTCAATCAACCTTTTCGTCGCCACTTAATTTTTAATGTTCGGAAACCGCTTTTTAAAAAAGTTTTAATTTTAAAAAAAACTATATTGATTATTATATATATTTTCAAATTTAGCACTTTTATGAAGATATAAAACAAGTTATATATTTACTTTGTTATCCTTATACCTGACTTTATATATTCTTTTTTTGTATTTATGAATGTGCTTAGAAACAGTTCACTGCAAGCATTTAATGTATTTTTATAAAGATTACTTTTCAATTCTTCCACGCTTAAATATTCTTGCGCAACTCATTTTACAATATATCGTAGAACAAAAATAAAGAATATTAAAGCTGAATTATTCCAATATGTTTTATCACTGAAAGCCTGGTTGGTGTCCCAGAGGTCGTGGGTTCGATCCTCGCCGGCCGAAGACTCCCCGTGTAGTAAATGGTGACTGATGCACATTAAATCTGTCATGTTCCATAACAAATCATACCTCTGGGGATACTGATCCAGGAATTTCCTTGTCTTTTGGATTCGTTCAAAATTACAAGGCTACGGAGTTGAACATTAGTTGTCGTAAACCCAAAATTGGGTCAGCTGTTCAAAGACGGTTATTAAATACTTGAGTTTACCTTCTAAAAAAAAGAGTGATGTGAGTAAATAACATTAAAATTTCTTAAGTTTTTTTGTTTTTTTTTTTTTTTACTAAAAATTTTTCTGAGAACGATGTTCCTTTGTTTGTGTGCAATTTGCATACCTAGGTTCAAGGATATAGGCTAATTAATTAGATGGTTTTGGCCTATTTTTCCTAATCTTGAGAACATTTTATGCAAATCGAAAAAATATTTTCTGAAGTTACAAAACTTGTTTATCCAAAACTTAACTGAGAAGTTAGTTCACCAATTCTACTCAGTTTTTAAATTATTCAATTAAAATTGTGTAGCTTAAAGTTTTAAGGAAATTTTTTTTTTTTTTTTTTACTTTCCTTGATAGCTATATTGATGCAGTGAAATATGCTATATAAGTAAAATTTACATTAAGGCCAAAATTTAGACCACTTTCCTGACTAACCTACTAGAACCGTTTTTCTAGACTGAGACTACAATTTTGAAAATCTAGTTTAAATTATTTTGTCAAAAGTGTCACATATCCAAGGTCAAAAATCTTAATATATTGGGGGGGGGGGATGTTCCTTTCTCTCATGATATGTGAATTTTTGTGGTATGTCAATGTAATACTGCAATGCAAAAACATTTGGTTGAGCCTTTTGGTCATGAAAAAAAATAAAGAGAATAAATTTAGCATTAAAGAATACAAGCTTTCTTTTTTGCATAATAATATATTGAAACTTCTGTAAAATGTATACATATTAAGCATAGAGGTGTGCGTGAATCAATGATTAACATAAAAAAGTTTGGAACTTTTATGTATGTAATGTTGTTAATGTTTGGTTTTAAACTTTGTCCTGGTTGTGAGGGCAATAAGACACTTAACTTTTCAAAAAAAATATTGTAAATTTAATTTTCTTCTTAAAAAAAAAATACTATTTAATCTAAGTGTTTAAATACGTATGCAATTTTATTTTTTTAGTATTGCCTGTTGTAGAAGTCAGTAATTTTGTTTGAACTAAATCTTTAATAACCTAATCTTTATAAATTCTGGTTGTTGGTCATATGATGCAACAAATTTTTTTATACTAGATGCTTAATATTTCTAATAAATTCTAGTTTGTAGTTCACAGAGCGAAATACATTACTTTAAAAATTTAATTTTTTCTTACTCTTTATAAAAATTAGTTTGTCTACTTTTGTTCTATTTCTTCCCCTACATTACATCTTACCTTTTTCTTAATGCTAACTTTTGTATGCTTTATTGAAAGAATTTTTTCCCTTTTATAATTTTAAAGGTTGCATGTAAATTTTAAATTTGATATAAAAATAAACTTAGTTTTAGTCTGGAAGTTTATTTAAAGGAATTAACTTATATTTGTTCCTAGAATGGTCTTCCTAATTAAGATTTATTTATTTATTCCTTATTTTTATTTTTTATGACTTAACAATTTCCTCTAAAAAAGATTAGAGTGTTAGTGATAACATTTCAACCCACTGCTAGAAAGCTGTCCGTTAACAACTTATAAAATTTTGCATACTTAAAAAAATGTCTAAAATTTTGCAAAATTTTAATCAAATAATTTTATTTATAAACAATAACCTAACTTCTTATTAGCTGTAAAAAATTTTTATAAAAATGTAATATGAAATAAACTTACTGGACCCTATTGTAGTTAATATTTTAATAAAAGAGAAGTCTGTATAATAAACATACATAGCTATAAAATTGTCAGAAAATAAGGTGCCAATATCCAAACAAAAATTTTCTCTAATTTATTAAAAATAATGTAATTTTAAAAAGAAAAAACATAATTTTTTGATTTCAGGAAAATTAAAAGCATTTCAGTTAATTGAATACTTTCCATATTTCCATCCACTTTTACAGACAAAATGTGAATTTCAGACAAATATACGAAGATTGTGAATCCATTTGATGCATTTTTTTTCAATAGGAAAGATTTTATTATATTAATATAATTTCTTTTTTTTTTAAAAAAAAAAAGATTAAACTATTGAATTAATTAAACTACACTTTATATAATTTTATTAAGTTCTGAATCATTTTTAAAAAAATAATAAGTTTGGTTCACAACAACCTGAAATAATTTAACCAAAATTTTGCCAGCATATTTGTATAATCACCCTTTTTTTAAACAAAACCAGTTATATGAGTCACCCTGTTATAAATACTTATGCATACTAACACGACACGACACGGAAAATTCAAACAGATTTTACCTAATATAAACACCATATTTAATTACTGCATAATATCCAGTATATTTCAGATGTAAGGAATTTTTATAGCAATGGAATACTGAAATTATATTACAATGACAACTACAAATTTTAATTGACAATATTTTTCATTTAGGATTAGTGTATACTGAATTTGAATATAAAGTGTTTTAATTATGTTTATTATAATTTTGAATTCACAAATTTTAACAGTCATTTATATTCAATCTATTTTAGATTGTTACAACATTTTCTTCAATAAATTTTTTTTTTTTAAATTTTTGAAAAGAAGGAAGAAAAAAAAAACTAATCACATATTATCCTGTCAACCATTTTACCAAATCTGAAAATTAATTAGGAAGTGGTTCAAATTTAAATATTTTCTCATCTTTTGCATGCAATAACTTATATTTGTATTTTGTCTATTACTTTATAATCAATTACTATGTAAAAATTAATTTGGAAAAGACCAAAATGACATTGGCATGGTCAACAGGATAATACAAAAGTAGCAAAAAAATTTTTTTCAAATAACTTAAACAAGAAAAGCTTACATTTTTTTTATTATAAAGCAAATTTACTTCAATACTCAAGTAAGTCTATTTTATTATAGGGAATTTTTTTACTTCCCAACTTATGGGAATTTTAAATATACAAAAAGCAGGAGAATCAAACAAAACTCTGTAGAGTTGGCAGCTATTACTCAGGCAGCTCCTCTGAGTTACCAAATATTTTAACACGACTCACTATATTCCATTTCATGACATAAGGACTATTTCAGCTGCAGAAAAATGATTGAATAATTAATTATCCTTGACCTAAATCTAGTCTATTTATATTGATCAGTAGCACTTTTCTTGTTTTATTATGGTAAATAGCGACAGGTGCAATATACTTTGGGGAAAAAGTTACACTTTAAGTGAAACCATTTTATTTTTTAAAAGCTTTATAGCCCTTAGATTAATATATAACATTTTGAATAAACTTTTAGTTAAATGTTAGATACTAATACATGCTCTTTCATGCAGAAATAAATACTACTAATAAATAAATTTCAAGCCTACAGCAATTCTCTAAATTTTAAAAACTATTAACATTTTGAATGAATATAAAAGGAGGATCCATTAAGATAATAATAAATCTCCCATAAAAATATCTATTTAATCAATTAGTTGATATTTAACTTAGTAAAAATCTGTTTTTATTTGTTACCACAAAATTTTCCTAAATCTTTAAACTTACTGTGTTATTTTCTTAACTTAGTTCAAGAAATATCTAATTCTATAATCTTTATAATGCTATATAAAGTTTTAATTAATAAACTTCGTTTTCGACATCGAAATTTGATTGGCCACCAAGTTTCTTGGAATGAGGGGTCAGTCACTGAACAAACTGAAATTTTATAAGAAAAATGACATCATGAAAAAAAAAATCAGTTAACTAGTCTTTAACTAGAATAACAGAAAGCGAATGATCTAGTTTACAGTCTTTCAATAAGATTATTACCTGATTTACCAGAAGGCTTTATCTGTAAATATTAAACTATTGTTTGTGTAGAGTTTCTCACTTTTCTTTAAAACTTTGCTGTATGCACAAAAAAAGAAAAATTCAAATTTATTAATATTAAAATTTTTATTCTAATATTTACTTTTATAACAGGGATCTATCTGTCCAATGAAAAAACTGAGTCTGTTTTGGAACATTTCACAAAAAATTCCATTTTCAAAAAACAGGTTTAGAGAGTGATCGGGTTACAAAGTGCAAAACCATGAAAATTTTATATACAAAAAAACTGGATAAGATATCAATTTCAGGGATCTATCCAGACATTTTGTGAAAGGTCCTGTTTTTGTGAAATTGAAATAATTTGCGAGTATAAAATAAACATAAAGTCACATTCTTTCAACCAGGGTCCTGTTTTTATGAATTTGTGCAAATAGGGTCCAGTTATTACAAAAAACTTTTTCAATGAGTTTTTAAATTGTAAAGACATACCAGATTATGCTCAGCACTGTAAAATTATAATAAAAAAAATTAAATTTTCAAAAATAAACAATATAAATTAAAACTAAACTTCTAAATTAGAGATGCAACATACAAATATTTGGTATTTAGCCTATACTGCTAAACGCAGAATATTCACTTCGGACGAATAATTGAAGAGGCGTCTGCCGAAGACAAAACTTGAATCATTTACATCCATCTTTCTTGTTTTTCCTCCTGGGAATGGTTTATTCATTTAACAAAACAATAATGAAGATAAACAAATTTGTGAAAGGTCTGATTAAAAGAAAAATAAATTTGTGAAGGGTCCGTTTTTATGAAAAGGTATTTTCTGAAGGGTCCATTAACAGACCCAAATTTCTTCTAAACAGACCCCTGGTATATAAATTCAGGGGTCTGTCTAGGTTTTTCTAATAGGTACCTATTTAGTGAAAAATTAAATTAAAAATTCAACACAAAAACATGGTAAAAATAGATTTATCGTTTCTTAAGGGATACAAAAATAAAATTTTAAGAAAAAGTATTTTGTGAAACTACCGTTTTTCCTAAAGTTGAATTTGAGAAACTACCGTTTTACCTAAAATTAAATTTGTGAAGGTACTGCTAAACGGTAGTAAATTTGGTATCAGACGCCTGTATACATCACATTTTTAATATGATTTTTTGAACAAAAATTTATAATTAAATTACCTACCAATTAACAATAATAAAATAAAATTGTGATATTCATATTATTGTATCTAATTTAAGAAAAAACTTAGTTCTAACAAGAATCGTGATATCTGGCTTTAGTAACATAAAAATACATATCGCGATATTGAATTTTCAATTCACAACATTGGATTTTAAACTTGCGTGAATGTGAGTAATGATATTGATTTCAAAAGAGTATAAATAAAAATTATGCTGTTGGAATTTTAAATCACATGAATACGAATTTCAATTTATGATTTTTAAATTGCGTGATCTAGCGAAGAGGTTTCCAAGTTTAAATTTTAGAGTGCCGTGCAAATTTCATCGGTTTAGTTTTGTGGAAGTCCGCGAATCAATGATCTTGAGTTGCACGGAATTCGACAAAAAAGTTACATACCCTGCATCTAGTTTCTAAAGCTGGAAAGATATTAAACCTGAAGTTCCGGGGTTAACCCGGTATACAATCACCCCTGCAGGCTCTTTAAGAAATTTATTACTTCAAAAAGAGACTCTTCACAAAATCAAATTCCTAAGCATTTCATTTTCCTGCAACCAAAACAAACTGTTGCAGAGAGGGAGAAAAGCAACACAGCTCAAAAACAATAACATACACGAGACTCATACCGCAGTTTTCTGTTGAAGTAGATTTTATTTTTCCGCAGATGTAAAAACGATTTTTAATCTCGCATGGATTTTCAAACTTATGTGACAGATTTTACTGTGGGTGACCTTTTACAAGAGGAAATTCTTGAAATGTTAAGTAGTACAAAAAATTTAAAAAAATAATAATCAATGCGGAAGGTCTCACCAAATAACATCACCTGCAAATGATTAAATTCAAGGTGGCACTTCTTTAACAACTGATATAATGGAAAATGTTCCAGAAGAGAATGATATGGAGATGGTCAATAGTTTTGCTCCACTTGATCCAATTAAGAATTTAAATGAAGTGTTCTCAAAATAAAAACTAGAGAAAAAAAAATTTTCCTACCAAAGGATTTTAACTAATTAAAGAAGCCTAGCAAAGTATTCTGCCAATATTGTTTTTTTAAATTTTTCACAAAATTAAAATTTGCAAGAATATAGAATATTACAAAAAAATAAGACCCTAGAAAGAAAAAAAAAAACCTAGACAAGACCTCTGCATAAATAATTTAAAAACTTATAAATAATCAACATAAATTAAGCTTTAAGTTGCAAGTATAGTCAGTTTTGTGCCTACATGCTTCTAATTTCTAAATTAAACTTGAAACAGGTAAATATGTGAATGAAAGGAATATAACATATCACTCTGAACCTGAAGATTCTAAAAATTCTGAATCTCAGCACACACCTCGTTTCAGATAAAAATTCAGACTATACAAAGAAAATTTTAAAAAATTTTGAATTTTTATTTCGATCTTTAAATTTATCTAAAAATTTAATTTATCATTATTTTTCAAGTTCACTTTATTTTCATTAATAATTGCTAGAAAAACCCCTAAAAATCAGATTTATCTCTTTTGGATCCCTATGATTTTTTTTTTTTTTTTTAAGATTCTTATGAAAAAGGATGAAGATTCCTTAGTAAAAATTACTTACTTCTAACCTTGCAAGCGGTCGTTCTCTCCACCGATTCTTCTTGCCACAAAGAGAAGTGAGCAGCATCTATCTGTACTTTTTGCAGTTGCTGTTAAGAGAATAAATATCGTACTAAAATACCTAGGTAGAAAAGCAACATCAGATCGTGTTGTGGGGTGTTAATCAACCTGCCATGAGTTACTGATTCACTTGTCATACACTTCCACAGCATGTGAAAGGTAGTTACTCTGTATTTCTATCCGCTCATATTATATTAGTTTAATGTGGCTGTGGAAATCTAAAATTAAAATTTGGTACTTACCTAGTTCGGAATGCCTCAAAAATTTATTAACACATAACCATTATTAGGTTATTCCAACCAAAATATCGCCAAGTAATTATCAGCTAAGTAATTTAAGCATCAAGGAAGGAAATATAGTTAGGCAATTGTTGTACAATACCTGAAATTGTCAAAGTACTAAAATTAGCATTAACTATTCATTTGAATCGTGTCACATCTATCCCCATTATTTTCTACAAACATTAACATACTTCTAAAAACAATAGAGATAATGGTTTATTTTATAATTAGAAAATTAATATTTTCAACCCATTTATTTTTGGGCAAAATGGAATTGTTAGTTTTCTTATTTATTTTTAATTTACTATAAATTTTAAGGCGAAAGCACAATTCAATATAAAGTAACATTAAAATCCATAAACTTAGTTTAATCCCATTGCATGAATTTATTGACGAAAGAAACTCTAATAATGCTAAGAAGTATTCTTATCTACATCACTAAATAAATTGAGGAACAGGTTTTTGGCCCTGAAACCAGATTGATACTATTTTAGAAGCATAACCAACTCCAAACAGTCCTAAACCTCCACATACATTTAATAAAATTTTATTATTAAATTTTGAAATTAAACTAAGCAATATTTCACAATTTTACTTGGAGATAAAACTACCTTTTAAATAAATGATATGGGATTAGCAATGCAATGAGAATAATCAAGTTAGATAATAGGATGATACGAATTATTATTCACATTTTTATAAATGAGATTATTAAGTTTTGAAAGTTAAAGAGTACAAATTCAATTTCCCTTAAAATTTGTCTGCATTGTAATGTTGTGGAAATAATAGAAATTACAGATTATAGAACTTTTCTTAATAGCTAAATACTCAGAAATGACAAGATTTTCTTGTAACAAGTGCAAGTTTATTTAATTCGCAGAGATGTAACATTTAGCATACAAAAATAAGATAATTTTTTAAATCTGAATTAAACTTTTTCAGAACAATTAATAATCAAACATCTATTTTTTAAGAACAGAGTGGCAATCACTATTTGCAATAAGAGTAAACAAGTCAGCATTTGAATAAAATCATTCTCTAGTTAGTGTGCAACAACAGCAAGTGCACACTTATTAGTTGTATTGAGAGCTAAAAATTTCAGTTCATACACTTGTCAAGATAAACAAAGAAAAAAAAATCATTTAAACAGGTTAAACAGCATCCTTCCCTTGATGACAACCTTGAATATATATTTCATCAAAACAGTCCTCAGCAAAGAGATGTATATATATACTTCGCCTATTTGCATATGCAGGAACCAGAGAGCATTTTACACGAAAAGTCTAATTTTTTGGATTTTAGACTTGATTTCAAAATACCACAAAACATCGCCAACTGGAAGTAATAGAATCTGCAGGTTCAATTTTTTTTCTTTTTGGATCTATTCAACTGCAGATTGTAAACATTGGAATGGAAAAAAAAATGTTCTCAACATAAAAACAAAATGGCGATAAAAATAAACTTAAAATACTCTTCGTGAAAACTTGTTCACTTTGTCCCGTCTTTCTAAAAAGTTCTTTTTTTTTTTTTTAAACCGCTGCAGATGGATATTTTACACTTATCTAGCAGAATCAAAAGGCATCTTAACAAGGGAAAACACTTTAGAACTTCGTGGTATGTTCTTTCATACGCATCAGTGTGGACTATTTTCATTTATTTTTTTACCTCAGAATGATACCAGAAGGCTGCAACGTGGGAAGGTAGCAGATTTAAGCCTCGCATTCGCGGGCGATGTGGCCGACTTCACCACAAGAATAGCACTTGTTGTTGGGTCGACTATTACGGCAATTACGAGCGATGTGACCACTCTCATTGCATCTGTAGCAGACGGTATCTTCTCCATTATTGCGATCGTTTCCACCTTCAGGGCAATCACGGCTGATGTGGCCAGTGTCTCCGCAGGAATAGCATTTTCGATCATCGCGATCATTTGGGCAATCTCGTGATGCGTGGCCAGATTTTCCGCATGTGTAGCACGTCATCTTTCTATCTCCACCACTGCTACCTCCACCACCGCCTCCTTGAGTGCAATCACGGCTAATATGGCCAGATTTTCCACAAGTATAGCATGTTTTATCAGATTCACGACATTCTCGAGCGAAATGTCCACTGCGGCCGCAGTTGTAACAAGACGCTCTATTAGACGATCCTCGGGAATCCCCACGGTATCCACCACCACCACGACCGCCATCACCAGAGGGACAATCACGAGCAAAATGGCCCGTCTTATGGCACTTGTAACATTCACTGGAATTCATTCTCAGAAGGAAATTAGTAAATTGCAAATAATTTCACCTGTATCTTTCTACAATTGTTTCCCACGTTGAAGCCTCTACGATCCACGCCACAAATTCGTCGGAAAATTTTAAAATGGTGACTATGGAAGTGATGCCAGATCAGCAATAAAATTTCTTATCTGTCAAATTGTTGCCAAACTAGAAAATGCATAACAATTTTTTACTTTTTTATGATATATGGTGTTTATTTCATTATTTAAAAATATATTTAAGTTCATTCAATTTAAATAATTGCAAAATATACCTATTTTAATTTTTTACAATAAAAATTCTCAGAATTCTTTTTAAAATCTTGAGACGTCGAAATTCGCGAAGTAATCGCTAGCGCCATCTTCCTACGTAATTGTGGTTTTTAAACTTATTTCTATTTCATTCAAATTAAGAAAGCATATCGATATAGTTATAATAGGACATTAACAATTAAATCACATTACAAAGCAAAATTTCTTCTTTTTGAAATATTCATGCGTGTTACACGTTTTGATCCAAATTCTTGCAATCGTATATGCGTTATTAGTAAAGGGCCATTCAATTTTCATTTGAAAAACTTGCATACAAATGGGAATCTGATAGGTGAAATATTTTAAGCTCTGAAAATTCATAAGGCCGGTTCTCATTCATATACAAATGTTTGTTGGCACTGAGTATGATCTAGGAGCTGAGCAGTAGTTTTCTTACAACAATAAAGGGGGAGAACCACTCCATTGCCCTTGATGCAAATCTATGAAGAGGTTTCTGTGTTCGTCTAAAACCATTTTCCCCTCATGTGATTTGTTTTCCTTTTTTTTTTTTTTTCACTTACTAGGGGTGCACTATGTATTCATTAAATTCAATGGGCTACCCATAACTTATGTCACTTTTCCATGATGTCGCATTTTTTTTTATACCTGCCTTTCACATGTCGCGCTATATTACGTAAAGATTATACTAAAAGTTAAGAAACAAAACTATTATTCTAGATAAAATTTTATTCTTAAACTATGAATTTGTATAGATAATTGTGAAAATTATAAGAACAATAATTATATGTGGTAGTGATGTCTCGTGTCTTGGAACCCCTTCTCCTCTCATAGCACAACATCATTTGTTGACAGTTCCTAATAACAATGCGAAGGAAATAGAAATAGCAAAGGTAATTGCCATGAAGCTGCTGAGTACTAGATAAAAAGTGTAATACTTTTCAAGTAAATTTGAAAAAGAAATCGAGAGTGAATTTCTATTTTTATCAGTACATAATTATACGCTATATATCCAATGTTCCGTAATCACTCCGTGGCGATCGAAATGGGCTGCAGGTAGCGCAGAGCAGAACTCTTTACCTATGGCAACACTTCCCATGCTTTCCCCATTAGCGTGTGGAGCGTCATAGAGGAAGGAAGTACGTTAGTTTCTCTCTTGATTTTCATATAGATTAAAATCTTTTAAGTTAGAAAACTATATAGAACTGAAAATTACATTAAACATATTTCTAAAGAAAAGTATCACGAAAATTTTAAAAAATATTTTATACTTAAAAGCCTATACAACTTAAAAGAGAAGGAGAGGGAAGGGAGAAGGGCCTAAGGCATGAAACTAGTCTCTCCCCAGATGGCGTATTCGAGCGACGCGATCGCCAATATACATCTTAGATTGTAGGTTAATATTTAGGCAAGTGAAAAATACACACATACAATCAATATCTATTATATCTCCACTGACGAAGACAATAATATTATAAACTGATTGATTGTCTGAAAATATTCAAAATAAGGGATCTCTGAACAATTTCAAGCGATTTCTCACTAATAAATCGGTTCATTCATTCTGATTAAGGTTTCGTCTTATCAAAGCTTAAATATTAATTTACGACTCCTAATGTATATTTTTCCTAGAAAAGGATTCTAAAAATATGTTTTGAGGGAGGAGATTAAGGATAACCCCTGAATGCAGTTGTAACGCTCCACAATTTTAGTGAAATACTCTTTTCATTTGCACTAATAAAAAAAATTAATAAAACCGTAAGAAATCCTTATTTCTGTTCTATTTGATCTTTCGAGGATTAAAGTGTTGTGTACCATTGTGAAAAAAAGGTTTTCAGCAATCTATAAAAGACTTTTTTGAATTTTGAAGGAGGTCTTGATATCCAGTTACGACCTTTACTCAGCAATCAGCAAAACAATAAGCAAAAAAAAAAAAAAAAAAAAAAAAAAAAAAGGCCGAAATATGCGTCTTAAAATATGCAATTTATTGTATATATACGCTGAATACAAAAAGTGAATGTTTAAGGTTAATTTTTTCGAATATGAATAAAATAAAAAAGAACAAAGAAATCTAAAAAAAAAACAATAATTAAATTCAGAAAGTTAATTAAGCTTTAATTTGGATAAATTATTAGTTTAAGGTGCAGACATTTTATAAAAAGAGAGAGAGGAAGAAAAAACTATAACTTTTTGCTAGACATAATGTATTGAAAATTCGCTAAATTATTAAATAAGAGGCAAAAACAGTGACCTGCTGATAGGGGACAACGAAAATTTTAAATGTATAACCATTATTTTAATTATGGAATTAATTTTTTTTCTATTTGTTAGAAGCGAAATATTTAACGATGCATAAACTATGATTTTTAAACCAATTTAAAAATGAAAATTTAGGTAATTAAAATATTCATTACACTTAAGAATTTTTAATCGGAAATAAGCATAGTAGAATTTATCCAAAGAATCTGAATAATAATCTGAATCCATATTTTAAACTAAAGCACTTTTTAAAAACGCTACGCACCCTCTGTAGTATTTTATATTCTTTAAAAAGGAAGAAGATTGAAAATTACAGATTGAGGAAAGATTAAAAAGAATTTTTTAAATAATATGGGTTGTTTGTTAGTGAAACTAAGAATATCAGCTTGAATTAGAAAATCATTGAAAGATAAAACAATAGATAAGATAAAAGTTGAATGAGATATGGAGACAAGGTTGTGTCTTTCTTCTAAAATATTTATTTTGAAATAGATGAAAAGCGAAACTGAATTTCATTTAATGATTGATTAATCTTTATCAATCATTAAATACCTTCAAAATAAATGTAGAGCAATATAACCACTACAATTTATATTATTTATTTATAGATGTATAATTTCTTTAAAAAGAAAGCAACATGAAAAAAAATTATTTTTAGGCTTTTGGGCGCCGCAATGAATTGTTTTTATATCAACTAATAATAAATTAAATATTCTTTAATGTAATATGAACAATATATATTTGGCTTCAAAATTAATACATACAGAAAATATACTTTATTTTAAATACTTTGTCTTCTTTAATAAAGCTAAAGAATGCTTTAAACGAATTTTGTGGTATTAATTTTGTCATTCACTAACATTTTAAATAAATCATTATCAAGGGCGGAGCCAGCAGGGGGGTCATGACCCTCCCCCAAATTGAAAAAAAAAATTATTATAATTTTTTTAATGCAAAAGAAATAAAATATTTTAAAAATTATATAAGGAAGATATACACCTAGGTAGGTCGGAAATTTTTTTTTTTTTTTTTCTTCATCTAATTGTGTTCTTCACTGTTTCAAGAATCATAGTCCAAAAGATTAAAACGAAATTCGTCATAGTTTCATTGTAAACATTAATAATGCAATGCTTCATAATTTTTGCAATGCTTTAAGTACAGCAATTTTACGATCCGATTCGTTTATAACAAATTTTTTAGAATTTAATATGAAACAGTTATCTAAAACAAAATACAAGTCAAAAACTGTCACCTTTAATACCAAGTACTGATTTTTTTTCAATAAAATATGTAAGAATATTTTATCTTTTAAATTTGGAGAAAATATTTCTTTTAAAGATTTTTGAGTGACCGTAAATAGTAGCTAATTTAAAAAAAAAAAAATTATATTTTCTCATATATTCTTTAGTTAAGTTTTCAGATTTTATACAAGTTAAACATACATTTATTACAAATCTACTTTATTTTTATAGTATATAATTTTTACGCTTTAAAAATTGTAGAAACTTTATCGTAAATTCTCCACTTTTATCAAACATTTTACGAACAGTTGTAAAAATTTTTATCAAAATTTAATTAAACATTCATCGAGAAATTGATTTGGATGTTGAAAAAATCATTGACAGATTTACCACTGTTTCTAAAAAACGTATTACCTTTAATAATTAAATATTTTGAAAACTTGAATTATTTATGTATTTTTCATTAAGAAAAAAATAAATGAGGAGACTAGCATTAAAAACCCCATTTGTTTTTCAAATAAAATATTAAAAAAAAAAAGTAATTTGTTATAAAAATAAATTAATTGTGAGGGGGAAATCTGAGTCTATGACCCTCCCTAAAAAAAATTTCTGGATCCGCCCCTGTCATTAATCTTTATTTGTTTGGAGTATGTTTTAGTTAAATATTTGGGTTAAGAAACTTTCTTTCTTTAAAAAACATTGAATTGATGAAAAATTTATTTTTAGGTATTAATCGACTTTTCAGAATTTTAATGTAATAATTACTGTTTTCTTTAAGTTAATTGATATTAGTCTGAAATACAGTTACATAACTTCTTACGAAATTATTATCAATAAATTTTTGCTTGGAAAGGGCAGCGCAGTGTTAAATTCAAAAATCGCAGAAAGTGTTCCGCAGAAGAGTTGAAGGGGCCGCGATAGTTAAGACTTAACTCAGAGCCTGACTAAGGTAGGGGCGGCCACCCCGGGCCCCCAAACCGAAGAGTTTATATTACATTTCCTTCTTTAATTAACTTTTTTTTTTCAAAACAAAATATCAGTACAGTGTTAAATCCATCAGTTTTATGTTAGCTTCTTCATTAATCTATCGTATGAACACAATCTATATTTCGTAAATCCATGCCTTTCAGGCTGAAATTCAGCTTAAATTTCACAACTATGATGAACAAATTTGGCCCATTAAAAGCCTGTATTTTCACATTTCGCAAAATGCGATATGCTTGCTAAAATGCAGGCTTCTTGAGCCATCGTAATTGTGAAATTTTTGCCGAATTCTCCCTAATGTCAGCAAGGATATTAATTTTTCACAGCTAGATGAGAAAGTTAACAATCAGAAAACTGCATTTGGCGTGATGGACATAGAATTGTAAGAAAAATCGATAACAAGGACAGAATGAGATTTCGTCTGACCATTGGAGGGGGTTGGACTTAATAGTTATTTTAGGTTCTAGTCATTTTTTCTTGTTATTTTTAATGAGGTGAAAAAATTTAAATACCTTCATTAAGTTAGGTTCTTCATTACTGAAAAAGTGGAGGCAAAGGGGGCCCCAAATAGGCTAAGTCGGGCCCTGACTTAACTTAAACAGTTTTTTTATTTATTTCTGAAGCAGTTATTACATCTAGATCCAATCAATAATCCATTATTATATCCAACATTTAAAGTATAATGCCAAAGAGAGAAAGATTAATTTTTTTTAAAAACAATTATAATTCACTTAGTTCCAATAATAATTCACTTTGCACTTTTCAAATCGAAATAAAATAACTGAATTCTTTAGAGAAATAAGTTTAATTAAATACCGTTTTCAACACTATTTTTTTTTATGACAATATGAAAACCAATTTTTAGCTGGACTAGATTCATCTCCAAGACAGCGTTAAATTTTCTGAAAGCAAAATAATTTCTAAAAAAATATTAACAATTTGAATGAATTATAGAGTAAGTTAATCAATAATATTAAATATTCATAATTAAATATTAAGCTATTATTTAGACAAGAAATAATTTTCTGCCAATTACACTAAAATGAAGATAATTTGAAATTTACAAGTGCGAAACAGTTCAAAGCATTTAAGGATTTAGTATAAAAATTGGAAAAAAATTCAATGTTTCAAACATGTTGGGGAAAATAAAAATAATCTGTTAAAGACAAACTTTTAGTTTAAGGGGAAATTCAAATATCAAAGAACACTAATTATCCATTCAAACACAAATCCTTTAATACAGTGAGTGATTTACGAAGACAGCTTCTCAATTTATGCACAGTAGGAGGCCGTAATTGGAAGGTTAACTTTTTTTTTAAATATGAAATTAATTTCTAAAGCAGATAAATATCAGGCGAAATATCTTAGAAATAAATTTTTACTTTCAAAAAATTTAAAGGAAATTTAGATCAATTAAATTTAAATATTCTATTTAAATAATTAGTTTTTTAGAAACAGTTAACTTTATAATGCAGAATGGTTGCCACTTACATTATACATAAAAATTAGCTAAAAATAAAGATTTATTTTTCATAAGTTTTCTAAAAATTAAATTTCCTTCCTTCTCCTCCCCTAGTGATTACACTAGAGTTTTCAATTTTTTTTCTTCTTCTTTCTGACTATGGAACTTTAAATCTATTCGACCTTTTTGGAACCCTGACTTAA
This sequence comes from Parasteatoda lunata, assembly GCA_949128135.1. Taxonomy (NCBI): domain Eukaryota; kingdom Metazoa; phylum Arthropoda; class Arachnida; order Araneae; family Theridiidae; genus Parasteatoda; species Parasteatoda lunata. Next base: position 86,226,620 of record OX421977.1, read on the forward strand.
TAAATATAGTAGAATAAGACAATTGTGAACGAATTGACAAATAAGAATTGATTTATTCTGAAAATATTTAATTAGAGAAATAAATTTTTTTTAGTTCTATCATTAATAACCTTAAATTAGGTTTTATGTCCGACAGTCAAATTCACATTTTTGGAACTGTACCCAACCTCTGAATTTGTTTTTGATGTATATTCTGCAGAAAATGAATAAAATAACGAATTACGTCTTTGCCTTTAAATTAAAGCTAAAAAAGAACTGCTATAAGCATTGAAATGTTCGTAAGGGAAACAATTCTTTAACTAAGAATTCAGTTATTTTAATTTGATTTGAAAAGTTCTTTGGGAAATACTAATGCAATTTTTTACAAATGCATATCCTTTTCATAATTTGATCAATACTGTATTATTAAAAAAAGTTGCAATTTTCTTTTTATTGGCATATTAGTTTAACTTCATAAAGGTTCATAAAATATATAATAATGAATTATTGATCGCATCTAAATACACATGTTTCAAAAATCATTATTGGAAATCCAGATTCTCGAAATTTCTCTGTCTTCCGTAAAACCTATTTGGAAACAGATGGAATGCACTACTCTTTTTACAAGACAAAAAATGCTGGTTTCCAAACCTAACTTGTTCAATTACAGAGAGACAAGAAATAACTCGGGAAAAGATTAAAACCAATTTATTTATTCTCCACCACAAGTAAAAAATTTTTTTAAAAGTTTATTATTGATCCAAGCACACATAATAACAAGTGTAAATAAATTAGTTGTGTTAATCAATATGTTGTATTAGCACACAGAGCTAAAAGCAGCCAAGAATGGTTTTAAATATAACTGAATTTCAACTGCGAAAGAACGGCCACACGATTCACTTGAATTCAATTGTATTTCTATATAGTCCATCTTTGAAACAAGGCATTTGCATTCTAAGAATAAATTTCTTTTAAAAAGAACAAAACAAAATATCAAAAGATAAGTAGCACTATGTAGTATTAAGTCCAGAGGTTGTCATTTTGAATTTTATTTTAAAGTTTGTTTGTGAAGTTTAAATAAACATAAAATTAAAGAATATTTGTGTTCCAGTAATTTCATGTCAATCTGTATACATATAGGGTGTCCAAAAAGTATGGGAACATTCAAAAATACCAAAAACACTCAGGATTAAAAATACAAATGTATTTTTTTGAAGGAAAAAAAAAATATATGCAGATAGTACTAAACTTGACCCATTGTTAGGTTAGTTGAGAAGGGGGTTGAAGTAAATTTAAAATGGGAACTATTGATTATTTTTATTGCAGATTTGAATTATCCACAAGAAAAAATCAAATTTATTTGAAGGACTCTGCATTTGGTTAACAGAAAGAGTGCGAATCTCAAAAAGTTGTACATCTGCAGTCTTTAATCTATGCCTCTAAAAGAATGCTTATTATCTTGGATAATCTGGGGAAAAATATAACTATTATGCAAAATATAAAGTGTTTTTTTTTTTTTTTTTTTAAAGCATAAAAATAAAAAGACAAATAATAATTTACATTCCAGGAAAAAAAATATACTGAAAACAAATTAGCTTTTAAGGGCGTTTCCTAAGTGTTGTACTTTTTTTTTTCAATATTTTTTATCACTCACTAGAGATGTGATGTGAGAATATTTTCTTGAAGTCAAAATTTGGAGAATAATTGAGAATTTCTCCCTTATATATTTATTTATGGAAAAGTACTTTTTTTCATGTTATAAAATGTTTAGTTATCCATGTAAAAAAATATGAAAAACATTTAAAATATATTATATTAGAGAAAATATGCAGAAAATCTAAATTAACTGTAAAAAAATATTAAAAAAATTATTTTTTGATTCTTCACTCTCAGATGAAAAAGTATTTTCATCAGTTAAAATACTATAACAAGTTTTACTCAGAATCAGGTAAATTCGTAAGCTCAGCCTTGCTAATATTGCTTTAATATAATATTGTGGGCTACAAATGCTAACTTTCCACTTCATTCAATGGACAATTGATTTTTTCACTGAATTTATTGAGTCACAAATACCGAAACTTCATTCTGTTGAAATCAATGCAATTTCAGCCAATTTGACCACGATACATGTTTCTTTACAGCAAGTTATTCTTTTCCACTTTTTTTTAGCATTCAGCTAGCTCTGTTAGAACACCCTCCACTGACATATCTTGTACAGATGCTGCCAATTGGTGAAAGGATTCTTACTCGTTCAAGTGTAAAATTTACATCATTAAATTTAGGATTCAAAATATTAGCTGCATAGATTTTAATAATATAGCTTTTCTTTTTCACAAAATCAAAAATAATTTTTTCATTATTCTTCAGAAGAAGCAAAACTGTTGGTAAAAATTTTTAGCAAGCTTTCTTTAATTTCAGTAAATGCTTCAACAACCATTCTAATGGCGCTCGTCATTGCGATCCATTTCACACTAGTATTCAACAAATCATGCATTTTCAAAACATGCAGCCAAAATATACATTCATTTGGAATGCACAGTTTTTACTGGGAAACTTAATTCTTATACTGATACAGTTCTTATTACTCATGATTAATTTAGTCTTGGTAATGATTACTTATAGTTCTTAATAACAGTATTTAAAGAATAATTTTGGACACACAGAATTGTTCTTCTATGTTTGTTCTTTATGTAATTCAATTTAATATAAAAATAGCACAAGATAATTAGTAAATACGATTATTGTTACTCACTAAAAGAGAAAATTACCCATAACATAATAATAATCTAATATTATATATATTAAAAATATTTCAAATTAAAAAGGTCTTTTTTTATAATACGAGTAGTAAATTTTTTAAATAATTTAAGCCTGAAATGCACTGTAATTAAGAACAATTGTTAGCACTTAAAATTGCTCCTAAATTTTTTTTTTAGGGTTTTTATAGGGTGCAATTCAGTTTACTGTGACTTTCTTAGTTTTATTCTTATTTTTTGTAAAGTAACAATAAATATTTTTTAAATCACATAAAATAATGAATAAATTCAATAAAATATTTAAGGTTTGTCTTCACTGTAAGTAACTTCTAGGTGAATATCTCACAGATGAATATTACAAAGAATTTTACACTTCACTATATCCTCCGATGTCACACTATCTTTTTCCAAGAATATCTCACAGAAAAATATTACCAAAAATTTTAAACCTCTACACTTCATTATACCCTCTTATGTAACACTCTATAACAAACATATGCTATCAGCTCAGAAAAAAAACAACAACATAGGGTAGATCACATTTTACAATCAGGGTTGCTAAAAACTCACCTACCCAGTAAAACCTGGGCAGGTTTAATCATTCTTCATGATTATTAATAATTTCTTCCACAAAAGATGGTACACTATTGTCTATAAACCATTTATAAATAATATATATATATATGAACATAAATTCTAAAAATTATAGTTACTACACAACTAAACATTACTAAGTTTTATCTTTAGTTTATTAAATTTAAAAGAAAATGCTTAATATCAATATGTACTAGGGAACATTTATGATAAAAAATATTTATGCATATATATTTTTTCTCCTCAGACTTAAACTGCATGAGTAAGGAAAGGCAGAGATGAAATTTCATCATATTCATTCAACAAAATTAACGTTCATCATAGGAGTACTTAAAACTAATTATAATAAATATTAAACTATTTTAAACAAGATATTACATATACTTAAAACATTTTTAATATAACATATAAGAAATAACTCTTAAATATATAATGCTAAATGGCTTATAGCTATAATAACTGTTAAATAACTAGCAACTTAAAAATTAATACTTCCTAGGAATCAACAAGAGAGAAAAAATCTCACAAAGTTTTAGGCTTTCATCATGTTTAAAATCAGAAATCTCTAATTTCATTGATTCTCTCATCTCCATAGACTCAACTAAGAAATAAATGGAATTAAATTAGAACAATTATCATGAAAAATAATCATAAATATTATTAGAAATTAAATTAAAACAGAAAAAAAAGGTCAGGAAGTTATTTTAAAGCTTTTAACTCTGTCAGCTTCTCTGATTGAAAACTTTTCAGCATATTCAATAATATTGTGAATCAGATAGCTTATTTTCATCACCAAAGCTAATGACATAAATAAAAGCTACCAAAATAACTTCCAAAATTTTAAATTTACCCTATAAAAATTTTTATTATATCACGTAAAAATATATGATTAAATTATTAATAATTTATATAAATAATGTTACAAATAAATTTTCAAAAGTATAAAAACGTATAACCTAAGAATGAATATTATCAAGGAACTATAATGATTTGTAAACATCTAATAACTGCTAAATTAAGATAATAGAGAGTTTGTGAGTTAAACAATATGAAAATTAAGAACTTTAAGAAAATTAAATCTAAAGGTTAAAATTAATAAAATATGTAACTTTTAAAATTAACGTGGTTGCAGCTTAAATAATTTTAGTATACAACGTGGTTACAGTTACTAATTAATCAAGGAGATAAAATTATCGACGAGACATTTTTGCTCATAAAATTTGCGGATAAAATACGAAAATTTGATTGGTTTATTTTGAACATTTGGTTGAATGTAACCAATCATATTCTTCTATTTTCCCGTCCCAGTTCTTACATTTGGTTATCTTGTAACTTCACTTGTCACCTGGTTGTTATGGTAACGTATGCATCATCTGGTCCGGAGAAAACAGAATAAATTCCTCTGTAAATATGAACTGGTTTTAAAATAAGTATACATATTTAGGTCATTGTAATTCAAGGTTTAAATTTTGATGGGTGAATGCTTGAAAATTATCTTAATTGTTGTATAAGTGTTTTTGAAATTGCAGTGTTTGTTGTTGAAAATAAATTTCTTTGTCGAAATGGATGAGCAATTTCAAACTGCTGAATCTTTGGGAGCTCAAAAATATCCCCGGAACTCTTCAAGAATTTTACAATATGGTACTGCCGGTTTCCGGGAAAAGTAAGAAGTTACATTTTTTGTTTTGTTTATTGCTACAAATAAATTTATAGGTTTAATATAAAATTTATACTTAATTTCATTTTTCAGATCTTCTGAATTACCTCATGTTATGTTTCGCATGGGATTATTGGCAGTTTTGAGATCAAAAGTAAAAAATGGCGAGTATATATATCTGTATGTATGTATTGCTTAGACAATTCATAAGAAATCAAATTATTAAATAAACTAATTTCTAGGTTAATTTCAGTCTATCAAAACTAGAAAAAATGAACGGAACTGTCTCTGTACTTTGTGGGGCATCTTAAAATTTCCGTCTCTGCAGCTTAATAAAATGCTCTACTTACAAAATATAACCAAAATATTTCAGTCTATTAATTTTTGTGGAATGAAATTTAAAAATGAGGAGTGAACTTCATAACTAAGACTACATTTATAAAATTTAAAATTTTTTTATGCCACTGCCCTTTAAAATGGGTTGTACTACCATTTAAATTAGTGAACATAATATATTTTGTAATGGACACTAATCGCTGAAACTATTGTAATTTCTTTTATATACTAACTTGAAATTTTCTAGTATATTTTATTGCTAGTATATTTTTTTAAGATATTAAATTAAATTGTATTTTCATTTAGGCTCTACAGTTGGGTTGATGATTACCGCCTCTCATAATCCAGAAGAAGATAATGGAGTAAAATTATGTGACCCAGATAGTAAAATGCTTGAGAAAGATTGGGAAACATTAGCAACTAAACTTATCAATACTAAGTATGAATGCTCTCCTAAAGTGTTCTTTAATTTTTTGGAATTAAAACTCATTTTTAATCTGATTACATTTTATTTTATTTTTTATACATGTATTAGCTTTTTTTATGCATGTATTACTTTATAAAGTTACATAATTTTGTATTTCATTTTCATAATGTAGAATTAATCTTTTTTATTTTCATGAGTATGTTTATTGGAGAAATATTTTATTTATTTGTCTTAATTCCGAATATTAATTTTAGGAGTGAATAAAAATCAGTGCAGGATTTAGGCTTAATGTATTACAATTTAATTTCAATTTAATCCATCAGTATTTTGATTAATTTGCGCGGAAAACAAATAAATAGAATGTAATTATTTTTTAGCATAATTTGTTTCCAGTCCTTTTTTAACAAGTGATACTTATATTTATTTTAATATTTCAGCAATGAGTCTTTAAAGGAAGTTCTAAAATCTATTTTAGATTCAAACAAAATAAACTTTGATTTACCTGCTAATGTATATCTTGGAAAAGATACCAGGTAAGTTTATTTTTAAATATTTTTTCTTACAAATCACTTGAAATACTAAAATATGTATCTAATATGTGTTTATATATTCATCTATTAAATAATAAAGATCTTTTTTTTCTTTTTCTTCTCTGTAACTGTACCCCTTTTTAAATGTAAATTTTTGTTGATTTATTTATGTAATTTCCTTATTACAAAGATGAAATATAATTACTACTTTATTTGAAAGCAATTTGTTATTTTAATATAATTTTTTAGGAGCAGCAGTGAGTTTCTATTGCAAGCAGCCATTGATGGTGTTACTTGTTTAAATGGAGAATTTAAAAATTTTGGTATTTTGAATTTTTTAAAATTGTTTGTATGTGTTTTTTAATTATTATGAAGCCATATCAAAGTAAGAACCTTAACTTAATGAAAAATCATACAATTTTCGTTTTTCTGTCAACTTGTGAAAATAGAGTAGTATTTATTTTTAAGTTTCCTAAGACTGAAGATATATTTTTTATTAGTTTCTGTCTCACTTTTTTTTAAAAATTAAAATTCAGCCTAGAGAAAAATGAAACATAAACCGTTATCTTTGTTTTAATTGTTTAATTTGTAGAAATAAGATGTGAATATCGTATTTATTCACAATTTCAGTATTGGTATTGTTGATCAGTTGATGTTGAGGTTTTATTACCGCGGCTTGGGGCCGTATTTCAATTTCCTATATTTGATTCAACTGCATTGTTTCTGATAGTGTCTTAGTAGTTTAGAATCCACTCTAGCGTCATGTTCTCCTTTACTGAGCTAGAAAAGTCTGTGCACAGTTAGGTAATTGATGAGCATGGCAGGAGGGCCCAGTTATTGCTACTACTAATTGCGCTCTGATATAAATTGTGGTAGTGTTGTGCAGAAGTTGTATTATCTTTAGATCATCATTAAAGATGAATTCCAGACTCTCTCCAAACGCCTATTTGTGTAGCTTTACTGTAATATTATCAATTAAACCTTATGGAATAATACAGTAATTCAATTATTATAAAAAAAATTAATATGTTCAATGTTAAAATGGTTTGATTTTCTATTTGCGTTTAGTAAGTAAATAAAATATCTAATATCCAATTTATAAATCTGTGTAATTTTTGCCTAAAATTACTTTAAGTTAGCCTTAAACAAGCTAACAAGGTTAAAAAAATTGTATAAAATTTTTTGTGCTTTTTTCATTAAAATAGTGTGTTAAGAATAACTATATGTTTTAAAAATTATGTTTTTAAAGTGTTTATTGAATAAGAATACCATGTTATAAGTAATAATAATTTCAGATGAAAGATCAAAGAGAAACTGTTACTTACTGTAAATTATAAAGATGAAACAAGAAAAGTTGAATTTTTTCTTCCCTTATAAAAAATAAACCTAATGAAATTATTCTAAATGTAATATATATAAATAATAATTAACAACAAATTGAATTTTTAACAAAAGACGAAAAAAATTATGTACTGTATTAGATATACGTCTATTTTTATAATTGTATTTATTTTTTGCAATTAAAAAAAATCTCTGACAATTAAATACTTGGTTTTAGTCAAAGAATTTTAAGATTGAGTTTTTTTTTAGATTCCAAGAAAAGATTCACAGAATAGTTGTAATCTCTAAACTAATGTAAAATTCTCTTCAAATCTTAAATTTTGCTCTGTATGTGCTTTTTAAATAAAGAAGTTCATATTGTTCTTTCTTAATATAATATAGAAATTGAATTGTATTATATATTTATCTTTTGAATTTTGTTTTTATATGTTTGTATTAATTTTTATTTATAAATATGTTATGTTTTTAGGATTATTGACCACTCCTCAGTTACATTTTGTAGTTTATTGTAAAAATTTTGGCACTTATGGAACTCCAACAGCTGAAGGTTACTATGAAAAATTATCAAATGCTTTTGAAACCTTGAGATCAAATTCAACTGGTACATTTATAAATCAACTTATTGAAATTGTTTATAGCAGCTATGTTTATCTAATATTTGTATGTGTATATATTGCTTATACTTCTTAGCAATAAGTTTTAGTTTAAAATGCTATACTAGTTTACAATTTTTCCTGGCCGAGATAATTAATAATTGAAATGTAATTCAATATAATAATTATGGTCAGAATTTTAATCATAATGGTGAGATATTTTTAGGAAATTTAACCTTTATCATATATTGTAATTTTCAGTATTTCTTGTAACTTGTTTTCTTTTTTTCTAACTCGTGTACATTTTTGAAAAAAAGCTTATTGTAAATTTAATACATTTTAACTGAGTTGTACTTCTTGTCAATTTCTAGTTTTAACTAAAATGTATTTCTTCAAGCTTCTTGTTTTACAGATGTGAATTTATCAAATTTCAGAACAGATTCATGTAAATTAATTGTCCTGGTGTTGACTGTCTAGGGTCTAATTTTTAAAATGAATGAAATATTTTTAAAAGTCCCAAACATAAATGAAAAAATATATCTTTTAAGTTTCTTTTAATATATTTAAATACAACTAATGTAATTTCAGTTGAAATTTTTTTTTTAATTTGAGATTCTTTTTTTAAGTTATCAGAGCTAATGAATTTTAGTGGTTCTTAAAATAATTTTTTAAATTATCCAAGTCTGATTTATATGATAGCTACTGTTCACTGATTTTATTTTGTCATTTTTGTGTTTATGACAGAAAGCAAGACAAAGTATACAGCTAATATGTATGTGGATGGTGCAAATGGCATTGGAGCTTTAAAGTTTAAGGAGTTACAAAAATATATCAAGTCCCTCAATGTAGAAATTTTTAATGATGGAACCACGGGAAAGTTAAATTTTAATGTAGGTATAATCTAAATTTTCTTTTTAATTTACTAGTTATAAAATTTTAATTGTATGTTTGATATTTATCAATCAATAATTTGTTTTGTTTTTTAAAGCTTTCTGTTTATTTATACATTTTTCATTGTATGGAAGAACTTTTATTTTAATATTTATTTGCATAGAAACATCAGAAAGAAAGAGAAATGGTTTTAAGCACATAAAATTTTATTAACATTTTTGTTTCTTTATCTTAAAAAAAAACTTTCATTTGACGTGGTATTTAAGATCCAACGGACATTACTCAAGATCTACAATAATAATGATGGTCAAGAATGATAGTTTTTCCTTAGTGGGAAAAGGAATATAAAATATACATTTAAAAAAAAACTGTAAAATTTAAGAAATGATGTTAGTTTTAATGATATGCAAGAATAGTTTTAATAATTTTAAAAATATAGTTCATTTCACTTGGTATACTTATCTTAAATTCATATCATCATAAAGTAATTTGAATTTTCCAGCCAAAAATAATTAATAACCTTAATAAAAATTAAATATATATTTCTTGAAATTTTTGTTTATTTTCCCTAATATTACTTATACAGCACTGCAGCTCGTTGTGAGCCTTGGCCTGCCAAACAATATTGTTCCAGAGTGTGTTATTTTTGGCTTTAGACTTTCAATTTTTCACCTTCAAAGTGGTTAGATCTTTGATGGTATTGTCTAACCATTTCTTTTTCAGACTTTCTCTTGATTTCAAGTTCAAAGGTTTCAAATTTAAGTTTTTCCCAATATTTTTTTTTAATGACAAAGGCTTCTTAATCAAGGTTGGAAACAAACTATGATAATTGTCCGTTAAATTTCTTTTTTAATCCAGAAAATTTCTATCAACAAACCTTTATATTTCTGTTAATTTTTCATCATCTTATAAATTACAAAAATAGGGATTTCTTTTGCTCTACTGTTAATAATTTCAAGTATCGCAAGCAATTTTAAAATTAATTCGTTAATCATGTGAACTTGCAGTTCTGAAATCAAAGTATAAAAAAATTGAACAATATTAATAATTAAAACATATTTATTTTAGTGTGGAGCAGACTTTGTTAAAGTTGAACAAAAACCACCTGAAGGTACATTGCTTTTAAAAAAAAAATTTTCTTCCTTTTTCAACATTTGATTCTGTTTTGTTTGAATTCTGATAGTTCTTTTTAGGACGTGAAATATTAGTTAATGAAAGATATGCTTCCTTTGATGGGGATGCTGATCGCTTGGTTTACTTTTACAAAGATGGTTCTAGTTCATTTCATCTCTTAGATGGTGATAAAATTGCTACTTTGGTTAGTATTTATTCTTATCTTTCTGTATCTCAGTGTAAGTAGTTATTCTTTTTTTGTAATGTCATTTAATATGAAAGTTGAGTTATATATATATTTTATCACTGAATGTTTTATTATCATTTGAGGTTAAAAATATTTTTGATTGGTTGTTTTATTATTATTTGGGATTTTGTATCGAAGATGAATTTTTTTTTGTTGGTTTTTTTTCTTCTTTTTAATAAAACTATAAAAGTCTATTTTCAAAGTTTGAAGAACTATTTTTTCTTAAACAATTTATTGAGATTTTTACTTCATTCATTCTAATAAATTGAGGTAACCAAGTATGTTTTTTTTTTTTGTTCGGGAAGTTAATGAAGAAGCATCTATATCTATAAAAATATTTCAGTTGCTTTATTTTGAACGTTTGGTTAAAGTGTTATTGATTGGTATTCTGTAAAAGTTAATAATATAATATGTATATTATTTATGACATTTAAAAGTAAATTTATAGATTCTCCTAGAGGTAACATTATCTAATCCAGTCTTTATAGATAGCGTCCCAATCCTAAAATTTATGAAATCTAAAAGTATATTTATGAATTCTTCTAGATATAACATTATTTAATTCATTTTTAGTAAATAGGTTCCCAATCCTAAAATTTATGAAATTCTAAAGTAAATATATAGATTCTTCTGGATGTACCATTATTCAGTTCAGTCTTTAGAGTGTCTCAATTCCAAATCAAAATGAAAGGTTTTATAATATTTTTACTTTTCGTATTCTGTAAAGGATGTAAAACAAGTTTGTAAACTTATATTAAATTTCTATTCTTATAAGAAATTTTTCTTTATATTAGGTAACAATTTGTACATAGTTTGTAATTTTAATTGTTCTAGCGCAGTTTTAGTTGTGATTTAAAATATGGCTAAAACTTTTGGACATGAATGCATAAGAGTAATATCAATGTTAGCTGTATGCTTGTGAAGTTAAGAGGGAAAATTTTTTTTTTTCGAATTATCTCTCTCTTTTTCTAAAAAAAGTTTAGTTTTTATTTTATTTATATGTAAAGTTTTTAGTTTTAATTGTATTATCATTTATAGCTATAAAAATGTTACATTTATTTTATCAACTTGCAGAAAACAATCACTTGCACACAAAATTGTTCTAAACCTGTTCTATTTTCCTTTCAGTTATCCTCAAGCTTCTGAGAAGAAAAAAAAATTAATTATATCTATTCAAAAATAGCTATTTTTCACAAAATTACACTAAATTTATTTTCAAAAAATAAGTCGTGTTGTAGAAGTAATAAAATTATAAATTAGGTATATTTGTAACTTAACTTATTGTTGTATTTAAAGATTATCAGTCTTATAATTGAAATTGTAGACAGAATTAAATTAATGCTGAAAGTGGTTTCAAAAGTGCAAATATCATGTTCCACAAATGTTTCAAAAATCATAAAATTTGCTGCTTTGAATTATTTTAAAACCAAAACAAATTGCCCCTAAACAAATACTATTACATTTATTTTGAAATTGCACTCAATTCAGTTTAAATTAATACTTATTTTTATTGTATTAAGTTATGTACTATGTAAAATAAGAAAAAAAAGTTCAAAAATACTCAATTTTAAATGTACTTTTCTATAAAGTTTTTTTTCTGATAATTTCGTTTTGTTAAAGTCTGTCTTAGTTCTCACCTATTCATTTAAAAAAATAATAATTTTTTATTCTTTATGAATAGGTTGCAAAGTTTTTGAAAGATTTAGTTGATTTAGTCTCCTTAAAACTTGAAATAAGAGTTGTGCAAACTGCTTATGCAAATGGTAGTTCAACACAATATATTGAAAACAAATTGGTAAGATTTTCATATATACTAGTTTCTTCTGTTTAGTTTACTGTTTAAAAGCTAACAATATAAGCTGTTGTTAATTATCACCTCTTATATACACTTCTAGAATTCTTAACAGTTATCTATTAATATCTAAGTGAAGAAAAAACAAAGACGTTTATAAAACCCGAGGAATTACTATTGAGAAAGGTTCAATTTAAATCAGTTTGATTGCCTAGAGATAAATTAAAGAATTTCTAATAGTGGTATTTCACTTCTAAGTTTTCTCAGGCATTTAAACAGGTGGTTGATGTTTTTAATTTTGACTTTCTCACCATTGACTTGCCACATTTATTAAAATGTTTTTTTTCTTTGCTTAAATATAAGTTTACAACTCCCAATTTATATATTTTTTAACTTTATTGTTAACCAGGGTCCCTAAAATAATATATTAATGGCGATGGTTATGTAATGGTTAAAATTTATCTCTTTCTCTAACATAAATTTTTTTTAAAAATTTAATGTAGGGTAACCAAAAATTATTAAAAAAACAACAAGTTTTATTTAACTTCTTTTAAGTATAATTGAATTCTTTGTGAACTCTACATGCATATTAAAGAATGAATTTTTATTGTTTCATTGAATAAATATAAGAAATTGAAGCTATTTTCTTTTATATATTTCTAATGTTTAGAAAATACCTGTTGTTTGTGTACCTACTGGAGTAAAACATTTGCACCATGAAGCTATGAAATATGATATTGGTATTTATTTCGAAGCTAATGGACATGGTACAGTAAGTATTTTTATTTAATACAATAATTCGACATTTTATAGCAAATTTATGATAAATAAATAAGTAGCATTGAAAGTCTTGTTTTGAAATAAAATAAAAACGATTTATTTAGATTTATTCAATTTTTTTTTTTTGTTGTAAATAAATGAGAAAATTCAATACAAAATTTTTTTTAATGTTTAAATTGTGAGCTAATGTGAACTTTTCATAATCTTTTTTATACATAAATTTCTTTTTGTTTACTAATAAATCTTTCTAATTTATTAGTTAATGTCTAATTTATTAGTAATGTATCTTTAAGAGATTTAATTAATATTTTGGTTTAGTTACATCATATTGGAGCTACTCCCAAGTATATTAATGGTTTTGCCTTTTTTGTTTCTGTGTCTGGCTTAGTTAGGAACCCTCTTTAAATATCTTGCAAATCCACATTGAAAGGTTTAATCCCTTAAAGGTTTTTTTTAATTGCTGTTTTACGCATGTTTTGTTACTTTAAAACACATAATAAATATCTTCGCTTTGATTTAAATCTCTTAAAGGTTTTCTTAATTAGCTGACCCTGTGTTCTCAATTTTTATTCTTGATTTATAGAAATAAAATGGAAGAATTTTTAAAAAATTTTATTTTACCTTATAATATTACGCTATTATCATGATGCTTTACACTAGTTTGAAAATTTTTAACTTTGAAATTTCATTATTATATAAGAATCGATTTCATTTTATATTTTATTTTATAACCAGCGTTGAACAGCTGACCTAATTTTGAGTTTACGATTATTAATGTTCAACTCTATCACACTCTAATTTTGAACCTAACTCAGGAGACACAAAAACATCTGGATTACGCATTTTGACAAACTAACTTTTGTGGAAAACATTTTGAATAAACTGACTACATTTGCATTACATGACGAGAAAAACCTCCCACGATTAGCCTGATGGCAAGGGGATTCTAACCCATAATCTGTCTATTACTGTGGTTATTTTACGTTATCACTAGGGTAGGTGCGATCTGAGAGCAGAGTTTATATCAACTAGTCACCCTTAGAACTCTAACCTGGGTCACCTCACCTGTATATTGCATAGGTCGCAATATTGTAAATACTGTATATATTATAAATATTGTCATTAGAACAAAAGTTATTCAGGGCGTTCCGCTTTTTTTTGGGGGGGGGGGGCACTCTACCTCACTGCATAGCAGCTCTAAGATAGCTCTGTACTAGTACTGCACTGTACTAGAAAGTCTAAACATTTATAAAACAATGACTTCAATTGTTCCATTTCTGTTGTACTTCAATTGTCCTCAGTGTTCTACATGTTTACATGTTCTGTATTTTGTTTTTTGCTGTTTATTTTATTTTTCATATTAACCTTTTCTTTGTAATTTGCTCCGATATTGGAAATAATACCAGGAAAAAAACTATTATATTTGCATGCATGATTTTTTGTGTAAGTGGTATATTATTTAAATAGAAAAACTTACACTCTACATAAAAATAATTGTACATAGTTTTTTAGAAGTTGCATTTTCAAATTAATATAGCAATTTTTAATTTTAGGTTGTTTTTAGTAAAGAAGCTAAGCAAAATATTGAAGCTCTTGTATCAAGTGAAAAGTATGTTTTAGCATGTAATTATGTCTGATCTCTTCATTTTTTAAAACTTACTAGTTAAATTAAATTACTGGCTGTAATAATATTAATGTTTTTATAAAAACTAATTTATTATTTTAATCTATGATATATTTTACATTATATTTTTAAATATACTAAAAAATTATTTAAGTATTTGTCATCAATTGTGTATATTTTAGATTTAATGCTATTTTTTTTATTGTGCAATGCTTTATTTATCTAAGAGGAAATCTATGTTATGATTATTCTAGTCTAAATTAAGATGTTTAAATTTCAAGATATTGGTTTTATGTCATCGGGAACTATTTTTAAAAGAGAGTTATAAGAATTTTTAATAAATTCTTTAAATCCGTGATGTATTAAATTTCAATAAATTGATTATGGAATAAGCAAATTTATTTCTTTATTTACCACATGTGCTTAAATTATCAAATATAATGCATAAAATTTCTGCTAAGTTTAATACTTCATAGAAGAATGATATTAGCAAATTAATTTCTTTTTTAAAAAAGTTAGTTCAATTGAAGACAGAGCTCTCAAAACTTATAGCTGTTTTCCAAAAATTACCTTCTGAAAGAATAAAACAAAACTGAAGTGCAATTTTCAGAAAAGTTTTTCTAATATTTTATGCCATAATCTGAGAATAAACACATAAGGCAAAATTTTCTTAGGTTTGTTTATTACACTTTAAAATTTTTTTGTTTTAGGTCAGTTAAAGGTAGAATTAGTTTAACAATTAGTTTTTTTTTTATGAGAAAGGCTGATATTTCTGAATTTTCACCATCTTTTATTTTTTTGATTAATTTTAATTTATAAATTTTAATGCATTAAAGCGATAGATTTTTGTGTACATTCTATTGTATTTATTTCAAAAATTTTCAATAAACAATTAGTATTATTATTATTATTATTATTTTTTTTTTTGAAAAATAAATTGGCATTGCTTAATGTCGGTAGCAAAACAATTTTTTAGGTACCAAGAAAAAAAATTACCTGAAATCAATAATTTAACATTTTTATAAATATCTGGTAATAAATGATTTTATAGAAATAATATTATTATTAATATAAGTATATTATGCTAATGGTAAATTTTGTTTCTAAACTAATTTATAAAGAAAATTAGTTTTTTATGAAAAAATTAATATTTGTATTGTTATTTTTAATATTATTAGTTTCTTAAAAAAAATTAGTTGTGGTACTTATAAAAAAAACTACAATTTCTGGCTGTTAGATTTTTTTTCTTTTTAAATAATCTAGTTTTTACATCAATGAAAAATGTTTTATTTGCAGTTTTAGTCAAAAACAAAAAATGGCAGCAAAGAAGTTTCTCTCAGTTATTGATCTCATAAATGAGGTAAAACACGCTCACATTTTGACTTGTTATAAAATTTTGTTCCACTTACTCTAAAATGGTTAAATTTATTTGTCTGCAGCGTCTATAACAGGTTTATAATTGGTTTTTTTTTTCTAGACTGTTGGTGATGCCATTTCAGATTTACTTTTAGTTGAAGTAATACTTCATGATTTTGATTGGAGTGTTGAAGACTGGGATAAACTGTATACTGATCTACCTAATCGACAATTAAAAGTTAAGGTATGTAATATTAAAGACTTTTAAATTATTTTTATTGTTCAAAATGTTCTTTAATTTGTAAAGATAATTTTTTTACTACTTAACTATCCTGTTAAAGTTTTAAATATTATTTTTTTATTTTTCATGAAAAGGTAATTTAGGTGATTTAGTTTAAAATAAATTTCTCGTTTTTTAAAAATTTTTTTTATTTTGAATGCCCAGAGATTTTTGTTATTATTTGATGTACAATTATTTTACTATATTTATTACTATAATTATTTTAGCATTACTATATATATAAAAATTGTAATTTTTAGGCTTATTTATACTAAATACTTTTATTTTAATTATTTGAACTATAGTTAAAAAATGAAACGTATGTAAGCCATTCACTTTTAAATTATTTTAAAATACATTCTAAATTCTGTTAAAGGTTTTGTATTTTGTTAAAGTTTCGTATAGTATTTTTTATAATTTTAAATTTCAGTTGCTTAAACTAGCCCACAACATATTAGTTGCTAAGATGAAAAACTTTTTTTACCTCTTAACTATCCTTTTAAAGTTTTAGAATTTTTTTTTTTCATAAAATGGTTATTTTGACTTTTAAAAAAAATTAACTTTAAGAATAAAAAAAAAAAATGTAATTTCTAGTTTTTTTTTTCTGAATTCCCAAAAAGTTTTGTAATTATTTGATGCGTAATTATCTAACTATATTTATTTAGGCTTAATTATATGAAATATTTTTATTTTAATTATTTGAAATTTAGTTAAAAAGTTAAACATGTGTAAGCCATTCACATTCAAATCACTTTGAAATATTATCTAAATTCACCCTGTATTTTTTACGATTTTAGATTTAAGTTACTTACATTGATTCACAACTTATTAGTTGCAAAAATAATTAATATTACTTTGAAAAGATAATTACTTTTTTTACCACTTAATTATCCTTTTAAGATTTTGACATTATTTTTATTCTTATAGAAAGGTTAATTTGTCTATGAAAAAAATTAACTTTTAGAATAAATAAAAAAATATAATTTCTGGTCTTTTTTCTGAATTCCCAGAAATGTTTGTAATTATTTGATGTATAACTATGTAACTACAGTCGAACCCCGCTATAGTGAACCTGGGATATAGTGAACACTCGGATGTAGTGAACTTTTTTAGCGGTCCCGTCCGTATTCCTATTTAAATAATGTTATTTTTAACGCTTATAGTGAACAGCTTAGAACTTGGAAACTCTGTTATAGTGGACTCAAATTTCATTTCTTTAAATATTTTTCAGTCCTCCATCTTTAAACTTGTAGGTGTTGGGACTGAAAATGAATGCATTCCTATAAAATGTGTCATATTTCACTCCTTTACGCTTATCACTTTTAACTATACTGTAATAAATGTCAAACAGATCATTTATCTTATACTCCCCCCTCCCTGACAAGCCTCGCTTTGTCTCTTTTCCCCAAGCTTGCTTTACAACTAGTTAACTTGGCCACCTGCTGAATTTTTGGAATTTTCTTATCTGTTCAAACCATATTCTTTATAACTCACCCCTTGACAATCAAGAAGGGGAAGAATTTAACTCATTCTACAGCTGCTCTCTTCATATTCTTACATTATCTATTTGAGACAAGATTTTTATTTCAAAAGCAGTGAAAATGACAAATTCTCTAAAGAGAAAAGCGTTTTCGATAGAGGACAAAGTAAAAATTGTAACGCGTATTAAAGATGGAACCAATCAATCGGCACTGTGTAAGGAGTTTTCCTTGTCAAAATCTACAGTTTCAAACATTTGGAAAAATCGAAGTGCAATTCTTGAGGCATACGACAAAAACATGGTTTCATCGAAAAAACTGCGTGGAGCTGAAAGAGAAAACGTAGAAGATGATTTGTTAAAATGGTTCAAAATCTTGTTCAAAATGTAAAAATCTTGCATTCTTTGCACATTGTAGATAAGAAAATTGATGAACTCTATTTAAAATCAAATTGTGTTCAATAAAAAATCAAAATTTTTTTTCATAAAAAGTGAAAATAAAACTAATATTTAGCGACGTAATTACTTTTTTCATCAATTTTTGCTTTATTATCTGTTAATAAGTTAATAATTTTTTAAATAGCTTATGTAAAATTGCAAACACAATTTTCAATCATTCAACTGTCTTATGTAAAAAATATTCTTCAAAAAATTTGGATATAGTGAACCATCGGTTATAATGGACACATTACTAAGTCCGCAGACGGTTCACTATAGCGGGGTTCGACTGTATATTTATTTAGGCTCAATTATATGAAATATTTTTATTTTAATTATTTGAAATTAAGTTAAAAAGTTAAACATGGGTAAGCCGTTCACATTCAAATTACTTTAAAATGCAATCTAAATATTCACCCTGTATTTTTTACGATTTTAGATTTTATTTACTTACATTGGTTTACAACATATTAGTTGCAATGATAATTAATGTTACTTTGGAAGGATAATAAATTTTTTTATCACTTAACTATGCTTTTAAAGTTTATGACAATTATTTTATTCTTATAGAAATGTCATCTTGTCTAGAGAAAGGTTAACTTTTAGGACTAGAAATAATAAAAAAAATATTATTTTTAGTTTTTTCTTTTGAATTATTAGTGTGTAATTATGTTATTATATTTATTTAGATTTAGTTACCATAAATATTTTTATTTAACTTTTTTGAGATAATGTTAAAGAAAAAGTAAACATGTCTAATCCATTTACATTCAAATTACTTTAAAACACAATCTAAATATTCCCTGTATTTTTTACAAACTTAAATTTAAGTTATTTACGTTGGCCCACTCCATATTAGTTGCAAAGATAACTTTTTTACACTTAACTATCCTTTCAAAGTTTTAGACATTATTTTTATTTTCCATAAAAAAAACTTGTCTGAAAAAGGTATACTTTGATTTATACAGTCGAACCCCGCTATAGTGAACACTCGGATGTAGTGAACTTTTTTAGCGGTCCCGTCCGTATTCCTATGTAAATAATGTTATTTTTAACGCTTATAGTGAACAGCTTAGAACTTGGAAACTCGGTTATAGTGGACTCAAATTTCATTTCTTTAAATATCTTTTTCAGTCCTCCATCTTTAAACTTGTAGGTGTTGGAACTGAAAATGAATGCATTCCTATAAAATGTATCATATTTCACTCCTTTATGCTTATCACTTTTAACTATACTGTAATAAATGTCAAACAGATCATTTATCTTATACTCCCCCCTCCCTGACAAGCCTCACTTTGCCTCTTTTCCCCAAGCTTGCTCTACAACTAGTTAACTTGGCCACCTGCTGAATTTTTGGAATTTTCTTATCTGTTCAAACCATATTCTTTACAAATCACCCCTTGACAATCAAGAAGGGAACAATTTAACTCATTCTACAGCTGCTCTCTTCATATTCTTACATTATCTATTTGAGACAAGATTTTTATTTCAAAAGCAGTGAAAATGGCAAATTCTCTAAAGAGAAAGCGTTTTTGATAGAGGACAAAGTCAAAATTGTAACGCGTATTAAAGATGGAACCAATCAATCGGCACTGTGTAAGGAGTTTTCCTTGTCAAAATCTACAGTTTCAAAGATTTGGAAAAATCGAAGTGCAATTCTTGAGGCATGCGACAAAAACATGGTTTCATCGAAAAAACTACAAGGAGCTGAAAGAGAAAGCGTAGAAGATGCTTTGTTAAAATGGTTCAAAATCTTGTTCAAAATGTAAAAATCTTGCATTCTTTGCACATTGTAGATAAGAAAATTGATGAACTCTATTTAAAATCAAATTGTGTTCAATCAAAAATCACAAATTTTTTTCATAAAAAGTGAAAATAAAACTAATATTTAGCGACGTAATTACTTTTTTCATCAATTTTTGCTTTATTATCTGTTAATTAGTTAATAATTTTTTAAATAACTTATGTAAAATTGAAAAGCCAATTTTCAATCATTCAACTGTCTTATGCAAAAAATATTCTTCAAAAAATTTGGATATAGTGAACCATCGGTTATAGTGGACACATTACTGAGTCCGCAGACGGTTCACTATAGCGGGTTTCGACTGTACATATAAATAAAGAAATTGTAATTTCTACTTTCTTCTTTTGAATCTTCCGAAATTCACTTGATATGTAATCCTGTGACTATATTTATACATATATACTTAATTATATTTAATATTTTTATTTTAATTATTTGAGATGAAGTTAGGAAGTTAAACATGTGTGAGCCATTCACTTTCAAAATAAATAATATCAAATAAAATCATAAAAAATACATCCTGCATTTTTTATGATTTTAGATTTAGGTTACTTAGGATGGCTGACAACATAGTATTTTTATTGTTTTTATGGCTCACTCACCAGAGATGATTGTATATCCCTGATGTAACTGTTAATTTTATTACAGGTTCCTGATCGAAGTGCCATTGAAACTACTGATGCCGAACGAAGGTGTGTGAAACCTGAAGGGTTACAAAAAGCTATCGAATCTGTTGTTTCATCTTACAACAATTCCAGGTCTTTTATTCGGTAAATAGTAAATATTTTTTAGCATACTGAAATATAATTGATTGTAAAAAAAACCCAGATAAATAGCCTTCTTTGGGTGAACACAGCTTTCATGACCTTGGAATACACCAGTGGTATTTCTACCTTGACTTGGTTTATATCACTGTTTGTGACCTCATTACATTTTGTACAGTTAAATTCATTTTTAACATAAATGTAAGGACCAAAGGGGTTCTGAAATAAAAAGAAATAAAATCTGTAGACCTCAAAAATAAATTGCATGTTTAATAATTGTCTATCTTTTATTGTTTTTCTTATTTACACTGGCTTGAAAAAAAAATGTCAGTTTTTTTTGTCGTAATATCTGAAAAGTTCTAAAAACTAAAACATTTGGCCAGAGTGACTTATAAGTGATTGAAGATTGATTTATTGTTCTGCTTAGCAACTTTATCTGCTATTATCCTTTATCCCAGCGATGGCTGATAAAGCATTTGCCTTCCAATGAGGTGAACCTGGGTCGAATCCCTGCAATGGCTGGTTGATACGAATTCCATATCCCGCTTGCATTGACCACAGTGCTGACATAAAATATCCTCAGTGATAGACGGATCATGGGTTAGAGTCCCCATGCTGTTTGAGGTTATCGTGGTTTTCTCTCCATGTAACGCAAATCCAGGTTAGTTCCATCAAAAAGTCCTCCACGAAGGTAAATTTCTCCCAATACTTGATTAAGGAGTTCCCTTGTCTTCTGGACTAGGTTCAAAATTACAAGGGTATGGCCTTGAAAATTAATAGTCGTAAATCCAAAAATTGTGTCAGCTGCCCAATAACGGTTATAAAATAAAATGACTACCCACAATTGCTTATTCACCTCTTGAAGTGTGATAGCCCCCATTACCCAACTAATTGACAAGAGGGATGAAAGTCTTCACATTTCTATTTTTTAATGCTAATTTACCCACAATTTGAGCTAAAAAGGAGCTTTTAAATCCTTTCAAAAAGAAGTAAACTATCTGAAACAGTCAGATATTTTTATTTTCAGATAGCTTCAATGTAGTAATTTTTGAGAAGTAAAATTCATTGATAAATCTAAGTATGTCCATAATAATAAAAATTTATGTAATTTTTTTTTTTTTTAACATAAAACCAATTTTTAAAAATTTTCTTGTTACACATAGAATTATATTAAATAATGAGTTGAATTATATTTGGTTTTGTTACATTGCATTTGGGGCTTTGTGTTTTTTTATTTTGGCTAATGTGAAATCAAAATCTTCAATTCAATTTAAAAGTTCACTATCAAAATCTTCAATATCTAATTTCAAAGTTCTTTACTTCATAGAATTACTTTGATCTTGGAGAATACTAAACATTAATATTTAAAAATCAAACTAAAAAAAATAATGGTTTTTTACTGTGAACATATTTAGTATGACACTCTAACAGGTTTATATATTTTTAACTAAATGTTTTCACTTGTTTGTGAACACTTGTTTTTGTCTGTTTATTCAATAGAAATTTTTTTAAAAAAATGTAATGAAAGAGTTCTTTTTTTTTTTTTTTAGTCCTTCTGGTACAGAAGATGTTGTAAGAGTATACGCTGAAGCAGAAACTCAGGTAATTTACTTTATCTTTTTTTATTGTTATTTGGGATTGATCTACACTGAGTAAAAAAATTTTTGGGGGATTTTTTTTTAAAGTTGTTGATAGGCTTTTTAATGGAATATTTTTTGCACTTTCCAATACTGATAGATACGAAGGTTATGGCTCTAGGTGATTTTAAACTTCATTCTACAAATTGCCAATAGGATTGAAATCTTTGGATTTTTGGGACCTACACATTAAAGGAGGTCTACATTTTCTTCATTAAAACAATCATTGTCAATATTAGCCATATGATAAGACACATTATTCTGTTGAAAGTGCCCTGAAAATCATAAATATTACAAGATGTATTTGGCCAACAATGATGTATAGGCATTCAGACTACTATGAACACAAAATAAAGGGTCTCTAGCAGTACACTAGCCCTCTAGTGGCAACACTGTGATGTAAAATCTCATTTACATAAAGCTGGTAGATGGTCATAATAAAAAGATTGTTCAGTGTATATAGGTCTGTTATAAAATCTTCTACTTTTATTTTCATATTAGAGTTCTGCTGCTTAGTTTTTTCTTCTTTTTTATGTAATTTTTTTTTTAATAATGTAGAAAACAAAAGCAAGTCTGAAAGTTCCAAATAAATTACTTATCTAAATCTGTCCACTTTTTTTTAAAAGTTTTAAATTTCATTTTATATGCATTTAAAAGATGTCTTGGCAATTCTTATTATTCAATGTTTATTGTTATCATTGTTTATAAATTAATTAAATTTAGAATAATTGAAGAGCCTAAGAATATGTTAAATATTATAGGAATTATATAGAAAATAGGAATGTGTTGAGTGATTTTAAGAAAGAATGAAATTTCTGCAATAAAGAACATGATAATTGAATTTAAATGTATAAAAACAATTAATTATGCCAAGTCTTAAAACAAAACTGGGTTTTGATGGAATGCTTCTACTTGTGATGTTCTCAAAATCAATAAATGCCACATAACATGTACTTTCACTGGAAGCTAATTTTCTCAAATTCACTAAAATACATCATAAAAAGTTTTTTCAATGTTGGCAAATTTTCTCCAATTCAGTGAAATATCTATATGTTCTTTCACTATAGGCTGATTTACAGGAATTGAGTAACATTTCACATTTACAGGTTATATTTACTGTAGGCTAATTTTCTAAAATTTCATGTTTTGTATTAAGTTAATTTTCTCAAATTTAAGAAAATACCACAATGTTCTTTCATGAGCTGTGATGGCTTAGGGCAGTGTTTCCCCAACTTATGACTTTTGTGTACCCTTTCTAAGTTTTTCGTAACACTGTGTACCACAGATAAAAAAATTAATGCATTTTTTACTATAAAAAAAAAATTGCACAAAAGTTAAAAATCATAACTGGCTGTGGACACCACTAATTATTAACTGTTAACTCTGTAAAAAATAGCCAATAGAAAACGTAATCTTAAATTTTCATGACTAGCTTTGTTTTTAAATTTTTTTTTTTTTTGGAATTATCGTTTGTTGCAAGATATTTTGCTTAAGAACGTGTACCTCCGCTAAACTGTTCCTGTACCCCTGGGGGTACGCGTACCACACTTTGTGAAACACTGGCTATGGGGATAGAGAGTTCGCCTTCCAATGAGGTGAACCTGGATCGAATCCCAGCGATGGTTGGTCAATACGAATTCCGCATTCGGCTTGCACCAACCCCAGTGCTGATGTAAAATATCCTCAGTGCTAGGCGGATCATGGGTTAGAGTCCCCTTTCCTTCAGGCTAACTGTGAGAGGTTTTCGTGGTTCTCCTTTCTACATTACACAAATGCAAGTTAGTTCCACCGAAAAGTCCTTCATGAAGCAAATTTCTCCCAATACTTGATCCAGGAGTTTCCTTGTCTTTTGGATTGTGTTCAAAATTAAAAAGCTACGGAGTTGAACATTTGTATTGTAAACCCCAAAAATGGGTCGGCTGTTCAACAACGGTTATAAAATAAAATGTTCTTTCATTAAAGACTAATTTTCACAAATTCATTAAAATACCAATTACAGGTTCTTTTACCATGGGCCAACTTTCTCAAATTAACTAAAATATCTCACCTTTTCTTTCATCTTCTGAAATTCAGCAAAATATCAAATAACATGGTCTTTTACAATATGCTTCAGCCGCGATGGCTCAGGGGATAGAGTGTTCGCCTTCCAATGAGGCGAACCAGTTACGAATCCCAGTCGATACGAATTCCGCATCCGGCTTGCACCAACCACAGTGCTGACGTGAAATATCCTCAGTGGTAGACTGATCATGGGTTAGAGTCCCCTTGCCGTCAGGCTAACCGTGGGAGGTTCTCGTGGTATTCCTTTCCATATAACGTAAATGTGGGTTAGCTCCATCAAAATGTCCTCCACGAAGGCAAATTTCTCCCAATACTCGATCCAGGAGTTCCTTTGTCTTCTGGATTGGGTTCAAAATTACAAGGCTACGGAGTTGAACATTAGTAGTTGTAAACTCATAAAATTGGGTCAGCTGTTCAACGACGGTTATAAAATAAAATAAAATATGCTTATTTTTTCAAATTTATTAAAACGCCTCCTTACATGTTCTTTTGCTATAATAAAATTTTTTTTAAACCATCGAGATCTTCAGTTGTCTTTAAAATTAATATATACTACAGTATTATTTCTTTAATTTTCTAGGAGGAAGCTGATGAATTAGCCCACTCAGTCAAAGAATTAGTTGAGAAATATACTTAACCAGCTTAAGTTACAGTGTTGTGAAACAAAAACATCTGTTGATGCAATTCATAGTTTAGTTTTTGTATTGGAATTTTCTATACTTTTTTATGCATTTATTAAGTGGTTTGTTACAGGATGCTGTATTTTTTTTATTGTGATTGTAATTGTATATGGAGTTTAATAAACTTTTTCATATTTCTGCTTATTTATTTATTTTTTTTTCATTCATTAGTGTGAAGAACAGGGTGGCCACCTACCTTGAAAACCTGGAATTATCAGGGAATTTTTTTTATACTGGAAAAAACCTGGAAAGTCAGGGAAATTTGGATTGAAACCTGGAAAAATCAGGGAATTTCTAAGAAAAGCTGGAATTTTTCTCTTAATTTAAATTATTTTACCATCCGTTATATCCACTTTTATTTAGACGTAAATTTATCGTAAAAAAGTTGAAATATCACCAACTCAGCAATACTTTTCTTGCATTAAAATTCTCTTTATTATTACCCTGCTAAACTAGAATGCTTCTTTGCTTCTGTTTATAAAAGTAGAGTTTTTTTTTTAAAAATCTAAAGTAATTTTCAGTCATTATAATGGTTATCATTAACTTAAATTTCTATCCAATTTGAGAAATTTACATCTGACACTGAAGTAAAAAATTTCAAATTAATTATGTATCATATTTTACCAACAACTGCTTAGAATTTTTTTTTCGAAATGTCAGCTTCAAAATTCAGTCAAGTTTCCATTTAAATTACAAACAAATTCACTGAGTTTATACAATTTGTAAATTAGTAATCATTTTTTGCTTTCACACGATTCACATCCGACAGCAACAATTTAATCCATTTAATTTGAACTTATAATAATCAGTTTTTATAAAACAAATTGTTTTTCGATAGGTTATGATATACTAAATATTTAATATAAAAATTTGATGATTATAAACTTTTGTTTTATAAGATGGATTTTCTAAGACATTAATGTTCATTTTTTTCCGACATTATGGAATTACCCAGTTGTGAAAACCAAACTAATTAACTCATCTAAACTAGGAAACCATGTTAGATTGGAATTCTTAATATATTCTAATTTCCATTAACAAAGAAAAAAAAAAGAAATAAAATTTAAAGAATTTATCTAGTTTTTTTTCTTTTTCTATAGAATATGCAACAAGAAATTGAAAATTTTTCCTTTACAAATACTGAATATGTCTTAAAATAATAATGCTAATTTGAAACAAACAACATTATTTGAACATTTGACTTATGATATTGGTTTAAAGAAAATTATTTCAATGAATTTTATAAAGAGCACTGTTTGGATAAAATTCAGTATAAAATGACTCTGTATTGAATTGTAAATAAATATAAAAATTTATTGGTTTCTAATCACCTGGAATTATTTTCTTTTACTTAATAAAATTATATTAAACAGTACTTATCCAGGGCTGTTTTTGGTAATTGCTATTTGGTACAATTTGTGCAAAAACTATTTAACACTTAATTTTTTTTATTCATTTAAAGCATAAAATATTGTTTCCTCCACATCTATTCAAAATGATATATTAAAAAAATTACATTTTAAATGAAATACTACACTATTATATTGACTAATACCCTAATATTGACACTTTTCTTGTACTTATACTACACTTTAGCAGAAGAAAAAAAACACGCTGACCTGGAATTTTTAAGATTTTTACTGGAAAAATCAGGGAAATTTGAAACCTGATTTGAGTGGCCACCCTGAAGAAATATTAAGTAAAAAAGCGTAAGTTTAAACCAGGATCGGTTAAATTCATGATTTTTTAAAAAGAAAAAAATCGGATTTCTTTTATTTAAATCAGATTTTTGAAATTTTTTTTTTATATCTACCATCCAAATCATCTGATAAAATGTGTTAATAGTTCTTAATATTACTTAAAAACAATAACATAGCTAAAATAATTGATACGTCTAAAGGAAATGTTTCAAAAATTATTATTTAATTATTACAAACAAATCACCGAATGAATAAAATCATGATTGTTTTTGTTCAGGCTAAACATCCTAAACTTTTAAAGACAGGGAGGCAATTTGTCAGTTAAATATCTAAAAATTAGTTCAGATCAAAATACATTGTAAGTTTCTGTCAGCAGAGCAAGTTTTTTTTCAATAATGGAAAACACTAACTACGTATTTAATATGTTTTAAAAGCAGGCAAAGCATTCAAATAAACATAAAACAAAATGGGTATAATTGAAAGATGTTTGTTACCAGCAAATTATTTTGCATACAGTTTAACGTTACTCTATTCACTTTTAGTCTCTAGATTTCTTAGTTCATTTCGAAATATTTTTACCCTTTCATTGTTTCGTTAAATAAAACCATAATTGTCAATGAAATCAAAATGAATCACACCCTACTGAATATATTTAAGGATTTATTAGAAAAAAATAAATTGGTCTAAATAAATGATTTTCTTTAAAAAATCACAGCTGATTTAAATCAATAGATTTAAATTCGCGATTTTAATCCTGAATTAAATCATGCCAACCCTGCTTCAAACACTAAAATTGTAGCTTTAGACTCACGATTAAATTAAAACTGGTTTCATGTTAAAATATAGGCGAAATATTTTCCCTGAATACCCATAAATTTCTGAAAATATTTATAGCAAATTTTTTATAACCACTTTTTGAAAACCTCTTAATTGTTCGAAACATACTTTGAATATAATATGTACCAATTAGCGGACATGTTATTAATTTTTTTTCAGAATACGAGATTTACTTGAACAAGTTTCGTATTAAAATACTAGCATTATATTTTCCATATGTACTCATATATGTTAAGAAATATTTATGAATAATTACTAAAAAAAACTTATTCAGTCCAAAATAGTTAAAAACCAGAGCACATATACAGCTAATTTAATATAATGGTGATAATTAGCGTGTGGTTCATTTAAAAAGGACATATATAAATCATTCAAAAAATACGTTTTTGATCAGGTTTTCTGAAACTTTTTGGTGTGGGGTCCCCAAAGACGGCTATTTCTATAACAAAAAATCCGTCGAAAGATTTTGTTTTTCCTTGTATATAATGTCTTATCTTTATTTATTTTCTGATATATAACGTGAAAATATTTGGAAATTGTAAAATTATTATAATAAACTGAAGAAATATATATTTCTCATATATAAGTAAGATAATATATATATATAGTTGAAGAAATATCAAAATTGCTAAACTTTCGGTTATCCTTATTAGGGAGGGGGGCATAGTTTAGATTGTAAACGGATCTTGATGGATAGCCGCAGAGCATTCCAGCATCTTAAACACCGCACAAATATTTTCCATCCATACTTTTTATTTTATAACCGTCGTTGAACAGCAGACCCAATTTTTTGGGTTTACGATGTCTAATATTCAACTCTGTAGCCTTGCAATTTTCAACCGAATCCAGAACCCAAGAAAACTCCTGGATCAAGTTTTGGGAGAAATTTGCCTTCGTGGAGGACTTTTCAATATAACTAACCCGCATTTACGTTACATGGAGACCTTCCATGGTTAGCCTGGCGGCAAGGGGACTCTAACCCAGGATCCGTCTACCGCTGAGGATATTTTACGTCAGCTCTGTGGTCAGAGCAAGCCGGATACGGAATTCATATCGACTAGCCACCCATTTATACTTAAAACCCTTTCGCAATATCACGAAGTACACCTACACTGTTTGCCATATCACATATGGATATTTAAGGCAACGCAAAAGCAGACAAATTCGCCAAAGAAGGTTGCTATCAACAGATTTCTCTTCTAGAACCACCAAACTAACAAAATCTGCTTTAAAAAAAAAGACCTTTAACTGCCTTCCACCATCAACTGGTACATGGCGACCGAACCAGGATTCTCTCTTTCCTTTTCGAGAGACAGATCTACCTAAACTAGAATATCGCGACTAGATAGCGGTCACCTGAAATGTCTGAAATTCCCTATTGGAATGAAAACTTTTCCCCATTGTCCTAAATGTCTGCTTCATCAAGCCACTCCCCAAACATATATTGGATTGAGCAGAGAAGAAATCTATAGTTTGTTTAAAGTAAGAACTCCCCTAGCCATTCGTCTGTACCCGTGGTGGTGACCAAAAATTCTGATTAAATTCGTCATTAGGAAATTTTTTAACTCTGTGTGGTCGGCGAAATAAAGGGAATCTTTTTCTTCGATTTATTGTGTTAGCCTTTGAGTGAAGAGAAGCTACCCTCCCTGAAATGCGCTATTCTTGTTTCCATGCCAGTAGACGACCTCAGACTTTGTGGTGGGGGGAGTTCTTACCGTAGACAAACTATGCTCGTCTTCTCTGTTTGTCATCTACTGTTTATTCGACTTGGTCTGACTAAGTTAGACCAGATCGAATAAACCGTTGACTTAACAGTTGGAGATAAGACTTACACTTTGAGAATTTTTTTCATAATTTTTTGCAAAGAGATACATTAGAAAATATTTTTACATTAAAATGTAGGCGTCTTATGTTTCAAAAATTTCCATGTAAGTATGTCAATAATTTTTTATTTATTTATTATTATAATTTTTTTTTTTTGAAAGTAGCGAAAAATAACCTAAATTTTTCAAAAATTTATAAAAATAAGATATATTATATGTATGTTAATTTTTAAATCACAATTAAAAATGTGGTAATTTAAATCTTGCAAATCACTAAGACTATTTAAATTTTACTCTAATAATCTCAAGGAATTTGGATCTGCCTGGAAGACAGTGCCTTATTTAAAAATGCGGGGACCCTTGGCACAGAACTATTAGGGGCTTCCTAGTCGTAACAGTAAAAGAAAAAAAAAATACTTGTTTATTTATGAAGTGTCTTTAAATTATTAATAACATCAGTGAATTACGATATATTAGCGTAAATTTGAGCTTATATTTATTACAATTTTTGTTAACTCATAATTCTAATATAAAATTCTTAAGGGAAAATCAAAAAGAAATCATTTTTAACAATAAGAGGGCCCCCAGAAATGTGGAGGCTCTAGACCTGGGCTTCTCAGGTCTTATGATAAATTATGCATTGTTGGAGAGTGGCCCATCTGCTTTTATAATCAGCTTTTAATATTTTGCTTGCAAAGTATGTTTTACAAACAAAATATTTTTATGCATGCCAAAGTTTGTTTAATTAAGTTCAATGTTCACTTAAATCTCATTGATTATTTCCTTCTCTCAAAAACTTGGCATAATTTTTTTTTTCCAACTCAAATTTAAAAATAAATCGTTCTAAATGGTGACAATAGAGATATGTGGAAGATCAGGGATTAAAAAATTAATCATTTTTCTTTTCTTCTTTTTACGGACACTGATAACTTACGCTGACGTGTTTTGAGAAGGAAGAGATAATTGCTGAGCATCTCTGAGAATCAGCAGCTGCTGTAACGTGCAGCATTCGGCTTTTCTTGGTAGATTTCATACGATACGTTAGGACACGTGAAATAGGCTCACATCATGCAGCATTTCAGCAAAGGTAAAAAAATGAATTTTTATTAGCACCGCTCAGTTTTATGAATTAATTTTCTCGAATTTTATTATAATTTATTCTAGCAATACTTAAGAGGAAGCCATTACGCAGAAGAAAAGTTTCGTCGCAAATCTACTTCACACAATTACACTCTAGTTTTTTTTTCTCTCCTGTATTAACATTAAATATGCGTATTCTTTTAAAACTATCTGCTATTTTGAATGGACGTTAAAACAAACTTTTACTGCAGTAATTAATTTTGGAAGATTTTTTTGTTATGGTTAATTATTTTAATTTTTAAACTAGTGCAAAATGCTGCACGTCATTCCGATAACTTTGTTTTTCTAAATTCATGCAAAAACTGAAATTTATTGAAGTAATATGAAGATCAAGCTGGTTCCACCTAAATCCGACGACGCCAAATAATTATTTAAATTAAAATTAATCAACTGTTATCTGGAAGAATAATTTTCTGGAGAATCATACTATAACAGAAATAATTCGATTTTTTAATGTTTGATTCAATTAGCTAAGTAGTAACGTCGTTAGAATATTTAACACAATCACTTTTTGAGAAAACCGGTTTTGGAAAATCTGGCAATGTAAAATAATTAAAAAAAGAAAAAAAAAAAAAAAAGAAGAAGGAAAAAAAAAAAAAAAAAAAAAAAAAAAAAAAAAAAAAAAAAGAAATATCCAACTATCCATGAATCGTCATCTTCTCAAAACGAGGTTTTCAATAAATTGCCAATTTCAGTAGATATCTTCAGATTATTTATTTGCACTTTGTTCGGTCCATTGTAAACAATAAACTTTTGATTCTCTTCCCTTACTATAGTGCTACTGAAAATAATACATTTATAAATATTCTACTGGCAATACAGTTTAGAACACAGTATACCGTTCTCGCGCAAACGGGATGTGGTCAGTGAAGAGGGGGGGGGGGGTACACCTCCGTTTAGGGTGAATTAGGAAACTTTATATAGTAGTCGCGCAGATCAGAGATTATGGATTTTAATCAAGAATGCTCCTGGCATAAATGCATCAAGGATTGCAAAATGCAAAAAGTGTTATCAAGGATTATGTGAAGCATATGTTGCGAATGAATTTGCCGTCGGTTGCATGATGGGTCAAACCATTTTGGGAGGTGTTGGAACATCCTCCGTACTCACTTGACATCGGACCTTGCGACTGCAATTGTTTTTCTAAGCTGAAAGAACCTTTTCTTCGAGCAGTTGGGAACTCTATTTTTGACAAACAAGTTCTAATAGCTGATTGAGATGTAGCAAAAGGTGCAAGGTTTTGCTGATGATTATATTGAAGAAATATACCAATGCAAATTTGCTTGTACGTTCATTAAAAAAATTTCAGGGCATATTTCCACTACTTTATTTGTATCCATTGTATCAGTTCGACTTTATGTCATTAATTCTAATATTTTTTTGGACAGCTTGTATTTATTGTATTATTTTTAAAAAGGATCTGAAAATGTCATTTTGCATTTTTTCGAATTTATGCCATTAATGCTAATATTATTTTAAACACATTGTATTTATTTTATTTCTCTTTTAAAGGATCTAAAAATGACATCTTACATTATTTCTGTATATTGTCCTTATTCTTATGCATCATCGAAATCGACGCTGCCGTCAAAATAAGATACGTGAGCAATTCAGAGTGTGACAGATATACTGTTGATGCTGTCTACCACGAAAAATACAAGATCGTCACGGAAAATATTTTCAAAGGTAAGGAAAAAAAATTTTCTCCTCAAAATTCGATAATGGGTGAGTTCTGAGTCAAGGAAACTTTGAAGCACGCATCGAATTTCTTCAACTTTTGAAATATAAACAATCATTTGACTGATGACATTCCGAACAATCCAGTTCATAGTTTGCACGTGACAACATAACTTTTAATGTAATAATAAATATTTTATCGTTTGCCTATGGTAAGAACTCCCTCCGGAAACCGACGAAAAAGATTCCATTTCTTTCGCCAACCCGAGTCAAAACCTGTTCTAAACAATGACCCCACACCCCTACTTGAAATAGTAATAACCTGGCTTCCATGGTCACGGCCACGGGTCCAGACGAATGGCTTCGGGAGTTCTTACTTTAGACAAAGTATACCCTTATTTTGAATAACACTTTCAGAAGAACAAATTACAACAGAGAAGATTAAAACCTCTAAGAATAACAATGCTCAATTCAAAGATTTTGAGGAACTTAAAGAACATTCTTAATAGACCTAGTTAGACCAAGGGTCTCTTTAGCCCTGAGTAAGACCATTTTGCCTAAAATGCACCAATCAAATAAATAAAATTGTTCAAAATATTGGTCAAAATTTTTTTTTCATAAATATTTCGAAAGACATCTGACAAATGCATCTTAAAATGCCGCAATGGGATTTTTTAATGGACATTTATTATGAATTTTCATTTTCGTGAAAAAGTTACCATAATAAGCTCAGTTACTCTAAAAGTCAAGCCTGATAAAATATGTATAGTATTAAAATTTAAAGTTTGTTTTTAAATAACTTTTGATTTAATGTTCAGATCTTCGCGTATAAAAATACCTTTTCTCTGTATAAAAATACCTTTTTTTTCGACTGATACAGACCCTCAAAATATAGGGGTATCCGCAATCTGGGAAATAGGGTCCCAATAGTTTGGCCAGAAAAGCAGTCGAAAACTTGGATCCTTTAATATTAATTTTACTTTTTGCGTACTTCGCTATACCTCGAGAACTTTTTAAGCAAATTGAAAAATGGTTGCATACAAATATAAAATTCGTTTATCCAAAGATTCCCAATTCCATGCAAGAAAACAACCTTTAGTAAATATTTATTATTTATTATTATCTATTATATATAATTCTCTTACGTGGCTCCCAAATTTTGGCTGTATTTCTTTTCCGCCGGTGGCAACGTTAGAAAATCGACCAATGATTGCATCTAGAAATGTCACATGTCAAATCTAGCTGAGGTGGCTCAACATATAGCGCTTTTAAAAACGGAAACAATAACCAGAGTGAGCATTATCAGGTTGTTCAATTCAGCTGCGGCAAAAATAAAAATAAACAACTTAAAAAATAAAAATGCTGTTGCCAGCCATAGAATCATTTGAAAGTTAACTTAGCAACATAATTCAAAATTATGATATCTGAGCGCTTGACGTAACAAATCCTTCTATTCTATAAGTGTTGTATCGCCAAATGCCCAAATTAACAATTGCAATTTCAAATTAATATTGAAAATTACTGGTTTAGAATTTTCTACAGTGAAAAGTTTTCGGAACTTCAGTATTCAAAAAAGTATACAAAAGCTAGACGTTAAGAACGTATCCAATGAGCGAGCATTGGATTGCGAAGCAATCCGAAATGAACTTCGAAAGCAGTTCCGGGGGTTGGTGAGCGCCAGCGAGCAGGGGGCAAAGCCTCCTAGTTATTTAATAATAGTCGAAAAAAATTTGAATTGTAAGGTATACAAATTTTTACAATATTTTAAAGAACATAATTTTACATGACAAAATACAAAATTTGTGTGAAGTTGGTCAAACAGTTCCTGAGAAATAGAATTTTAAAAATGCATTTTTTTTTTTTTTTTTTTTTTTGCACATTGTACAGCCGATTTTTTATGGCGATTTACGATATTTCTATTTACAGATAGCAAGGAATTCGTAAATAGGGTAGCAGATGCTACAGCCGACAGTTTGTCAGCAGCCATGGCAGACCTTCCAGATAGAGATTCCTCTGACAAGTAAGAAAGCTAAATACTTTATAGTTCTTAAAAATGTATTTAATATTTTTTTAAACAGCCTGAAATATATCTACCTACTTTTGTAACTAACGATTGTTTATTTATACATTTGCAAATTGCTACGTCGAGGGCATAGAAGAAAAAGTGAACTATAATGTACTACTTCAAATAACTTACGTTCTATCATGCTGATTTTCATGTTAACAACATCACATAAAAATCCGCTCACTCTTGTTAGAAGCCAGAGAAGAATACACTTCCCTTTAAAAGGATTTTGAAATTCCAAACTGGAAAGAGTTTAGAAATAAATAAAATAAACCATTTTAAATCATTGCAATTTATAAATCTTGGCGTTTTTTTGTTTACAATTTTTGTTTAATTCTTACGTAATGACGCTTTTGTAACTTAAAATGACGTTATTAGGTAAATATGGATAATCGCTACAAAAATTTGAATATTTGAAATCTGGCTTATGCGAACCATAATAAACTAAATTCAACTCCCCCCCTCTTTTTAAACGCATTAATTATCACCAAACACGTGTATCTATATTATAAAACTGTATTTTTATGTAGCTGGGTCTAATAACTTTTGATCTAAACCTTTCAATTTTTACGTTTGAATTCATCCACTCTGTTTCGAAAATTGAGAAGAATATATTCTCTTTAGTTCTCTTTAGGAAAGACTTTTAAGGACTCCTTAATGTTAATTTTATTTTTTGCGTATTTTGTCATATCTCGGGAACTTTTTGAGGGAATCGAACAGTTTTTGCACACAGAGCCGTGATGGCTCAGGGGATAGAGCATTCGCCTTCCAATGAGGTAAACCGGGTTCGAATCCCTGCAATGGCTTGTCGATATGAATTCCGCATCCAGCTTGCACCGACCACAGTGCTGATGTAAAATATCCTCAGTGGTAGACGGATCATGGGTTTGAGTACCCTTGCCGCCAACCTAACCGTGGGAGGTTTTCGTGGTTTTCCTCTACATGTAACTCAAATGCGGGGTAGTTCCATCTAAATGTTCTCCACGAATGCGAGTGTCTCTCAATACTTGATTTAGTAGTTCCCTTGTCTTCTGGATTGGGTTCAAAATTACAAGGCTGCGGAGTTGAAGATTAGTAGTCGTGAATCCAAAAATCGGGTTCGCTATTCAACGACGGTTATAAAATAAAATAAAATTTTTGCACACAATTATAAAACTTGGTAATTAAATAATTCAAATTATAAAATTTGATAAATATCAAAGACAATTCCATGCAAAAAACAATTTTTAATACTTATTAATTGTTATTTTTGTATTATTTTATTTAATAATCGAAAAAAAATTTGAATGGTAAGGTATACACATTTTCACATCATTTAAAAAAATGTAATTTTATAAGATAAAAAACAAAATTTGCATGAAATCGGTCTGATAGTTTATGAGGTATCGAATTTTAAAAAAAGTCGTATATATAAAATTCGATTTCTCAACAACTAGTCGGCTGCTCATTCAAATTTTGTATTTTCCTTCATAAAATTAAACCTTTTAAAATGATGTAAAAACATGTACAAATTTATTAATAAATTCAATTCACTCTTGAAGGATCATTTAAAATCTTAACATCAGGAAGATTCTTGAAAGATTATTGAAATGTGTATTACTATGAAGATCCTTTAATGATACTAAAATAAGCCTCTTCCAAAATAATAATAATATACATAGTTAGTCAAAGGCAAATAGAATGGTTCACTATAGTCTGATGATAAATCAGAACAAAAAATATTTCAGTGGTTCTTGATCATCTCTGAGAATCGGAGTTGAAGCGTAGATGGTTTTTCATAATTCAAGACATAATTCGATTGAATTTGTGCATATTTCAGTATTTGTTTTTAATAGTGATGTCAAATTTTTTTTTCAGTGAAGAAAGGAGAATACATATGCAATTCAAAAGCATAAAAAATGCATTTGGTACAAGGATTAAAAGGGTGCATAAAAACATTACAGCCAAGTGGGATGAATTAATTGCTACTAGTTTTGATTTGCTCTATGATAATGGAAATTCTACACTCAACTTATATTTAAATAAAGCATTAAACGTGACAGGTAAGCAACTTTGTAATTAAATATTAACTTTGTTCTGAGTGCAACAACATACAGGGTGTTCCGTAATTGCTGTCCTTAATATATAATTTTTTTTCGGAATCCTTTTCAAAAACGAAGTAAAAAAAGGTGTCCCCATAAAGGTCGCTCGACTGCATTTTAAATTAGGAAGAGACGAAAATGCTTTTGAGAACGGTCAGATTACCAGCGAGAAAGAAAATGTCAAATCTTATTCTAATCTCTAGTACGAAGGAGGTGCTTTTTATAGATACTTTTCGATTTCTCTCTGTTTCCTTCTTAATTTTCAGTTCCGCCTACCTAAGTACACTCTATAACAAAAAAAAGAAGAAAAAAAAGAAAAAGAAAAAATCGACGCACCAAGAAGGAGTTGTCCGATTGAAACGAAAATTGGTGGATAGGAAGACAATGTACAGAATAGTAAATGATTAAAATTTCAAAACAATTGAAAAATTTATTGCAGAGTTACAGTAACAAGTTCAATAAGGTGTTGACCCGCCTCTAGCCTGGATACAAGCTGCCACACGGCGTTGCATAGACCGATAAAGCTCCCGGATGGTCTCTTGCGGTATTTCCTGCCAAATTCGATCCAATTGTCGAACGAGGTCATCAACATTCCGTGCCAGATGCAATCGCCTTCCCATCATATCCCAGACATGCTCGATCGGAGAGAGATCTGGTGATCTGGCAGGTCAAGGAAAAGTTTGACAAGCTTGCAGACAGTTCATAGCAACACGTGCCGTATGTGGTCTGGCATTGTCCTGCTGAAAAACTAGCCCAGGGCGCTGCAAAAAGAACGGTAGCAAAACAGGTCTTAGGATGACGTCGACGTACCGCTGTGCAGTAAGTGTACCTCTAATCACGACCAAATGGGTCCGGCTGTCAAAGGAAATGGCACCCCAGACCATAATGCCTTGTTGAGGACCGGTGTAGCGTGCAATAGTGAAGGCAGGATCCCCCCTCTGCCCTGTGCGTCTCCAAACACGTCTTCGATGATCGTCAGGACACAGTTGGAAGCGGGATTCGTCGCTAAAGACTCTACGTCCCCAGTCGGCATCATTCCAGCCTGATCGAGCCATGCACCACTGTAATCTGGCTCGCCAGTGTGCGTCGATTTTTTTGTTATAGAGTGTATTAATTCGCTTAATTTCATCAAAGTTTTTTTTAAAATATTTTTTTTTTTTAAAGAATTGTAAGACCTTTAATGTGCTTACTTTTTTGGTTTCATTTTTGTCTTCATCTCTTTAAAAATATGCAGTACGGAATAACCAGTACTTTTGACCATTTTATGAAATTGGCAATCCATCTTTATAAATCCTGGTTGCAACACACTAGCCAGATATTATTGTTCAACGTTACTTCGATTTTTCTGAGAATGTATAAAAAAATGTTTCAATATTTTTAAAAGCGGTGGACAAAAGGAATCAAGTTCGGAGAATATATTGGCTGATGCATGACCCTTAGGTCTAATTAGTTCAATTATGATAAATGTTAAAATTCCCTGTAATAAAAAAATAAATCAAATAAAAAACCATGCAAATAAAATCAAATAAAAAACTGTACAAATTGTGGTTTGAAAATTAATATATAAATAAGAAGAAATAAAAATGTTTCCAATGTTTTGCCAATTATTATTGTAGTGGAAAGTGCAAGGTTGGGGTTAAAACCATCAAGAATTATTTTATTATTTCTAATTTTATTTTTTACTACATTAAATTTATTTAACTTATTACACTGGAATGCATTCACCTTTCGTTAATAACTGTCTTTAAGTTTCATTACAAAATAAACTGCTTTTAGGTGATTTTAATCCCTTCTTTGCAATAATTAAACTCAACTGATCCCAGTTTTGCGATCCCTAAAAACCATTGTTGTGTTTATTTTATATATTTTTGAAAATATTCTAAAAATAAACATTAAAAAGCAAAGTACATCTGAAACATTTTGTTTTGAGAATTATATAGTATTGAGAGTTTTTTTTAAAAGTTTGT
This sequence comes from Parasteatoda lunata, assembly GCA_949128135.1. Taxonomy (NCBI): domain Eukaryota; kingdom Metazoa; phylum Arthropoda; class Arachnida; order Araneae; family Theridiidae; genus Parasteatoda; species Parasteatoda lunata. Next base: position 86,265,067 of record OX421977.1, read on the forward strand.
CCCAACGTTTGCTGTACGATTTCCCTTGTCTTCAGGGTTGAGTTCATAATTACAAAGCTACGGAGATGAACAATGGTAGTCGTAAACTCAATATTGGGTCGGCTGTTCAAAGACGGTTATAAAAAGCTGCATTATTTGGTCTCAAAATTTTTCTTTTTTCTTGCAAAAATGGATAATTATTCGTTGATTTTGATTGTTTTCAACTCATTGGAAAAATCTCGTCAGGTCGACGTTTTTTTAAAAAAGTTTAGTAACTTTTAAAATATTTAATTTCCGTTCTAAAGCCCAGATGGTGAGATGGTATATAATTAGCTTTATCACAAGGTTAAGGTATTTAAATTGTGCCTTATTTTTATTTTCCTCAACGAAAGACATTCTTGAAACCTAGCTAAGTTTCAACCAGATATGAGTGTCTAAATTTTTCGCTTAAAATTTCGAAGAGCATTTTAACTTGCCATTCAGTACCTTTTGATCTACAGTTTATTTTATTTATTTATCTATTTATTTATTTATCTATTTATTTATTTATCTATTTATTTATTTATCTATTTATTTATTTATCTATTTATTTATTTATCTATTTATTTATTTATCTATTTATTTATTTATCTATTTATTTATTCATCTATTTATTCATTTATCTATTTATTTATTGATTCTTTAAATATGATTCAGATGCGTACAAAGATGCTCGTAAGGTCTTGGACATGAGTATGGCATCTTTCGTAAGTTTCGTGAAGAGCGTGATTCGGGATGGTCTGCAAGGAATTTCTATGGCAGCTGCCGAATCTTTGAAGAAAGAAGCTAAGCCGAAAAAAGAATCCACTGAAGAAATAGAAAGCGAACCTACCGAGGATAATGAGTCCACTGGGGAAAAAGAAAAAGAAGAGACAGTATGTTAGATTTTTCATTTCTTAAAATATTTATAATCACTATATTAACATATATTGGTATAACTATGGCTATACTTGGAATAACGTGGAGTTAAGAACATCAACCACTGTGTCAGGTCAAAAGGATTTAAATCGATTCATGTGCGTCTCACAGTGGACTGATCGAAAGAAACGGTTCCCAATCAGCCTGCGAAGGGACCGAGGGTGCGTGGTGTCGGTCCTCGTTAAACTATTCTACCTTAAAGTGTTTGACTTCGCGCTCAAGTTGTCGGACTACTAAAATGAGGGAAGCCATCCCCTCCGCAAAGGATTAAAATTATGATGGCATGTCTTCCAGGTTTTTGCCAATAGCACATTGTGTAACTCTAAATGACGTAAACAAAGCCCTACTACAACTGGTATGATTGCAAACTTTTCCTTCAGTCTTGGGCAAATGGAGATGGTCTAGGAAACATCCCTGAGGAGACACGCCATCGCAATTTTGATCCTCTGCTGATGGCACCCCCATTTCGGTAGCTCGTCGACCTGCACGCGAAGTCAAGCACTTTAAGGTAGAACAGTTTAACGAGGACAGATACCGCGCACCCTCGATCCCTACGCTTTCTGATCAAAGTGATCACCCACCCTCAGACTGACAGCAGCCAGTGATGCTTGACTTCTACTGGGCACTGCGTCTTTACTATCACACTGCGGGAGTACTCTTAATAGATACGTACGTACCATTTCCTCTATAATAATTTTATGATTAAACTAATTTTCATTATTTAGGAGAAAGAGTTGAGTTACGAAGAGAAATTAGAGAACAAGAAGGTAGAAATAGTTGAGATGGTGATCAGAGGGTTCCTCCGTAATGCCTCACTGGAGGTATTGGAGCGAAAGATCGACCTATTCAGGAAGATCACCTTAAAACCTGAAGACAGAGATTCAGCACTGGACGACATCATGTTCGATATGCTGCTGGTATGAGATATGCTTTTTTTTCTCTTACCTATGATGGTAATAAGACATTAGTTACGTTAGCTTGATATTAGTTAGATTGATGGAAGTTAAAAATGAATTGAAAAGTAGTTTATAAAGATTTTTTAAGTAATAATAAGAGAGGTAAGAGGAAGGAGAAACTAAGTATAGTAAAAATAACCTACGATTAGTTAAAAAAAAAAAGCAACAACCATTAAATAAATGTGGAAGGAGATAGAATCGTACGATTTGATGCATTCTGCAAAGGAAAAGAAATTATTTATTCCCATTAGTTTTAAAAATTAGTGCCAAAATTTGACAACAGATGGTACTGCTGACGGGAAAGGCCATAAAACAATGTTGACCATTCCTTATTGAAATATTTTCAAGAGCATACGTTATTCCAAGAGCATCGCAACGCACCATTTAATCAGGACAAAATGCTGAAACGATGGATTCCTGTAGGTAGTTCCTCGAATAGATATAATTAGTCATTTGATAGGGAATTGATAAGTGATAAATATTTGCCAGCTATATCTGATTTATGTTTCGCTTGCTAAAAAATTCTACTTTTTCACTGAACGGATATTGAGAATTACCAGCCAATATTTTTAAGAGTGGCTTAAAATTTTTTTAACATTTTATTCCGTTTCCAGATCAAAAACCGTATGCAGGCTATCATTCACGAGGACATTCCGAACGAGAAAGGTTCCATAGATCTTGCAAGAAGAAGCATCTACACATACTGGGTGGAACAGGCTGAAACAATGTATAAAGAAAAGATGAAATCTCTTCAAGCTACTCCTCCAGGGGGTGATCTTTATTATGAAAAATTGTGGAGCAACGAAAAGGAACTTAGTAAGGAGTTTACAAGTTATTATTTTTTTACTTAGCAATTATAAGAGCTACAACAAGCAGAATCGAAGCTGTTCAGATTAGAGGCATACATAACTTGAATAAATTTTCAAGTATAGTTAATTCATAACATATAAGGTTATTTTTCATTAAATTTTTTTATAGATACCTTGAATAGTTAATATGTCTACTTTAAAAGCAAAAAAAGAAATACATACATATTTATATTTCAGAGATTCCACCGAAAAAAATAGTTACTCTCCCATTAAAGGGGGCGATTGGCGATGGTTAAGTGTTTTCCCCGCCAAATATAACACGGAACATCATAATCCATCAATAATATACGCTGTTTGAGCTAATTTACAATCCAGTGGCCTTTAACGACTCGCTCTCTTTTTTGTAGATTTTTCTCCTGACTGTAGTTGTTTCTAATTATTATTTTAGCACTTTTTTTTAAAAATTTGTTACCTGAACGAACTAAAAAAAAGTTAAGAGTAAATATTTTTTTATTTAAAAAATGTCATATAGGGGAACAGGTCGTTAAAGGCCGCTGTATAGGAAAATCGCGCCTGGTATATAATTAACAGGTATTCCATATACTGATGTTTTTTTTTAAAGGTTAAGTGCCACTCTCCGGTATACATATGTTCGGTATACCCAACACTGGTTAAAATAGTTAAAACCATAAGTTCTAAACCAAAACTATAACCAATGGTTAAAACCATTGGTATTAAATGGTAGTCTGTCTGAACAACATGACAAATTTCCTTTCGATGGAAATAAGTCTTTCGATATATTTTTAGCTTAAATGAACGAATCTGCGTCGTTTTTTTTTTTATTCACTACACATTTTTTTTCTTTTAGCAAAAATTAACATTTTAGCTTGGCGACATGGCGCATTTTAATAGCACACAATAACAACATACCGGCATAGGAAAGATCCTAACTTTTATGTTTAAAAGTCATTCCAAATTTATTTAAAAATTAGTACACCTCCTGCGTATTTCTGCTAATAAAATTATAATGGAATATCTAGTTTTTCAGATTTTAAAAGGACGAGGTAGAAGATGTTATCGAAGTTCAAAGAATATGTTGCATGTTACATACATCTGTAATGTTTATTTTTAACTCCCCAAAAATTTATAATTTTTAGGCATCATTTAAACCCATTATTTAACAAACTATAAGGTTGCAGAAAATGCAAAAAAGGAAATTTTGATTTTTGAAAAAGTCAAAATTAGTATCGCCTTTTAATAATGAAGGTAAATTTTATAAACTAGAACCAATTTAAAAAATCGTAAATTGTTTTTGCTTATATAGCTTATGCAAAAAAAAAAAAAAAACGGTAACTTACTTATTAGTTAATTAACTATAAATTATTACGTTTAATTAATTAATTCGTTTCCCAAAATATTTATTTTTTTAATTTGTCAGCTGCATTTTTTTTAAATTTTAAAAAAGTTTAACAAAATAAAAATATTTTAATTTTTCTTTGTTTTTATTTCTTTCAGTGGATACGTTACTGAATTTGTGCGAGATATATCCTTGATTTTGAAAAGTTTCTCTTGAAATTTTTTTTGTCTGAAACTGTTTTTGTTCGATATCATTATTTTCTCATCCATTTCATTATGTATTTATTATAGTACTTTGTAATTAATAAAAATTTATTTAATCCCTGGAATGCTTCAAATTTTCTGACTGGATTTTCATGAGGCACGCGTGTCCTACATTGTTTTATACCTTTCGATATTTGAAACCTAAAATTTTATTTTTACGCTTATAGTCAAGTAATTATAACAAAAATGTTTCTTCAGAAAAATTAATATCCAATGTATTTTTTGCCAAAAAGCTTTGCTATTTTATTACCCAAATAAGACTTAGAAAACTCATTTACTCTTCTCTGTGCTCTTTCTGTTGTCCCGCTTTGGACTGATCGTAAAAACACGGTTCCCAGTAGAACACCGTAGTCAAGCATCACTGGCAAATGTTGTGGTTAGATCACAATCGGCTTCTTCGATAATTTCTCTGTAGAATATCAGAATTCAGAGTAAAAAAAATAGATCGACAACTGTACCTCATTTTTCTAGAAAGCAATATTTAAGTTTATCCATTTCCCACTCCCGCTGAAATTAACGCTCACTGTCCTGCAATTCTTTTTTACCACTTACTAAGAATAGGGTACTTAACAGTTTGCCACAGAGTGGAGCCTTTTTATCAAATGTTTGGATTTTATCCATTGAACAATCTTCACTGAAGTAAAGGTTATTTAAAAAATGCTCAAAAATAGTTTGTTCAAAAAAAGTGTGCTATTATTATCATTTCATTTTAGTAATAAATTGTAACAAAACAAAATGTTAACAAACGGCTTCGATGAAATATGTTATTTCGGGTATTTCGTAATTACTGCCTTTAATATACTGTAACATAACAAACATACTTCAGTAAAACATAGCTCAGAGCAGCTTTACTTAAAATTTAATTCAAGCTCTAGTTCGAGATTCTGATCGAGCTTTGCCCCCGATTTATGACGTTTTGTTTTCTTATTTTTTTTCTCTTAAAAAAGAAATTATTTCTTCTTTTGAGATTTTACAATTAGATATCTTAGATATTGTTCATATAAACTTAAAGAAGAACTCGCGTCATAATTCTGTGGCTGTAACGTTGCAATATATTTTTAAAATACATGACACAAATGAAGTAAAATATTTTTGCAAATTGGGAGTTGTTAATAAAAATTGAGCAAAGAAAAAATAAAAATTACAAATGAATCTGAGGGACTGACAAATCACTAGTACGGAAGGTAAGATTAAAAAAAAAAAAAATCATCAAAACCAGTTTGATGATTTTTTTACAACAGTTTAAGATTATACAGTTACATATTTAAGATATTGTTTATATATTTCTATGTAAACTTAAAAAAGAACTCACGTCATAATTCCGCGGTAGTAACACTACAATATATTTTTAAAATCAATGGCACAAATGAAGTAAAATATTTTTGCAAATTGGGAGTTGTTATTTTAAAATCTGAGCAAAAGAAAAACAAAAATTACAAATGAATCTAAGGAACTGGCAAATCACTAGTACGGAAGGTGAGTTAAAAAAAAAAAAATCATCAAAACCAGTTTGCCTGCTGATTATTTAAAGGTAATAGGTCTAATAATCATCTATTGCTTCTTCTCAATTTCTTCCGGCAATCAAACAAGTCTTGTAATAGTTTTAATCTCGCTGTCTTTGTAAAAAATTTGTCAGATTTCTACAGTGTGTACTTTATAAACCACTTGTCAAGGAGTCTAAAAATATACATTAAGGGCTGCAATAATCGAGTTTCCTGTAAATCAATTGCTGAACACGTACAGCAGCTTTCGACTTAAAATTTTAAAAGAAATCGAGACTGTTTTTCTACTTCTAGAACTCGAGAACTATATATATATATATATATATATATATATATATATATTATATATATATAATTTTTCTTTAAGTAATTAATTTTAATTTTTCTCATCTTCTAATAAATAAAAACAGTTGAAACTTTAGATTTTTCAATTGAAAAATATGTGGATTAATACGGTATAAAAAAATCCATACCTTATAATTCAAAATTTTTTCATCCTCACTTTAATTAAATAATAAAAAATAATTATTAAAAATTATTTTTTTCATAAAATTATCTTTGGGTAAATGATTTTTATGAGTGGATGAAATTTTTTTTTTTTGAATTGCTTCATTAGTTTTTAAAATATGACGGAAAACGCAAAAGCGAAATTAACATTAAGGGGGCCAAACTTTGAATCGCTCTCCTGACCAAACTATGGGGACCACATTTCCCAGATTGTGGCTACTGCCTATATTTTGAAGATAAGGAATCTAAATATGTAAAAAAAAAAATATGTTTATTCAGAGAAAGTACGTGTTTGCGTCTGATTTCGTAACTTAATTAATAGTTAGCACTAATTAATTAGCATATTTGAGGTCACCCTCAGGAACCATTAAGATTGACACTTAGTTCGTGAAAATCCGATCATTATAACAAAAGTTATTCAGGGTGATATATATATATATATTTATTTATTTAATTTTTTTTTGCGGACTGTACATGCAATTTTTTAGTTCGATTTTAAACAGTATGACATGTTATAACTTTTCTGCACATTAGGTTCCTGCATCTTATTAAGACGGCCCAGTCTGATAATTTAAATCTCTTGCTTCGTCAAGCTCTGACTAACAAATAGACATATATCTTATAAATCTGAATCAGGAACAGCTTCGAAGAAAGTTTTTTTTTTGTATCGTCTCATTTACAAATACTGCTTTTGCTAAGTGCAAGCAAAATCAATAGCAAGAATCTATTTAATACCATATTGTTGGAAACACATTGAAAAACCCATTGATGTTACATTTCAACTCAAGCATTGTCCAATAACACTAGAAAAAAAAAAAAAAAAAAAAAAAAAAGCACTCCCTGTAAGCCATCACCTTATCAGCAAGAATTTTACTTTTCCCTAGTTAGAGTTTCAACAATAGGGAAAAATATTGATTATGAATGAATCAATATTTTTCCCTACATTACTTTCCTTACATTACTTTTTAAGTATTGCAGTTACCTCTCCCGCTGTTGTCAGTATTTAGCCACCTGCAAATTCAAAAGAAATTGAATTCAGACGTACTCATCCCCCTTTCTCGATTTCAACACCATTGTAATTCTTGAACAAGTGTCATAATAAAATTTGAATGAATTGCACACAAAATAACTCTGTGACTCACATAAAATCTGAAAACTCATAAAATGCCAGTTGGTTTCAACTAATATTTTAACTTTAACATTTCAAGATAAAATTTTGAATTTCATGTCGAACTGATTGTTCTATTATCCTTTTAAAAGCCCCACGTCTTATAAAAATCAAATTTTTGGTCAATTTTATTACAAGCGGGAGAAAAAGTGACAAATTATATCACATTTTTAAACTCCATGAAAAAAAAATAATAAATACTGATATAGAATCTAACTAAAAGTACAAAATACTTCATTAAGAAAATTTTAAATCTATTAAAAAGAAAATATTAATTTGAACTTTAATTGTTCATTAAATTCAAACTCAAAATCCTGTTCTATTATTGGAACATTGGCAGTAAAATGGCTAAAACGTACTTAAATCTTTATTTGCATTGATTTGGATGATTGAATATTCTTTTGAGAGTAACAACATGAACACAGAGAAAATTTCAAAAAATTAAATACTAATAGTTCAATGGGGATAGATTTGTGAGAAAAATAGATAGGATATCAAATATATAGATAGGATATCGCCTTATAGGATAGAGAGACTCAACCATTCACTAAAGACCACTACCTGGCATGTTCTGATTACTTCAATAAGTAATCCATTTTATATAAGCATGAGGTTGGTTCCTAAGAGTATTGTATCGGACACAAAAATGAAATAAAACCCATCAAAATAGACTTTATAATGAAAGAAATGTCCTTTAAAATTTTATAATACATGTTTTATATTAGCTTTTTTAAAGAAAAAAAAAATTATTAATCGACACTTGTTCTTATAAATTTACAATATACACAATAATTAAATATTTGCATATAATTATTTTTTGCAAAAACGAACGGAATACATAAATTAAATCATTTCGGGTTCTTCTGTTCCAATAATGAGTCGGAACTATAACTCATCACCAGAGCTAAGATAAGGACTCTTAAAAATGCTCTTAAATAAAGCAAAAACTGTCGCTAAAACCCTTTAAAAACCCATACTTTAAGGGGTCACAGTACACTTGCAACATTTTTTTAAAATAAAGGTATAATCATGCATTTTGTGGATGCTTTACATGCTCATTTAACTTATAATCAATAATTTATCTTCAAAAAATAGTTAAACGGTTTAGGTAATTATTTTAAAATTTAAAAAAAATTCAAAATTTTTAAATCCTTAAGTCTTTTTTATTTTAACATATTTAAAAAAAAATTTTTTTTTAGTACTTACAATATTCATCTTAACAATTTTGTGCTTTCATTTGTTGATATATCAATTAGAACATGTTTTATAGATTATTTCGTAAAAAAGTAGGAAAAAAAAAGTTAAAAATTCCTGTTACATGCTGTAAAAATGAATATAAAATAACATATTAAAATCTTAAAAATAATTAAAAATAAAATGTAAATTGTAATTGTGTGTCCACAGAACAGTACTTCATCAGGGGACACACTGTCTGCAAACACACACACACACACACACAGGAGCCTTTCTGTGTGTCCCCTGATGAAGTACTGTTCTGTGGACACACAATTACAATTTACATTTTATTTTTAATTATTTTTAAGATTTTAATATGTTATTTTATATTGGTTTAAAATACAAATTTGGTTTTTAGCTGCATTGTGCGCTGTACCAGTTTGAATTGGATTAATAATTGTTTTAGTTTTTTCATACCTTTAGTATTATAACTTTGTTTTTGGATTGTATTTATGCTGTAAAAATGGTAATACTTCCAGGGCTCGAAAAACCGCCCGTCCTCGGCGGTCAAAAATTCTCCGCGGACAATAAATTTCTCGAATCCGACGTCCGCGTGGACGGCCATTTTCCCGTTAAAGTTCGTGATACATTTTCAATTTTTGTTATCTTATTACAAGAGTCTATCGCCTCACTTCTATAATGACCCTCTAATCGAAAAATACAGCAACATACTGCGCTTGGTGGAATTGATGATTTCTCTGTCTGGGAGTACTGCAGCGGTTGAAAGGAGCTTTTCAGTAATGAACTTACAAAAAAAAAAAAACATTAAAAAACATTACAAGAAGCGTTAAACGCAATTATGAACATCTACCTAAATGGAAAACCCCTTTCAGATTTCTGAGCACAAACCTCTGTAAATCATTAGATTGATTGTGGAACTGGCAAACGTCATATTTGATTCATTTAAAAAACGCAGTACCCTCGGATAAATTGACATTCCAGATAACTTGACCTTTGTCATTTAAATTATTTCATATAAGAAATAAATTATTTCATAAAATAAATACTAGGTTACTATTAGTAACCTAGTATTTCTTTTATAACTGTATAATGTTATCCTAGTATTTGTAATCCTAATAATTCATTGTGCAATTTATATGATAAATGTTTGTAATAAATAAGAGAAAATTATATTTTTATTTATTGAGAAGTGACGGGTTGGTTTAAAAGGAGGACGGGTACATCGTTGGACAAGCCGTCCTCGGGGACGTTTAAAATTTCCGAGTTTTTTCGAGCCCTGAATACTTCATAAAATGCTTATTCCATGCTAAGTTTAAATAAGTGTATTATACTTAAGATTAAAAAATTTACTTCAAAGCTTTATCTTAGATAGAAAAAATTCCTTAGGGATTTAATTAAGATTAAAACACAAAACTATCATCGATGAGAAAAAGCACTTTAAAGTCTGTCTGCTGGTCAAGTTTCTGTATTAAGGCGATCTAAAATCATTTATAACTTTTTTTAAAGATGTGGATAAAGAGATGATTTTTTTTAGTGCATTTGAAATAGTTTGAAGTTTTATGATTAGCAATATAAAAAAAGTATCGATATTTTGGTCATTTTTTGGGTACTGTAACCCCTTAAAATTTTATATAAACATGTTTTATATTAACTTGTTTTTTTTTTTTTTAATTTAAATCGAAATTTGCGGTTACAAATTTAATAAAAAATGTGGTAATAATTAAATTAAATATCCAAATAAATATCCAACCAAGATAAATAAGAATTAATAAGTTTTAAATTACAATTTCCACGAACATTAGAATTACATTTTATTATCAAATTTTAAATGCATTTCTTAATATTATTAAAATTAAAATTAACCAAAAGCAATTCTTATATCTTGAAAAATTCTGTTCAACATCAGCGCTTGTTATTTAAGCCAGAGGATACACTCGTTTTACTAATTTATAAAGAAAAAAATATATAATTCAATAGCTAATGCTTTTAAAATGAAGAACAATTTTCAAAATTTTTAAAAAAATAACTATTAAATGGAAAAATAATCTAAAAAATGAAGCAATTATCAAAATAAGTGTCCTTTAAAGCAAAAAAACACCCAAAGAGGCAAAGGGATACATTCATCTTCACAACCTAGCCTTTGTTTGTCACTGTTCACAACTCTCAATGGTTGAGTTTTAAATGAATATTCTATTCTTATTTTTAAGTCTTGATAAGAATTGTCATTGAGTCAGCATATAATGACTTCCATGTCACATCTATCATACAATTCTGGGATTTCTGTACATTTGTGTCCTATTCTTTCAATAGCTATCCTGAAAAACATGGCTACCTTTCTTCGATTGATTGACTTGTATTTTTGTGGTGGCAATCTCTGTAAATAATCAAATGTCATTCTGATTCAGAAGAAAAATACCAAAACCAATGGTAATAACACCTATGACAATCAAAGTTCTTATTATTGTAAGACTCATTTTTTTTTTCAATAGATAGGATGCAAGCTGGGAGGTCTATACTGACCTCCCAAAGATGCTCTATTTTTAAAGAGATTCAGGAAAGTTTGTTTGACATTCGACAAACATAGTTCTTTTTTCTAGATATTCTTGTATTGTAAAACACTAACTCATTTATACTAAAAGGGAAAGAGACATGACACATTTAAACAATATATAGGTATAAATTCGTCGCATGCAGGAGACCTAAATGTTGTATAAAAATAAATACATTCTTTTTTATTATTATCATTCAATACCAATATCATTTATTTTGAAAATTTTGGATGAAATTTTGGAAATTAAATGACTAAATCACAAATTTGTCTAATTAGTGAATCTTAAACTTGATTTAAAAAGGACAATACTACACATATTTGCTAGTAAAGTACAAAATTATATAACTTGCCAAATTCCCTTTCTTAGAAGACACTATAGAGCTGAAGAAGAAAAAAAAACTCTTCATGGCAAATTCTAATTTGATCAAAGAAGTAATCGATTTTCTTCTGATTTGTTCATTGTCATGCACTCTCTTCCATATATATTATATCTTCCATATATTGGTATATGGTATAACTTTATAACTATAACTATAGTATAACTTTGTTTCTTCACTAAGTAATTTGGTTTGAACTGCCCTAACAAAATAGAGTAATATTCAGGTATTACCTACATTAATTCTACAGTTGATTTGTATTTTAAAGTCATTTTTATTATTCTGAACTGTTAACTGTTAGACATTTTCGAGATCATAATCTTTTATTTTCAGTGGTCGCGAGCCACTGCCATGAATTTATCTCCCCCCTCCCATTGATTATTAAGCCAGAATTTTAAGCAGCAGACATACGTGATTCGGTAACTTCGTTTAGGCTTTTTTTATTGTCCATCCCCCCCCCCCTCGGTTTTTGCTTTAACCATAATTTTATTAAAAGGAGTTAAATCCATGATTAAATTTAAGCAAATAATGTTTAACTTAACACAAAACAATTTTCATTTTCATTCATTTTATAAAATCTTATTAAATTCTTATTTGCTACTACGAAATATTATTAAAACTTCATAAGTGTTTTTTTTGCAAAGAGACTATTTAGCAATCGTGTTTGAAGGTTATTCCTATAATGTTGCAATTGTAACTAATTATTTTATAATAATTATTTTAGTTTCATATGTTGATTAGACAGAATTTCACGTAAAATATATTATTAAAGTAAATATATAAGTTATAAAAAACCAATAAGTTGATAAACGTTTAATGATTGTAATATAGTAATTCATTATGAGCATAATAAAATGCTTCTAAATAAAGTAATAACACGCGATTTCTTTTTAGTAGCAAAAGATCACTTTTAGTTTCACTTTATTCTTAATCAGTAATCTTAAAAGATCACTTCAGTCTTTAACTGAGAATAAGATTATTACTTAGGAAAGGACAATTATATTTGTTATTTTCCATTTTAATAAAAAATTAACAAAAAAAAAAGATGAAAATAACAAGTTAATTAGTTGAAGATATTTTTAACAAATGTATATTAAATATCTCTGTAACCAAAATAGAGGAGAAAGAGTTAAATAAATAATTTACAGGGAAATACTGGTATAAATTTGATTATTTTTTGTTGATAACATGCAAAAATTTACGTACCTCTTTTGCTAACAAGGAGAATCAGTTTTAGACCATAATTTTTTTTAAACTATTTAGATATTTTAATATATGTAAGTATAATATACATAGGTAATACATATAGTTATCGTAATACTTATATATTTTAATAATGCATAAACACATTATGTTTTTATATTCTTTTTGTTGCTACGTTAATCATGCTTACATATTCATTGATGATTAGAATACTTTAACGTAGTTTTCTAGAATAAATAAATAAAATAATGTGTTAAAGAATATGCTAAAAATTATATTTATAGGAACTTTTTCACTCTGTTTTTGATACTGAATTAAACATGCACCTAACAAATAACAAATTTTAGGCATAATTATTTTTTTTTTAAAAAAGGAGATTTTATATATTTAAAATGAAAAATCGATATAATTGATCTAATGATGATATTTCAAAGGGGATATAAATAAGTTAACATTCCAGACCAGTGTTTCCCAAACTAATGACTTTTGAGTACCCTTTCTAAATTTTTCGTAACGCTGTGTACCACTAATAAAAAAATGAATTTATTTTTTACTATAAAAAAATTACACAAAAGTTAAAAATCAAAACTGGCTATTGACACCACTAATTATAAACTGTTAACTGCAAAAAATTGCCAATAGAAAAATATGTAATCGTAAATTTTCATGGCTAGCTTTGTTTTTAAATTAAAATTTTTGAAATTTTCGTTTGCAGCAAGATATTTCGCATAAGAACGCTTACCCCCGCTAAACTGTTCCCGTACCCCTGGGGGTACGCGTACCACACTTTGGAGAACAATGTTCAAGACCGCAGGCAGTGGGGATGTACTTGATTGAGAAATTCTTCTTATCAGTATAACATGCTTCCAATGACTGAGTTCTTGTGTAGTTAATAATAATGGTTATGCCTCCCCCCCCCCTATGGACAATTCTTAGCCAATGGTAATTGATTCATTTGAATTCTCTTTAAAGATTCACTTCTTTTAAGTCTTTTAGTTATTTAACTGTGAAGTTCTCTCCGTGTTGTTTCCTCTTTTGGATTTATATAGTTTTGACGTACATTTTCTAAAGAAATTATTTTAAGAAGATATTTTATTTTTGATTGGGGTAAGTTATTCTTTTAGTATTGGTTCGTATTTATATTTTATTAAATTAAGTGTATCGCGTTATTATTTTATGATTTGTTTTTTTTCTTCTAAATTTTCCACGTGTTTTTCTGCTTTACCCAGAGTTTTTTTTTTTATATATAAGTTGATTTATATTTACTCTTCTTATGAAACCAATTAATTTTATGTAATGTAAGGTGAGATAGTCTTACAAATTTATGCTTAAACTACTTTCAAAGTCCATAATTCATTTTGTATTCCTTTGTTACATGTTTCACCGCTATTTCCCTAAATATTTTATTTACAGCAGTTATATGATCTTTTTATTTTCTTCTAAAGTCATGCTTATTTCATGAGAACCTCTGGTTATCTTTTCTTTTCACTATAAAACTGTTTATACGTTAAAATTTATGTGAAAATTATTAGCTAATAGGAAAAAGTGGGGTTAGAAATTTAACACCCAGTTAGTTTAAGATGTATCTTTTCTAGTGAAACATAAACACGTTAAAAAAAAATTCTATAAAAGCATAAAAAAGGAAAATTTATGTTTTACACCAGGGGTGGCGAACCTTTATGCACCAACGTGCCATTTTTTTCAAAAAATTGTTTAATGAGGCCATAGACGTGCCGTCAAATAATTTTGACTTCGTGATTATTGAGAAAATAATAATACTATCAACTCAAAACTCTTTATTTACTATGAAAAAAAAAAAAAAAACATTTTGCAATGTCTCAGTTATACGCGTAATTCAACTTCAACATTAATTACATTAGTGTGACTTCTGTTATTGCAGATTAGATGAAAAATAACTTATATTAAGGTTGTAAGATGTTAGTTTAAGCAGGACTGTTAATTTCTTTTTTTGCTTGTTATTTATTGTTAGCTCGTTTTTTGGAGTTATTGTTTTTTTCTGACATTAATTGTAAATTTTTTTGTTAATAATTGCTTGTTTTTTTGTGAATTTTATTTTAATATTTAGTATGCCTCATAGTGATCTTTGTGATTGTTAGCGTGCCCAGAATATTGTGTCGCGTGACATAAATGGCACGCGTGCCATTGGTTCGCCATCCCTGTTTTACACTATTTAAATGAAATTTCGAATAAATTGATCAGATGTATTTTGACATTAGTAATCACGATAATAATTTACTTATTTTTTCTAAGTGTTTCAACAGTTTGTTTAAAAAATTATCTGATATTAGTGCTAAGAGTAGTTAATTGAATGAATAAATTCTATCACAATCAGTTGTTTAACTGAATTTGCTTGTTTTGCAAATCTATTTCATCATTGGTATGCATATGAATTAAACCTTTCTCTTCAGAAATTTTATAAGGCTATAAAACATCACAAAGCGTTCAAGTGTCACAAAATGCCGATACATTTAATATATATAATTTTAATTTGTTTACCAGAATTTTTTTTAATCTCTTTAAAAAATATTTTTTTTTGTTTTCTTTCCATTTTAACTTTTTTTATAGGTTCTATGTGCGTGTACTTTACGCGCACTAAATGGAACTTATTATTATTGTTCTTTATTTTCTTCGTTAATCTCCCTTTTCTTTTTTGTTTCTGTATTGTGTTACCCAAAATTTTTCCGTTTTATAAAGCGAGTGGTGATAAAAGATGTAAAACTTGCCCCAATATTGACAAAAAACATATAATTCATAATAACGGTAGCTCCGAATCTGTTTGTGAAATTAAAAATGTTATTTATTTGTTAACCTGTGGTTTTTGAAATATGAGATGTGTTGGACAATCCAGTAAATCTCTTAATATTCGAATTAATTAAAACCGTTCAGATATAAATAGTAATAAGATTATCAATAACCTGGAATTGAATCATTTTAGAGAACATAATTTTAACAGAGTCAAAATTATTATTTTAGAAATAGTGGAATATTTTTATTTAAAGACTACAAAATGAAAATTATTACGTGCTTTTATACAAAACAATTTTGCTGTATGGTCTAAACCAGTGTTCCCCAACCTTTTATCACGCGGCCTGCTGGGAGGGGGGGGGGGGGGCATTGGTTGTTTATATTTTAAATTATTTTGATTTATTAATTTCAATTTAAATGTATTTAAACATGCCTTCAAATAAATATAAAGTGATTTAACATTCTAACTTACTAGAACGTTAAATCAATGAGAACCCTGCCCAAGACAAAATTTATGTTGGTACCATCAAAGAATTTTGATGGTTTATGATGGTTTCACTAAGATTCTTGATGGTCCAACATGTGTTGATGGCCACCATCATACAACAATTTCCATCATGGTTTGTTGGTTTTTGATGGACCAACAAATTCCAACATGGCAAGATGGAAAATGTTGTTCTACTGCTATGATGGTAAACCATCAAATAATGTTGGATTTTTCATGGACCAACAATAACCATCATATTATGATGGAATATGTTGTATTCCCTTTATGATGGTCAACCAACATGATATGTTTACTATTGATGGACCAACAACAGCCATCAAAATATGATGAAAATTGTTGGTTTATATTTATGATGGTCAACCAACAAGTTATGTTTATTAATGTTGGCCCAACAATAACCATCATATTATGATGGAATATGTTGTATTCCCTTTATGATGGTCAACCAACATGGTATGTTTACTATTGATGGACCAACAACAGCCATCAAAATATGATGAAAATTGTTGGTTTATATTTATGATGGTCAACCAACAAGTTATGTCTATTAATGTTGGCCCAGCAATAACCATCAAAATATGATGGAAGATGTTGTATCGCAATTCTGATGGTTAACCAACATGGTATTTTTTTTATTGTTGTACCAACAATAGCCGTCAAAATATGATGAAAATTGTTGTTTTACAACCAGCAAGTAATGTTTATTATTTTTGGGCCAACAATAACCATCAAAATAACCATCGAGTATATTATGTTTAATTATGGAGCAGAAAAAAAATATATCAATCTATAGTGAAATATATATCAATCAATCAATAGTGAAATATAATCAATATATATCAATCAAAAATATATCAATCAATCTATATTGTTTTACTATTATTAGCACATGTATCAGTCTCGAGAAGTTTTTTCTAAAAATTTTGAAAGCTTTGAAATACAAGCATATGATCAATGTTACAATAAGAGGTTAAAAATAAATAGTTATTGCAAATAATAGCAATAAAACTGTTTATTACGATTCAAAAAAAAAAAAAATTAAGAAAGATTCATTTATTTAAGTACTCAAGTGCTCGATTAAAGAAGATAAAATTCTTATGCACACGTACATTACGCTTGAGCTTTTAATTATTAAATAAAGTGAAATTACAATGAAGGGTAAAAAAAATTATTGCAAATATTTTCATTAATGTGAATTTGAGAAATATAGAATAATTAGGCTTTATATCAGGACTAAAAAAGATAAGAAATATTCATTCATATTGATAGGAGAAAGAAATTACATTTTTATATGCACGTGAACTGCTTGAGCTTTGTGTGTGACATTTTACTGAAAGGTTTAAAGTTGTTATTTAAATTACTAAATATGAGGTGAAAGTATTATTATGAAAGTTAAAAAATAAATAGCTATTGCTATTTAGAAACACAAAACAATGAGGCCCACGTCGGGTTTAACTTAATTTAAGATAAAATTCTTATTCGCGTGAGTTATAGTCGAATATAGTCTTGTGATATTTCGCAATATGGTAGGAATTTGTGCTTTTAATTGCAAAAAATGTAGTAATATGTTGTTAAAGGTTAAAAATTAATAGTAACTGCAATTAATAACATTAATTTGAATTTTAAATTCAGAAAACAATAAAGATTCTTATCAATATTGATAGGATTAAAAAAGATTCATTCATATAGGTACACGGCTGAGAAATTAAATTATGAGCACGTGTAGTATTTGAGCATCGTCTCGCGGCATTTTATTGAATGCTTAAAGGTTGTGGTTTGAATTATCAAACATGTGGTGAAATTATAACGAAGGGTTTAAAATAAATGGTTATTACAATTCATAACATTATGGTGCATTTTAGAAACACCAAACAAGAAGGCTACATATCAGGATTAATTAAATTAACAGAGATTCAAAGAAGATAAAGTTTTTATTCACACGTGCGGTATAGTCAAACATATTTTTATGAAACTGTACGATAGGTTTGAAAAGTGTAATTTTAATAGCAAAAAACGTAGTAATATGTTGTTAAAGGTTTAAAATTTATATTAACTGCAATTAATATCTATAAGGTGAATTTAAATTCAGAAAAACAATAAGGATACATATTAGTATTAATATGATCAAAAAAGATTCATTCATTTGGGTACACGACTGTGAGATTAAATTATGAGCATGGTTTAAAATAAATGGTAATTGCAATTTAAAACATGGTGAATTTTAGAAACACAAATCAAGGATTACATATCAGGATTAATTAAATTAAAAAAGATTTAAGTTTTATTCACATGTGCGCGGTAAAGTCGAACGTATTCTTATGATATTTGCCAATGGGATTGAAAGTTGTACTTTTAAATGCTAAAAATATAGTAATATGTTGTTAAAGGTTAAAAATTAATAGTAACTGCAAATAATATCGTAAAGATGAGTTTTAAATTCAGAAAACAATAAAGCTACATATCAGGATTAATGAAATTAAGAAAGATTCATTCATATAGGTACACGAGTAACTTTTTATGTGCACGTGCATTCTTCATTGTCTGGTTACTGAAGGGTTAAGACTTGTGATTTAAATTATTTAACATGTGGTTATTACAATTAATAACATTATGGCGTTTTTAAAAAATACAAAACAAATAAAGCAGGAATAATTAAATTAAGAAGATTTAAATAAGATAAAAAATTTTTTTAGAAATTCTGCAATTTGTATAAAAGTTCTATTTAAGGTTAAAAATAAATAGTTATTAAATATAATAACATTGAGGTAGATTTTCAATTTACAAAATATTGTACATATTCACATTAATGAATTTAGAAAAATTCGTGGGTTTAAGTAAACGAGTGATAGATAAAATGCAAGGAAAAAAAGTCTTTTCTTTGCAGTTTTACTTAAGTCGCGCATATTCTAGTAACATTTTACAACGGCGTGGAAATTTACTATTATAATAAATAAAATTTTTTATATTGCTTTGGTTGTCGTAGGCCATTAAAGTAAGGGTTTGTGATTGTACTTGTTTTCCAGTCACACAATCTAGGGCCTAGAATTCAACTTCTGCCACACCCATACATCACACCCATTTATATGGTGGACCCATTCATAAATCCAATCATTCATTCACAGATCGTAATTTTGACCTGAACCAGAGAGCGATCAATCTCCATTCCAGTACACACAGAGATGTAATCTGTTATGATTTCATGGAGAACTTTGTGACCCGACAGATTTAACTTTCAACTGTCACCATTTATTACACGGGTAGTCTTCGGTGGGTAAATTCGTTTTCTCGTTCTCACGAACGTGAGTCCAGCGCCTTGCCAACTAGACTATCCCGGTCTATTATAAAAATGGAATAATATATAGTAATTGCAATAACTTATATATTGAATTTTAAAGTTGCAAAAGAATAGGTAAAAACTTAAAAAATGCTTATATAATTTAATATTTAAGTATTTTGTTAGTGATGTAAACGCACAAAATCATAACTCTGAATAACTTTCGATCTAATGATAGGATTTTCAGATTATAAATTTTCTCCATATCCGTGTACCCATGGTATCGCTAATTGAACGACTACAAGACTACGATTTTACAAGACCTACGATTTTATAAGATTGTACATCGCATGTACTCTCAGAGGGTCTTGGCTAAGTCAAGGATCGAATCCCGATAGATATTTTAATAGAAAATGAATTAAAAAAAACACTTTATATTTCTTTGTTATAATTCCAGAGTATGCCTTAATTTCTCACAAAAAGTTTTGCATTCTTGCTTCATATAAGCTTTCGGTGTGAATGCTTCTTTATATATGTTGCTTCTATACATTCGATCCTACGTCAATCACAATCAGCGGTGTAGTGTGAATGGTACTTAAGAGAGTGTTCTTTTCAAATTTTACGTTTGGGACTAGTAGCAAAATATCAGCTCAACTTCTTATTGTTTGTTGTCACCCTTGTACCGGTGCTATCACGTAAGTTTTTATAAAATTATTTATTCTTTTAATTATTATATTTTAAGTATATTTTCTTCTAGATAATTTATTGGGGATATTTCCGTATTGTGATCTGTCGCGCCAACTACAATCGCCAAGGTGCCAAATAGATTTTAAACCTGCAAATGTTTTTAAAAATAAATAACATGTTGCATGTAACATAACATGCAATGTTGGAAATGGTTACGAATTATTCCTGGCGGAACTTCCAAGTCTTGGCGATTATTCTGTCACAGATCACGATACGGAAATCTCCATTTATTTTTATTCTTTACCTCCTTTGTCCTCCAATGTTTATTGAAAAATTACGTGGTACTCGAGCTATAAATTGGTAGGGGCTGGGGACAAATCATCATAAATTCTATTATTATTATCATCTACCATCAGTGTTCTCTCTAATCAGTGTTCTCCCCAATAAATGCACCCTTTTTATAAAAATAAACCGATATCTCTTTAAAATTTATTCAAATTCAAATTTTGATGACTATTAATTCACTGTTTAAATAATAATTAAACATTGATAAAATTATCTGTCTTTAACATAAACAGTGGGGATTAAATTTTTTTTATGTTATCTAAAAGATATTTGTAGCATAGAAAATGATTGATAAAATAATTGTGATTAATGCTGTTGAAAGTCTTATGAATTTAGTCTCTGGTGTAAGATCGTCATTCAGAAGCAGATGCAATTGTCGTACGCAAACACTCGGTGCATATAGCAAAGTTCTAAAATCCTGAACCTCCGTCACACGGAAGGACATGTGTCTGTGCGGCTGACTGAATCTCATGAGATAATCTCTTCTGAGATTGAGATTCGAAAGGGGTTCAGGTAGCCCAAAGTGTTGCAATAAGGCTTTGTGTCCCGAATCTTAGAATTAAGTCGCTGAGCACGGTACTTTTGAGACTAAATTTTAAGACTGGTATCCTACAACACTAGTGATGCTCTATACATTAATAAGCAATTTTCTTTTTCTTTCATTTTATTGTTATGATCTTCTGTTTTCCCAATCTTTTTTGATTGTTTAATGTAAGCTTTTTTGTTATCCACAATGCTCACATCTATATTAGGTAAAGCAGTTAAAGATAAAGTATCTGGCAATTGTATTACTATAAATTCACTCCCTGCTATTTTATCAATTGTATGAAAGACAAAAGTGGCTTATAATTTACTACAATTTTAAGATTATTTATTACCATTTTATTATCCATATGCGAGTGCAATTTGCTGAAAATTATTGTAAACATAAATATTTCTTTTAGAATGTTTATCCCATTCTAAACAAGGTATTCCCATTTAAGGCAATAAAATGCAATTTATTTTTTTCTATTAATTGACTTACTTTTCAGTTCATTACTTTGGATTGACCATAATTGGGACATTTGACCAAAGAATTTGTTGAGCATTTGAATTTAGTTGAGAAAAAGGAGTGGAAGAATCTATCTGAGAGGATGGGTAAGTTTTGTTAGTGCAAAAAATAATTATTTTCATTTTTAAATTTAGAATTTGGAAATTTTTTTATTTTTTCTTAAATTAAATGTGTAAACTTTTTTTTTATAATGTCTAACTTTTATTTTATAACTGTTTTTATTGCATAATCTAGAGTGATTTTTGTGGATCTAAAGATATATAAAAGTCATAAGTTGCTAAAATATACAAGATCCTGAAAAGCATTTTATTTATAATAATTAAAAAACCACTCTCTGTTCCTCAGTAAGATGGTCTTTAATGGAGGTTGGTCATTCTTGGAGGTTACCTCCATCGACTCAAAGTTACGTGATTTTTCGCAAACAATTTAAATTATAGTCAGTGTCATTTTCTTGGTATTGAAATGTTAACGTGTGGACGTCATGAAAACTGGATTTATGAATAAAATTTTACGTTAATAGAAATTATCCCTTCTGATATTATTATGTATGAAAAAATATATATACCAATAATGTATGGTATAGTTATTTTAAATAAATAAAAAATTATGTTTTTAAGTTAGCATTTTTTTTAAAAAAATTCATCTGTAAAAGATGAGAAGGGGTTTGTTTGTTTGAGATGCTGAGTTTTTTCTAAATAATTTTTTTTACTAAAAATAGCTAAAAGTAATCCAACAAAAATAATTGATTAATCAAAAATAAATCATTCAACTCTGATTAGTAAATTGTCGTCTTTAGTTCAATTTGACTGCAACATGAGGTTCTAAGAGATCGTCAGAAATAACTCTTTATATAAGAGCAACACAAATATTTAGAATACATTTTAAACTACTTATTTGTTTTGATATTTTATTGTGTTTCCTAATTTGACCTTTTCCTCATCTGGTGCAGAGATTTTGCCCAGTTGCTGGGAGAGGTTTTTAAGTCCATGGAAAAAATTCCTTGCCTACCTAAAGTGGTCGCAAATAGAGATCGCTGCATAAAGGTGATCTTTCCTGGAGGTTTCACTGTATATTGTATTTTAATGCATGGCAAAAGTTTTATTAAACAAATGTAAAATTATAATTTATAAATGTTTAATCTTTAACTTTCTTCCAAGCAATAGCAATAATTATACCTATTTTTTTCCTATATTTAACAACTTTTAAAAAATGGGTTAAAGATAATATTTCGTCTCTTAAATTTCTATCTTATTTGAAACAGGAAAATTGACTTTAAATTTTATATTAATTTTTTTTTAAACAAATTCCAATGAACTGTTTAAGTACATTTAATCTCTTCATTATTTAGTTTATTTTTATTATAGTTTTAAATTGCTTACATGTGTAAAATATTTAAAGGTTTACACAGTTGTAAAAGCTTAAATATTATACAACAAAGCAAATATTTGGTAGCTTTCATTTGAATTTTTGTGGTTAAATCCTACTATTTCACATGGTCAATAACTAACTGTATTATAAATTTTGCCCTAATGTAGCTGAATGAAAATGTGGGTTTGATATAATGTATTTTTATAATGTTAAAATTCAATAGTACCCACTGAAACATTGTTAATAATTGACGAAATTTTCTAGTTCTGAATATTTAAGATATTTTAGTTCGGTAAAAAGGTGTTTGAATATGTTATGTATGTCAGGTATTACTTATTAAAATGATGTGTTATAAATTCAAAATATTTAAATCAATTCTTTCATTTTGCACACTCTCTCAAAACCATAAATTTAATTCACAAAATTTGTACTAATAATTTAAAAAGAATGTTCATACGATGTAAGTGATATCAAAACTAAAATATCTTTTGCAGATGGAGGCAGCAAGTTTCCATTTAGCACATGTGACCTCATAATGAATCAGGAATCGTTTTTGATTGCATTACTCACATAGGCCTTTTTTTAGTTTATAAATGTTTAATAATTAAATAAATAAACACTTGGCAAAACAATAAAAATAAGTTAGGATTGAAAAAAAATTAAAGACATGCTGCAATTGTTCATTCAAAAAATAACTTACTGAAAGTGCTGAGTATTTCTGACCTTCCATAAATTGTTCCAATTTAAGTGCTTATTTAACCATTCATGCCTTAGTAATATAGAAACATGTTAAAAATACAGTGTTCAGTTTAATGAAATATTTTCGTTAACTAAATAGAATGAAATACCACAGAATTTCAATGATCAAGTCTGTAATATATTTTTATTAAATAATTATATTAAGATTTTGAATGTCTAATCACTAACCCCCTCAGTCTTTTTAAGGTATACAGCAATGTTCAGTTTTTCTAGTGTTAAAAATTAGGCAATATTTTTCTCCCAGGACTATATATCAGGGTTCGCCAAGTGGGCCCATTTTGAAATAACCTGCCCGGGTTTTATTGGGTGGGCCCACTTTGAAAAAACCCATCAAAAACCCACTTTGTGGGTTTTTTCACAAATTGGTTTTTTAAAATTTGGTTGCTCCTAATACTATCACTGGACACATCATGGAAGTTACACATATTTTAGAAATGTGCATCAAGCACATGGATGGGCAAATGAAAAAACTGCTTGATGCGCCAATTACCAAAAGTTCATATTGTAATCACGTAAAAACTTATGCCAATAATTACCATAAATATCAAGAGATTGCTCTTAAACATCGAAATGAAGAATATAATAATATGTCAAAAATATTAAATAATGTTGGGCTTTACCAATAAACTATCAATTTGGAAAAACAGATACCAATTGTTTCTGAAGCTTTAAAAAAGCTTCAATCAGAAAACATTTCAATTTCAGAAGCTGTTGAAATATGAATTAACTTACTATCGTGTGATGAATTAGAACCCCATAAACATTTTGCTAAAAGATTCCATCAGGCTGTTCAGCCACCTCTTTTATTAGCATATGCATCCTGAATCCCAAAATAAGGGGGCAATTTTTAAATGATGAGCAATCAGCAAAAAACTGTCTTTCTAAGCATCATCCAGAATTTCTGCCAGGTGTTATGGCATTAAAAATTTCTGATTCTGAATACACTCCAAAATCAATAATGCTTGACATTGTTGTTCAATAGTTTTCATCAGAAAATAGTGTAAAATTATGGCAAAAAAAAAAAAAAAAAATTTCAAAGCTTCCTCAAAATTTCTGCCAATTCTTTTTTCTGTCTCTATCGAAGGACAGTTTTCAACTTTCGGTTTGGTGTGGAGTAAACTACGAAATAGATTAGGAATAGATAAAGCTGCGAAACTCGTAAAAGTGTATCCCCTTCTAAGAGAAAATGTAGAGACTCTGCTGTATGATAATAATAATAAAAAAATAAAAAAATGGACTTTTTTTTAAAGTTAACTCTTAACATCTGCTGGCAATTTTTAACTATTTGAAGAATTATCACCATTAAAAACAGTTAAAAATTAAAATATTACTTTTGAGATTTTTAAAATAATATTTTTAAGATTTCATTTGAATATAATTTATTTTGTTTCTTTTAATCATGCTTAAAAAAATTGAAAACAATCGAGAAAAAAAATTCTATTAAGTAATACATTAAACAACAATTAACAAATTAAAAGTTTTATTTTCTGGTTTTAAAAAAATATGCTAAAACTTTTTATACATGCTTTTTTATAATTTTAAGATTAATTTTAATTTGTTTCTAGAAATTATATAGGTAAAATTTATCTACGAATACAGTCTTTTTTCTAAGGTTGAATATTTGAAAAATGAGACAAGTAACTGATACTCCTTATAATTATACGTAATTTTAATTTCACTTTCTATTAATCGTATTATAAAGACATGGAAGACCATTAAATATTTATTCCAGTTTAATTTTATTAAAGGTAAAAGTCAGATGAAATTTTATTGATTATAAATATTTATTGACTATAAATTTTTAATGTAAATATATATATATATATATACCTATATATAGTGCTTCAGTTAAAAATTGTGAAACGTTGTGTATTTAACAAAAAAGATTCAATCATGTATTAGTGATAGTGCATTATTTAAATTTTTATATATGTATTTTATATAAACTTTTTGGATTTATTTCTATTTTTAAAAACCCAATTCCCCCCGGGTATTTTCAATAAAACCCGGGCAGGTTGGGTTTTTTCAAAAATCCCCGGGTTTTTTCAAACCCTGTTATATATATATCATATGTTTTCATTATTATCACAGGACTGTCAACTTTCTAAGATTTTTTTTTCCTTCGAAAATTTATTCTAGTGCTGCCTAAGTTTGTGTTTTAGCGTATTATTTTTTAAATTTATTTTAGCCAATTTTCCACACCAATACGTATATTGCAACGTTCATATGCAATGTGCTTTTGCTCTAGCTCTTTCGTTTTAAAGCTGTTGGCAAAATTAAAAAAACTTTTTAAAGCTTTGGTTTTTAAATGTCCACCACTCTAAATAATATTTTTGAAAATGCATTTAAGCTGGCAGACCTGTTATTATTTTCAGCTTAAAAATAAGCTAAAAGCTAGTGTCATTTGTTTATCTAATGTGCTTTAAATTGATTTTTTTTATTTTGCAGTTTTTATTCAAGAATTTATGGGAAAGAAGTTCATCAGTTTAGTATGTTGAAATTCAACATTTATGTATGTCATACTTTTGTAGATTATATGTGTAAAAAAAAATAGAAAATATTGTTAAAAGTATAGATGTATTTAAATAAATGTTTTCAATTTACATGTTTGCCTTTATTTATCAAAATTCTATATTTTGAAAGCTATTATCTATTTTTTGTAAATTGTACTTTTACACTATAAATTTATTTATTTTTTTTTTTTTTTTGCTCTTCAATCTTATTGTTAAATTAAAAATAAATTATGGTATTCTATCTTGTTTTAAATTTAGGAAAAATATTTCTGTAAGTTAGGGTCCACCAAATGATTTTAGAGTCTCAAACTTCAATTTTGCTCAGGTCGAGACTGTCACGACCTTCTAATATTAAATTGAGAGAAATCAACTTGTAATGACGAATTATTATAAAAGAATATAATAATGAAACTTCTACATAATCATAACCGATATTGACATAGTATTCCATACAAATATATATATGTAAATTGGACTAACATAAATATGTTTCAATTATGCTTATTAAAAAATGCATGGATTGTGGCAAAAAGTTATGGTTGTAACCAGCCAATTTTGTTCATAATAAAAATAGCAACAATATTGGTTTTTTATGTATCAACAAACAAACCGAAATATGGGTAATGTCTAGTCTTAACGGTATAATCAAGAATTAGTATGATTGTTGTTGGAATTCGTTGATTTGCGTTTTGTTAAACTATCAAGCAAAGTTAGTTTAGCTTATATTTGTTCAACATAGGTTGTCCCAAATTCTAACATGAAGTGATGGTCTATCTTAATGTTACCATCAAGGAATAAAATGGTTTTATGTGACATTAAGTGGAAAACCATTAAAATATAATGGATTGCTTTTGTTTGGCCACCAAACAAAACCATTAACCCATGTTGGTTTTGCTCATGTTAGTCCAACATAAAGTTGTTCCAATTCCTAACATGGAGTGATGGTCAGTTTTGGTGGTACCATCAAAAGTTTTGATGGGGTATTAAGTTGGAAACCATCAACACATGTTGCTTTTCTAACATGAGGTGATGGCCACTCTTGATGGTGGCAGCAGAAATTATACTGGTTTTTGATGGAATGTAAGTTGGACACCAACAAAATATGTTGGTTCCTGATTAATTTTTTTGTTGCACCATCAAAAAATACCATCAAACCATGCTGGTTTTTGATGGATTTTTTTTGTTGGACCATTTGAAAATACCATCAAAGTATGATGGTTCCTGATAAATTTTTTTGTTGGACCATCAAAAAATACCATCAAACCATGTTGGTTTTTGATGGATTTTTTTTTTGTTGGACCATTGAAAAATACCATCAAAATATGTTGGTTACTGATAAATTTTTTTGTTGGACCATCAAAAAATACCATCAAACCATGTTGGTTCTTGATGGATTTTTTGTTGGACCATTGAAAAACACCATCAAACTATGTTGGTTTTGTGTATGTTGGCCCAACATAAATTAGTTCCAATTCCCAACATGTGGTGATGGTCAGACTTAATGGTACCATCAGGAATTAAGATGGTTTTTGATGGAATATAAGTCGAGACCAACAACATATGTTGGTTCCTGATTACTTTTTTTGTTGGGCTGTCAAAAACTACCATCAAACCATGTTGGTTCTTGATGGATTTTTTTGTTGGACCATCGGAAAATACCATCAAACCATGATGGTTTTGTTCATGTTGGTCCAACATAAAGTTGTTCCAATTCCTAATATGAGGTGATGGTCAGTCTTGTTGGTACCATCATAAAATATGATGGTTTTTGATGGAAGTTCATGATGGTTACCATCATATTCATGTTGGTCCATCAAAGAAAAACCATCATAAATTTTGTCTTGGGTGAGCTTGTTTCTTTGCCATGAGCCGGTTCCATCTGGGGGTAATCGGAGACAATCACACCCGAAATGTGTTGCTTATTCCGTTTGTTCAGTTTATTCCGTTGCTTTTTTTTGGTTGCTATTACTGTTCTACATTAGTTCCAATGTAAATTTCGGGCCGCGCTTTCGTGTTTTATTTATGATATTTACAGTTATGATGATTGATTTTTTTTATTAAGACTAATTTAAAGAGAAAATAGTTGCGGTGTTTTTCTTTTTTCACTTACTTTTTAGAACATTTAAAAATTTATATCACTACCTTCGGTAGCCCCTTTATTTAAATAAATAAAATTTTAATGGAACACAGATATTTTTAATTTGGGGTATAAACCTAGGAATTTTAACTCAGTTTCATTGAAATGGTACCATTTGATTCACGGACCGGTACCGTGGTTGGGGAACGTTGGTCTAAACCAGGGCTTCTTAAACTTTTTTATATAGCGACCCCCTTCAAGCTTAGGAAATTTTAAACGACCCCCTCCTCCATATAATGAAATATATATTAACCGTAGATGTAGATGTAATATCGCACTATTTTACAATGTAAATAAAATAAGGATTAAAGAATACGTACCCATTCATTTCACAAATATATAATTGGAAACGTTGACGGGATATCGGTCGTAATAAAACACAATAAATAGAATGACATAAAACTATATATATATTTATTCAATAGAAAAAATAAACTTTTGTAACAATTTTTTTATAAGAAAACATAAAACTATATCTATATATTCAATAGAAAAAATAAACTTTTGTAACAATTTTTTTAATATAAACATATTATTAACATCACACAATATTAATGTGACGGATGTGATTGTTTATTTTTACACAAATAATTAAATCTAGGCTCAATTTGAGTTAGTGCAGATCGTAATAAATTTTCAACGTTTATTAAAGTTGAACGGTATTTTGATTTTATGTAAGTTAATGTGGAAAAGGCTGATTCACATAAATATGTTGTACAAAATGGCAGTAATTTATTCATTGCCATTTCCGATAGTTGGGGATATTCTGATTTGATTTCTATCCAAAATTCATGCACAGGCACTTGAGAAAATCTAAGTCGCAAGGTAGTATCACTTGTTAATTCGGCAAATTCTTCTTGTGCTTTTAAGTTTAAAAAATTAATTTCTTCCATTTCAATTGAAAATGGATTGCAAATCCATTGTTGTGTATCGATATCATTGGGAAAATACCTATGCATGTAAACTTCCATATCCTTCAAATGATTAACTATAATTTTTGTTATAGGAGTATCTTTTTTTGAAATATTGTTACTAATTATATACTCGTCAGTAAATGGGAACATTTCGAGCGATCCACTTTCCACTCTGTTCTTCCATATAAGAATTTTTTTAACAAAGGCCTCAAGTTTATTTTTTAACATAAACATATTAACGCAGACTCCCTGCATTGATAAATTCATATCATTGATTTTATCAAAAATATCTGCCAAATAGCATAGCTTGAGAAGCCATAAATTATCTTGAAAATAATCGGCCAAATTAGAATTTTGCTCTGTTAGAAATATAAGAACTTCATCTTTTAAAGTTAATAATCGTTTCAAACTTCGACCTCTTGATAGCCACCTAACTTCAGCATGTAGCAATAAACTTGTATAATCCGAATCCATATCAATGCACAAATTTTTAAACAATCGACTATTAAGTGCTCGACTTTTAATAAAGTTAATGATTTTGACTGCATCAAAAAACTACACAATGTTTAATTCTGGTGCAATTTTTTTAACAACAAGTGCCTCTCGGTGAATCATACAATGTGTAAATGTAATATGATCATTTCCAGCTTTAACAAATGCTGTAAAACCAAGATCTTGTCCGTGCACACACCAACACAATTTTTCCAATTTAATCCTTCTTTTTCAAAAAACTCATTTACTTTTTTATATATATCTTTTCCACGAGTATGACCTTCCAGAGGACGACAAAACAGTATATCTTCATGAATGCTTCCCTCATAAATATATCTTACAAAAAGTAACAACTGTGCCATTTTTGAAATGTCTGTCGACTCGTCCAGTTGTATTGCAAACTTTGAGCTGTCTTTAAGCCTCATAAGAAGCTGTTGAAATTGATCATTGCTAATGTCTGAAATTCTTTTGGACACAGTGTCATTTGATAATGGAATTTTACTAATTTCAGCAGCATACTGTTTTCCATGAACAATTTCAGACATTCTTATAGCTGCAGGTAGTAAAAGTTGCTCTCCAATAGTAAAAGGCTTTTTCGTTTTTGCTATCAAATACGAAACTTCATACGATGCCAATAGATATTTATCATTCAAAGTAACACACTTCTCCAAAGTGTTCTTTTCTTTATTTGATGTTTGCAAAAGACGCTCAAAATATTCTATTGGCTTTTTTGATAACGTTGCATGTTTAGTATTCAAATGTCGTTGCAGTTTTGACGGTTTCATGCTTTCTGCAGCCAAAACTTCTTTGCAAATTAAGCACACTGGTTGTTCTTCATTGTTGTGAGAAGAGCATGTGAAGCCATACTGCAAGTATGATTCGTCATATTTTCTTTTTTTTGTTTTGCTAGAAGTCGGATTTGAAGCACTGCAACTTGGTTGTGACGGCGTGGCAGACTTATTAGTTGGAATTTTAATTAGCCATTTATCCATGATGGTTAAATAATAATAAATAATTAAACAAAATGTAGTTGAACTTTAACGTAATAATTAAAAACACCAACTGAAAATTACACAGTAAATACACACATGTCACTACGAAGACAAAGCTGAGTCCAAACTGAAGTACAAACAGAAAAATAACTACACTCGAATCTTTACCAGTGCAATGACAACAAATTACGATCAGATCAACCCCGACGCATGGCGTGTTCAAAGTGTGCAGCGCACAAAGGCACCGTATCACAAAGACGCCGAAAAAGAAGCTTTCATTTAATTTTTTTTATTATTTTTTTATAAAAATAATATGCCGATTCGCCTAGCCTAGCTTTATTATGCTTCCGTATTGTATGTGTAAGCTGTAAGGCGACGCGGCGTCTGGGTACTTATAATCACTAAGTTATCTTGCAAACACTGACGCCGGCGGTCAGACATCAATGTCGAACGTTCAGTTGAAAATCGAGGAGCGCGTTGTATTTATTATTTTAAATGCTACTTCCATATTTTCATTTATAGGCCCTACATAACAGTTTTGCATTGCCACTTTTTTCAAAAAATAGTTATAATAAAACTACAATAGTATTTTGTATGATTTTTATTTGTATTTATATTTGTACGTAGTGTGTATACTAATTTTAAAATTTTATTTATAATGATTGAAAAGTATCAGATCTTTGCGACCCCCTTTCAGTAGTCTCGCGACCCCCCTGGGGGTCGCGACCCACAGTTTAAGAAGCCCTGGTCTAAACGATACCCTCCAACATACACAGATTAACGTTAATAGCTCTTCATTTTACTCACTTTTTCACATTAAAGATTAGCCTACAAATCAATGTAAACGGGGGATCAGGAAGTAATATAAACTCTCTTTGTAGTGACAAATTAAATGTAAATTTTATTTCTAATATGGAAAAAGATTTTAATACACATTCTAATATTAAACCAATGAAGGATTTTGTTTTCTCCCTTAAAAATAATGATGTATAAAAGCTTCGATATCTTATTATTATATTTTCTTTTATTTATTTACACTTCAAAATTCTTTGCTTCAATCTTGTAAAAGCTAAAATGAGTAAAAATTTCCTAAATAAAAAGAAAAATTTTGATAATTTATACATACTTTCATAGCTCTATTTTCGATAAGATAAAATTTTATAATACTTTTGAAAATTTAAAAAAATTATTTCCATTTAAAGATTTTGAGATAATTAAAAGCTTTAAATATAATATATCTCTTGGTAAAACTATATTCTATTACAATGACATTAGCAAAAATTTAGGGAGGATTAATGAATCTGATTATGAATGTCACTGTGAGGAAGAGAAATATTTTTATTTTGTTGATAAACATCAAAAAAATATTATTACTGGTAATTTAAATATTATAGAAAACTTGGAACTTAAAGGCACAAAATTTAGACTGATTTACCATATATAAATTAATATCATTCTGAAATACTTTCTTAATGATCTCAATAATTTTTTTTAAAGATATCAAATACTAGATTCTCTTTAACTTTAGGTATGTTAACAGAATGGAAATGGGCAGTTCATTATTACTTTAAAAACTTTGTTTTCAATAATACGGAAAATTTAAATGACAGTAACAATTCAACTAAAATGGTTCTTTCAATTAAGCAACTACAAATTATTTTTTGCAATTTCCCCCATAGACGATGCTAATGATAATTAAGTAATCCTCTGTAAAAATTCTATGTTGAACTTTTAAATAAAGAGTTAAATAGAAAGTAAAAAATTTAAGCTTAGTAATTAAAATAGTAATATTATCATTAAAAAATAATTTGCTTTATATAAGAGATTAAAAATTAGATTCAGCAATATAAAATTTCCTTAATTATTACTCAAATATTTCATAAAATTTCTATAAATTTTAAAACGATCATATGTAGGTTTAATACTTGCCTAACTAAATCTGGCACCATTTTCTCTTAACTAATTAGTTAATAATTAACAAAATTAAAGAAGCTTTTTCTTGGATTATCACTAATAATCAACCGATTTTAGAATTTATCATAATGTTTTCAAAAGCATTCTTATCCCTTTCTAAACTAAAAGATGTTCTTTTGAGTTATTACAATGATTTTAAAAATATTCTTAATTGCGATTTTGATTATTGGGAAATTATAATTAATTTTTGTCTTTTTACGAATTACTTTTACAGTGGAGAAATATTTTTATTCAAAATGATGAAATACCACAAAGATCTAATATTTCATCTCTCTTAGCTAACTTATTTTTGCACCAATATGAAAAAAGCTACACTTTAAAAATTAAATTTGTTTTTAGGTTTATTGATGATTGCTCCTCAATTATTATCCTCAATTTTCAAGATTATACAATTTTGTTAAATAATATGTACCCCGAGGAATTAATTAATCTTCCTTAGTAATCATGATGATAATATTTATTGCAGTTTTTTATATTTGGGTATTAAAGAAAGAAGACAATATCTACTTTATTGATTTTTATACGATAAAAAATAATTTCAATATAAATAAACTAATTACGTGGAATTCTAATGTTTCTAAAAACATCTATTTAAATGTCATTTTTAATCAAATGAATAGAATAAAAAGACCATGTAGTAATCATTATTTAGTAGTGTCAATACTATTGTATAATTAAATATCAACCTTATTAATTAATTAACTAAACCTTATTATTAATTATCCAGTATGATATTATTACCTTGCTCACATCCATTTTCGTGCCTCTCCTTTATAGCTAACAAATCAAAAGTTCATCAGCACGGCAGTAAAAACAAGCTTTTAAATCCGTTTGCGCTTCTGTTTTTATATTTTGTAATCTGTCAATCTTATTACGAAAATATTTTAAATCAGTTTTGAAAGATTCCGGTAGATGTCGTTTTATAGATTTCATTTTGTGTTTTGTTCTGTATTTTAATTACATTTAATTTCCTATTTTTTTTTTGCGTGATGTTTATTTAATTATTTTCCTCACTCTATTGTTTTGATATATTTTGCTTTGGCTATATTGGTACAATGATAGAGCAGTAAATAAAACTTGTTAATTTTCTTCGCTTTTTTAAAATCCTTTTCGTCTTTATTGTATATATATATATATATATATATATATATATATATATATAGTAAAATGGATAATAAGGAAGCAAAGATAAAGAAAAAAGAGAAAAACGAATAAAATTAAGAAAGATAATAAGTTATATTTGCTGCGAATAAGCTGCAAGTACATAAAATAAATTAACGGAAACATGGAAAATAATATAATAAAGGTTAGTAAAAAGAAGCAGAAGAAAAAATATTGAAATAAAACATTTTTAATTTTAAATGTTTTTGGTGGATAAAATCGTGTGATCTGATGACAAACATTTTATTTTTCCCTTATTTTGTTTTACGGCTTTTTGTTTCTTTTAAATTTAAATATATTTAAAAAAAAATTTTTTTTATTATAAATTGTTTTTCTTTTTTTAAAAAAATTTTTTTTTCTTGTTTTCTTTGTATTTTTAACTTATTTTATGGGCTCTTATGTACTTGCAGCATATGCGCAGTTAATATAAATTATTATTATTTTTCTTAATTTTCTTCGTTAATCTGTCTTTTTTTTGTTTTTTTTTTTTTGTTTTAATTTTATTATTATTGTTTTAATTGTGCCAATTTCTCATATATAACAATGGAGTTTAAAGATTTTGAGGTATGAAAGATCAACAAACCGATTTTGACTAAGAAACATTTCAATACTAATAAACATTTTCATAGATCTCAAGAAATACTTTTAAAGAATCCTTTAAGAACTTCTGAAGTGTTTAGAGCATAACATTTCTCACATATATCAATGAAGTTTAAAGTTTTTAAGAGGTTGAGGGACCGTCTTTAAATTACATATGGAAAATGATGTTTTTGAACACTCTATTCCAAAAAAATATAGCAATCGATTTTGAACTTGTGACAGTTATTTTGGTTATCATATAAAATAATTGCCCAAAATACATAAATATTTATTGAGATATGAAAATTTTTATATAAAACAAATTTTTTTCATCTTACGTTTTTTTTTTTTTTTGCTATAACTTTAAAAATATTTAATAAAATTAAAAAAATTTTTTATAGACGTTCTAAATTAATTACAAATTTTTGCTTTAAAATTTGAGAAAAATTCGTTTGAAATTGCGCAAATAATTCGTTTGAAATTCAATAAGTAATTAAAGTAGTTTTATTATATGTGGCATCCGTGGGAAAAAAAGTTCTTTTGTTTCCCTTAATTTTTCAGGTATTTGGCAACCAATAAGAAAAAAATACGTTTTGAATATCTTGAAAATTTATAAAGTGTCAGGCAATTTTCTAAGCAATTTTTGCACTTTTTAAAAGAAACTCAAAATGATAAGGGGTTTTCCGCAAAGATCATTTTGTACTATTCAATAAGATTTATTAAAAATGACACCGTCATTAAAGGAGATCCATCCCATAAAAGTATATTTTCTTTCTCATGTTTTCATTCTTTTTACAATCATATTTCAGTGTATGAACATTTATTGTAAGGCATTATGATTTGTTATTTATTTTTGTCGTATGATACGAAATAATATTTGTAAAAAACCCCTTTTCATTTTTTTTTTTAAAAAGTACAAGCACTTCTTCGAAAATTGCCTAAAACTTTTAAAATTTTTAGGATATTCAAATCTTATATATATATATGTAATAATCCTGTTAAACTTGTAATAAAAGGTTTAAAATGCCTTTTATTTGTATGTAGATAGCTTAAAATAATGCAGTCGTAAGCCATTTACACTCAAAACATCTTTATTAATGGTAGTAGGCTGGTATCGATAACAGTCCACATCCGCTCTCCACAAGGGAGAGGCTGGACAAGACTTCGGACAATTCCGGAACAACTTATTTAGGATCAGAACATGATGAAAAAGCCATGCGAAAAGCATTGCTCTCGCTTTTATACTAACACATTTTGTAGTAAAAAGGCACTGTCTCTGACATTCTTGTATCCTTACGCATTAAGGAAATCATTTCGTGCTTCCTTATATGGAAGTGAAAGGGGGAGAGATTCTATAAATAACTCAATCGTATGTTTATCAGCCTTGACTTCCCAAAATAGAATCTCTCTACGCTTATTCTTTAACAAAGACATTTTATTAAAACGTAACAAAGACATTTTATTAAAGCACATAAACAAGTTAAAATGTGCTTTGCAATTTCATCTTTATTTCCTTCACTGGAAATATTTAAAATGTCTGAAATTTTAACTATTTCCGAAAAATTGAAAGTATTACAAATTTCTTGTAATTTGTTTGAAAATTCTTCATCGTTAGGTTCAAAAGAAAATTCTGAAAAATTTAGAATTTTGTTACGGTTTAATCTAAAAAAATCATTAGGAAACAACAGTTTAAATAATAACTTAATTTTGTTTGCCGTCACTAATTTAATTGACGTTTGAATCACATTTATTTCTTTCAAAAACATTTTAAATGCACGATAAAAAACAATATTATATCATCATTTTAAAGAAAAGCAATACAAGAAATGCAATCTAACTATTCATAATAAAATATACTCAGTTATTCATAATGAAAATTTTAAAACACTACTCATCTCCGATATCGATAAACTATTCAATCATGCTAGTGAGAAAGAAACATAAGAGGATAAAAAAAAATATATCTACAGTACTTTCTTTCCATTTTCCACACTGTTCTTTGACCTTCATGACTTTTTATGTTGAAGAGAAACAAAAAATATTATCATTTTTTTTGTTTTTAACGCGCACATTCACTTTTGTTTTCACAATCTGAGCACTACGGAATTGTAGGGTCATCGATCATTTCCAGATTGGACACTGTAGGGTCATCTCGATCAACACTATGGGTTTCAGAGAGGCATGTGACGAGCTCGAGCCAACGTCAGCATTCTCACAGCGATGAAGGTACGGGCAGTTAAAGATGGAGTGGTGAAAACAGACCTTCCTTCATTCGTTTTTCACCGCGGACAAGGCACTTCTTTCTTTCGTCCTTCGTCCCCCGGGATGAGGTTTTATCAACGTTGTAGTCAGCCGGAAAATAGATAACAATGGTTTCCTCAGCAAGTAACCATCCTGGCGTCTTGTAATAATCCTGTTAAACTTGTAATAAAAGGGTTAAAATCCCTTTTATTTTGTATATAGATAGCTTAAAATTCTATTTGTTTTTGCAAAAATGAACATTTTGAAAGTTTTAATTTCAAGTTTTCTTGTTTACAAATATCGAAAATCTTTTTAAGATGGGTTAAATGTTCATCATAAGAATTAGAAAATATAATAATATCATCAAAATAGTTCGTAGCAAATTTAATCTTATGTTTATTTAAAATTCTACGAATTGTACGTTGAAAAATGCTTGGTGCATTCTTCCAGCCAAAAGGTAATCTTAAGTATTCAAATAGACCGTTGTGAGTAGCGAATGCTAATTTCTCAGTGTCATCAGGATGAATACGAACATGATGATATCCCTGTGATAAATCTATTTTAGAAAAATAACTACTATTAGACAATTTTTCAATTAAAGACTGTATTAAAGGTAGAGGTTCAGAATCTGTTTTTGTAATTTGGTTTAATTTCCTAAAGTCAATACATAAACGACTCTTTTTATTTTCATCTTTTTTAAAGACTAAAGTTACAGGGGCAGCATAAGGGGATGAACTTTCTTTTATAATGTTATTTTTTAACAATTCCTCTATTTGCAAGTCAATTTCCTGTTGTTGTTTTGGGGATGTTTTGTACGGCCTTAGAGATATAGGTAAATCTGAGGTTAACCTGACTCTTTGTGGTTCCATTCTGATTTCTCCCGCGTCGTGTTTATGTTTTGCAAAAATATCATCATAACTTTTTAAAATTTCTTTTAAGTCCACATTTTGTATTTTGTTCTCATTTTTTATTCTTTCGTCGATATTGACCTGATAATGTGTGCACTCATTACCTAGTACTATCTTCGAATCATTTGAAATTTTTGGACCTTCTCTCTTTTTCCTATTTTTCCTTTTCTTTTTATTTTTGTTATCCTTAACATTATCTTTTTCAATGTTTACTTTTACTGAAACATCTTTAACTTTTATTTTTTCAAAATGTTTACTTTTATTGAAACATCTTAAACTTTTATTTTTTTCACCATTTTTAACCCTAACACTTTGAGAATTTTGCTGTCTAATGTGCAAAGATAAGTTGTCACTATTAGAATTAGCAGAGGTGATCAATCTCTTACCAAATTGAGTAACAACTGGCCCGACACAGTCAATAGACAAACAAAAATCCTTGCAAGTCTGCAACCCTAGTAAAGCATATGGTAAATCAGTATCAATTATAAAAAACTTAGCTGATTTAATAATTTCGCCTATCTTAAGGGGAAACTCACAAATTTTGTTAAGTGTTAATTGTCCTTTCGTTTGGATAACATTTAATTCCTCACATTTTTTAATAGGAATTTTTAGTTTTGACACAAGGTCTTTTGGTATTATATTCAATGTTGACCCGGTATCAGCATTCAATAATATCTCTTTTTTTACATTTTCATTTTGTTTTGGTTTTGGACGTCCATTTAAGTATTTTTTTTCCACTTTATATCCATTTAGGTATTTATTTTCGACTTGATATCCGGATATTATTAATTGCTATTGTTTATTTGTCATATTTTGAACGTTCATTTCAACAACATTAGGGTTGTTTACACGCGAGGAGCCCATGTGAAACTGATTCAATCGTCCTTTCTTCGAACAGTATTTACACTGATTTATTGGGATCTCCTGTGTTGTATGATGTATTTTAGGTTTTGTCACATTCGGGGTTACACTTTTATTTTTAGGACAAGCCGGAGCTTTATGTCCTGGTGCATTACATTTAAAGCACCTAATGTCATATTTTGGGTTTTCCATTTTCCTCATGTATGGTCCCTTGTTATTTTGAAATTTATTTTTATCTAAGTCACTTTTAATTTTGTCATAGATTTTAAGTTTTTGTTTAAATTCAAAAAGATTATTGGCTCCATAAAGAATTGATTTATTATTTGTTTGGTCCGGTATTCCTTGAATTATGTAAGTGATTAGAGCTAAGTCATCAATATCACTTTGAGTGGCAATTTCTTTCATTTTAAGGAAATACTCTTGAAGAGTTTCATTATATCTTTGCTTTCTTTTTTGCAACATTGCATGTATTTCTGCACTATTACAATCAAATCCAAACTCTTCAAGCAAAAGATTTATTAATTTTTCATATGAATTTAAACAACTTTCACTTCTTATTAATGTTAAGGCATTACCCTTTAAACATCTTTTCGCAAATAAAAATTTTTGCGTATCAGATAATTTAAATAAATTGGAGTGAGTTTCAAAATTTTCAAACCAAGAATTAATATTTTCGTGTTTTTCTCCTTTAAACATAGGAGTAACTGCTTCAATATCCGAAAAATTTACTATTAATTTAGTTTCTGTTTCTCTATTCTTTATATCCTTGCTAGAATTTTGACTATAGGATGCCATATCTTTATCAGTATAAACATGAGTTTGTATTTCTTTATCAACATATATTTTAGTATTTAAACTAACTTGTGTAAATTGACTTACACAAGTTTTAATTGGTAAATGTGATTCAAAATCAGTTTGAGTTTGTTTACATTGAAACTGATTAGTTTCATCCTCATCTTCAGAGGGATTTTCCATTACTATCGAATTTTTTAAGTTATCAAAATCACATAAACAAGTTAAAATGTGCTTTGCAATTTCATCTTTATTTCCTTCACTGGAAATATTTAAAATGTCTGAAATTTTAACTAATTCCGAAAAATTGAAAGTATTACAAATTTCTTGTAATTTGTTTGAAAATTCTTCATCGTTAGGTTCAAAAGAAAATTCTGAAAAATTTAGAATTTTGTTACGGTTTAATCTAAAAAAATCATTAGGAAACAACAGTTTAAATAATAACTTAATTTTGTTTGCCGTCACTAATTTAATTGACGTTTGAATCACATTTATTTCTTTCAAAAACATTTTAAATGCACGATAAAAAACAATATTATATCATCATTTTAAAGAAAAGCAATACAAGAAATGCAATCTAACTATTCATAATAAAATATACTCAGTTATTCATAATGAAAATTTTAAAACACTACTCATCTCCGATATCGATAAACTATTCAATCATGCTAGTGAGAAAGAAACATAAGAGGATAAAAAAAAATATATCTACAGTACTTTCTTTCCATTTTCCACACTGTTCTTTGACCTTCATGACTTTTTATGTTGAAGAGAAACAAAAAATATTATCATTTTTTTTGTTTTTAACGCGCACATTCACTTTTGTTTTCACAATCTGAGCACTACGGAATTGTAGGGTCATCGATCATTTCCAGATTGGACACTGTAGGGTCATCTCGATCAACACTATGGGTTTCAGAGAGGCATGTGACGAGCTCGAGCCAACGTCAGCATTCTCACAGCGATGAAGGTACGGGCAGTTAAAGATGGAGTGGTGAAAACAGACCTTCCTTCATTCGTTTTTCACCGCGGACAAGGCACTTCTTTCTTTCGTCCTTCGTCCCCCGGGATGAGGTTTTATCAACGTTGTAGTCAGCCGGAAAATAGATAACAATGGTTTCCTCAGCAAGTAACCATCCTGGCGTCTTGTAATAATCCTGTTAAACTTGTAATAAAAGGGTTAAAATCCCTTTTATTTTGTATATAGATAGCTTAAATAACGCAGTCGTAAGCCATGTTACACACAAAAAATCTTTATTAATGGTAGTAGGCTGGTACCGATAACACTTCACATCCACACTCCGCAAGGGAGGGGGTGGACAAGACTTTGGACAATTCCGGAACAACTTATTAGGCTCAGAACATGATGAAAAAGCCATGCGAAAAGCATTGCTCTCGCTTTTATACTAACACATTTTGTAGTAAAAAGGCACTGACTCTGACATTTTTGTATCCTTACGCATTAAGGAAATCATTTCGTGCTTCCTTATATGGAAGTGAAAGAGGGAGAGATTCTATAAATAACTCAATCGTATGTTTATCAGCCTTGACTTCCCAAAATAGAATCTCTCTACGCTTATTCTTTAACAAAGACATTTTATTAAAACGAAAGAGATTTAATTCTTTTATTAATACAAAAGTATTATACTTTTTGTATTACATCCCCCCCAAAAAAGATTTTTGGCAAGCCAAAAAGAAATCATAATAAAATTTAGAATTCTCTGAATTTTTAAAATTTATGTTGGTACGACTGTTCCTTTTCACTACTACAAATAACATTTTTTCAATTATCTGTAAAAAAAAAAAAAAAAAAAAAAAAAAAAAAAACTATATACAATGACAATAACAAAAACATGATAATACACTTTATCTGTTTAGGCAACTAAACAGAAAGAAAAATTAAACATATTTTTATAACTAATCTACTAAATATTTCAAAAATTTTTCACACAAAAATATACATAATTTTTATGGAAACGAACTGGACAACAAGTGTCTTTAATCAGAATTTAAGATTCTGTATGGTTAAAGGGGTTATTTACTTCATGAAAATTTGTATTCCCCGTTAAAATGGAGGAAAACAGAATTTCATGAAGCACAGTGATATTGATATCCAGACGGGTCAATCCAAAAATATTTTATAATACTTTTCTCAACTTGTTGAGAAAAAAAAAGTTCAACTTTCATCGCCCTCACATCCAATTGATGTTGAGGTAAATCTCCACACGCGATTCGGATCTCCCAAAAAAAATATAGGGTGTACTTCTTCCATTGAAGAAAGTAACATATTTTGTTTTGTTTTGTACACCATTCATGATTTAATTTCAACATTTGTGGGTTGTTATATTTCCTAAGATTTGATACATGTACTATTTCAAAATTTTGTTTACTTAAACAATTCTTTTTATTTATTTTGTAATTAGCTTCTGAAATTTTTTGAAGAATTTTATACGGTCCACTAAAAGGAGGTGACAACTTCCTCGTATTAGGATAAGTAAATTCTTCAAACATAACTAATTCGTCAGTTTTAAAGTCTATATCTAAAAATCTAGCATCATAGTAAATTTTATTTCTTTCATGATATTCTTTAGTTCTTTGAATTGCTATTTTTTTAGCTTACTCAACAGGTGGATAGATTTCTTCATTTAAAGGATTTTCATAGGGGAGTCTACCATGCATGAGGTATGCAGGTGGAAATTTTGTCAC
Organism: Parasteatoda lunata; assembly: GCA_949128135.1. Lineage (NCBI taxonomy): Eukaryota > Metazoa > Arthropoda > Arachnida > Araneae > Theridiidae > Parasteatoda > Parasteatoda lunata. The sequence continues at coordinate 86,306,921 of OX421977.1, forward strand.
AGAATGGGGAGTTAAGTTATAAGTATTAACTATATCTTTTAACAAAGTAGGCCATGGAGTTTTAGTAGGTTTCTCATTGATTTTACATTTTAATCGTGTAATTATTGTTTGACCAAGGCGTTCTACCTTGCCATTAGACTGCGGATGATGTGCAGTTGTCAATAATTGTTGAATCTTATTATGCTTCAAAAATTTTTTAAAATGAGAAGACGTAAAGGCGGCGTTTCGATCACTCAACAAGGATTTAGGTATTTGATTTTGAAAAATTTGATGTAAAAAATTTGTATACGTTTCTGAACTAATGGATTTTGACGCAAAAGCCCAAATGTATCTTGTTAGGTGGTCAATAATTAAAGTTAAATATTTTTTTGTTGAGTTATAGTAATTTAATCCACCAACACTATCTATTGCTATTAAGTCAAAAGACTGATTCACAGGGGGTAAGGATTGTAATAATCCAAATCTTTTTTGTCGCGGTTTTTTATTTAATTGGCACGTATGACAATGTTTACAAAATTTTGTTATATCTGATGTTATGTTATTCCAATAATAAACAGGGGTTATTAAGTTAATCATTTTCTGCACTCCTGGGTGGTTAAATTTATCATGAGTAATTTGCAGAAGTTTTAATCTCAACGAAAATGGAACAACTATTTTAGTAAAATTTTTCTTACGTATACATAAAACATCATTGATGTCAACAAAATTACCTTGCAAGTTATCTTTCCTTTGAGCTTCAATTATTTCATTCAATTTTAACAAATGTGAAACATGAACATTATTTTTACTATTATATTTGACAAGTGAATGTGTTGCATCTCTTGAAAGCCAATCTGCTTCAAAATTAGTAGAACCTTTTGTGTATTTAATATCATATTCATACATACTTAACAATAATGACCATCTAAACAATCTACCTTTTAAATTTTTAACATTTTTTAGCCAAACCAAAGCAGCATGGTCAGTATGTATGGTGAATTTCTGGTCAAACAGGTAATGATGGAATTTATTTAGAGAATCGACTATAGCAAGACATTCAAGTTCTGTAATTGCATAATTTTTTTCATAGTCTCTTAAGGAGCGAGAATGAAAAGCTACAGGATGCAATACACCACATTCATCTGTCTGTTTTAACACAGCTTCAATTCCAATTAACGATGCATCAACAAAAAGATGATATTCATGAATAGGATTAAAAATTTTCAAAATTGGTTTACAAATAATAGCATTTTTTAACAGTTCAAAAGATTGTTGACATTTTTCTGACCACACCCATTTTACATCTTTCTTTAACAAGTTGTTTAAAGGATGTCGAATATTTGCATAACCATCAATAAATTTATTGTAAACATTTATTGATCCAAGAAATCTTTGCAATGATTTTACATTTTTAGGGGGCATTAATTTTTTAATCACCTCAATATTATGGTTATCGGGTGATACAATCCCATTGCTTATTTCATATCCTAAAAATTCTATTTGTTTTTGCAAAAATGAACATTTTGAAAGTTTTAATTTCAAGTTTTCTTGTTTACAAATATCGAAAATCTTTTTAAGATGGGTTAAATGTTCATCATAAGAATTAGAAAATATAATAATATCATCAAAATAGTTCGTAGCAAATTTAATCTTATGTTTATTTAAAATTCTACGAATTGTACGTTGAAAAATGCTTGGTGCATTCTTCCAGCCAAAAGGTAATCTTAAGTATTCAAATAGACCGTTGTGAGTAGCGAATGCTAATTTCTCAGTGTCATCAGGATGAATACGAACATGATGATATCCCTGTGATAAATCTATTTTAGAAAAATAACTACTATTAGACAATTTTTCAATTAAAGACTGTATTAAAGGTAGAGGTTCAGAATCTGTTTTTGTAATTTGGTTTAATTTCCTAAAGTCAATACATAAACGACTCTTTTTATTTTCATCTTTTTTAAAGACTAAAGTTACAGGGGCAGCATAAGGGGATGAACTTTCTTTTATAATGTTATTTTTTAACAATTCCTCTATTTGCAAGTCAATTTCCTGTTGTTGTTTTGGGGATGTTTTGTACGGCCTTAGAGATATAGGTAAATCTGAGGTTAACCTGACTCTTTGTGGTTCCATTCTGATTTCTCCCGCGTCGTGTTTATGTTTTGCAAAAATATCATCATAACTTTTTAAAATTTCTTTTAAGTCCACATTTTGTATTTTGTTCTCATTTTTTATTCTTTCGTCGATATTGACCTGATAATGTGTGCACTCATTACCTAGTACTATCTTCGAATCATTTGAAATTTTTGGACCTTCTCTCTTTTTCCTATTTTTCCTTTTCTTTTTATTTTTGTTATCCTTAACATTATCTTTTTCAATGTTTACTTTTACTGAAACATCTTTAACTTTTATTTTTTCAAAATGTTTACTTTTATTGAAACATCTTAAACTTTTATTTTTTTCACCATTTTTAACCCTAACACTTTGAGAATTTTGCTGTCTAATGTGCAAAGATAAGTTGTCACTATTAGAATTAGCAGAGGTGATCAATCTCTTACCAAATTGAGTAACAACTGGCCCGACACAGTCAATAGACAAACAAAAATCCTTGCAAGTCTGCAACCCTAGTAAAGCATATGGTAAATCAGTATCAATTATAAAAAACTTAGCTGATTTAATAATTTCGCCTATCTTAAGGGGAAACTCACAAATTTTGTTAAGTGTTAATTGTCCTTTCGTTTGGATAACATTTAATTCCTCACATTTTTTAATAGGAATTTTTAGTTTTGACACAAGGTCTTTTGGTATTATATTCAATGTTGACCCGGTATCAGCATTCAATAATATCTCTTTTTTTACATTTTCATTTTGTTTTGGTTTTGGACGTCCATTTAAGTATTTTTTTTCCACTTTATATCCATTTAGGTATTTATTTTCGACTTGATATCCGGATATTATTAATTGCTATTGTTTATTTGTCATATTTTGAACGTTCATTTCAACAACATTAGGGTTGTTTACACGCGAGGAGCCCATGTGAAACTGATTCAATCGTCCTTTCTTCGAACAGTATTTACACTGATTTATTGGGATCTCCTGTGTTGTATGATGTATTTTAGGTTTTGTCACATTCGGGGTTACACTTTTATTTTTAGGACAAGCCGGAGCTTTATGTCCTGGTGCATTACATTTAAAGCACCTAATGTCATATTTTGGGTTTTCCATTTTCCTCATGTATGGTCCCTTGTTATTTTGAAATTTATTTTTATCTAAGTCACTTTTAATTTTGTCATAGATTTTAAGTTTTTGTTTAAATTCAAAAAGATTATTGGCTCCATAAAGAATTGATTTATTATTTGTTTGGTCCGGTATTCCTTGAATTATGTAAGTGATTAGAGCTAAGTCATCAATATCACTTTGAGTGGCAATTTCTTTCATTTTAAGGAAATACTCTTGAAGAGTTTCATTATATCTTTGCTTTCTTTTTTGCAACATTGCATGTATTTCTGCACTATTACAATCAAATCCAAACTCTTCAAGCAAAAGATTTATTAATTTTTCATATGAATTTAAACAACTTTCACTTCTTATTAATGTTAAGGCATTACCCTTTAAACATCTTTTCGCAAATAAAAATTTTTGCGTATCAGATAATTTAAATAAATTGGAGTGAGTTTCAAAATTTTCAAACCAAGAATTAATATTTTCGTGTTTTTCTCCTTTAAACATAGGAGTAACTGCTTCAATATCCGAAAAATTTACTATTAATTTAGTTTCTGTTTCTCTATTCTTTATATCCTTGCTAGAATTTTGACTATAGGATGCCATATCTTTATCAGTATAAACATGAGTTTGTATTTCTTTATCAACATATATTTTAGTATTTAAACTAACTTGTGTAAATTGACTTACACAAGTTTTAATTGGTAAATGTGATTCAAAATCAGTTTGAGTTTGTTTACATTGAAACTGATTAGTTTCATCCTCATCTTCAGAGGGATTTTCCATTACTATCGAATTTTTTAAGTTATCAAAATCACATAAACAAGTTAAAATGTGCTTTGCAATTTCATCTTTATTTCCTTCACTGGAAATATTTAAAATGTCTGAAATTTTAACTAATTCCGAAAAATTGAAAGTATTACAAATTTCTTGTAATTTGTTTGAAAATTCTTCATCGTTAGGTTCAAAAGAAAATTCTGAAAAATTTAGAATTTTGTTACGGTTTAATCTAAAAAAATCATTAGGAAACAACAGTTTAAATAATAACTTAATTTTGTTTGCCGTCACTAATTTAATTGACGTTTGAATCACATTTATTTCTTTCAAAAACATTTTAAATGCACGATAAAAAACAATATTATATCATCATTTTAAAGAAAAGCAATACAAGAAATGCAATCTAACTATTCATAATAAAATATACTCAGTTATTCATAATGAAAATTTTAAAACACTACTCATCTCCGATATCGATAAACTATTCAATCATGCTAGTGAGAAAGAAACATAAGAGGATAAAAAAAAATATATCTACAGTACTTTCTTTCCATTTTCCACACTGTTCTTTGACCTTCATGACTTTTTATGTTGAAGAGAAACAAAAAATATTATCATTTTTTTTGTTTTTAACGCGCACATTCACTTTTGTTTTCACAATCTGAGCACTACGGAATTGTAGGGTCATCGATCATTTCCAGATTGGACACTGTAGGGTCATCTCGATCAACACTATGGGTTTCAGAGAGGCATGTGACGAGCTCGAGCCAACGTCAGCATTCTCACAGCGATGAAGGTACGGGTAGTTAAAGATGGAGTGGTGAAAACAGACCTTCCTTCATTCGTTTTTCACCGCGGACAAGGCACTTCTTTCTTTCGTCCTTCGTCCCCCGGGATGAGGTTTTATCAACGTTGTAGTCAGCCGGAAAATAGATAACAATGGTTTCCTCAGCAAGTAACCATCCTGGCGTCTTGTAATAATCCTGTTAAACTTGTAATAAAAGGGTTAAAATCCCTTTTATTTTGTATATAGATAGCTTAAATAACGCAGTCGTAAGCCATGTTACACACAAAAAATCTTTATTAATGGTAGTAGGCTGGTATCGATAACACTTCACATCCACACTCCGCAAGGGAGGGGGTGGACAAGACTTTGGACAATTCCGGAACAACTTATTAGGCTCAGAACATGATGAAAAAGCCATGCGAAAAGCATTGCTCTCGCTTTTATACTAACACATTTTGTAGTAAAAAGGCACTGACTCTGACATTTTTGTATCCTTACGCATTAAGGAAATCATTTCGTGCTTCCTTATATGGAAGTGAAAGGGGGAGAGATTCTATAAATAACTCAATCGTATGTTTATCAGCCTTGACTTCCCAAAATAGAATCTCTCTACGCTTATTCTTTAACAAAGACATTTTATTAAAACGAAAGAGATTTAATTCTTTTATTAATACAAAAGTATTATACTTTTTGTATTACATATATATATATATATATATATATATATATATATATATATATATATATATATATATATATATATATATATATATATATATATATATATATATATATATATATATATATATATATATATATATATATATATATATATATATATATATATATATAACTTTTAAAATTGTTAGGATATTCAAATCTAATATCGATATATATATATAAATATATATATATGTCCAAAATTGTCGTAAACTGTATCTGAAAGCCTTTTATTCAAAAACACGTCACAATTTAATATTGTGAAGAATAGAAGATTAATTTTTGAACAGGAAAAAAAAGTTTATTATTATTTTTAATATTGCATTATTTATTCTTTTGAGAAAACTTAATTGATCAGTATTAAAAGCATATTTATTCGCATTTAAAAGATAAGGTATTCACCTTTGTTCTTCATTGAATTGTGGAAATTCAAAAGTTATAAATCTTTTCCTATTATATTATTTTATTTTCCTTTAATAAGTTATAGCAAATTGAATAAAAAGTATCGAATATTTATTAATATATGTAATTATTATGTGTACAATGGTTACATATATACACAATTTTTGCCTAACCAACTTTCAAGGTTTTGGACTCTTTAGGACATTTTAAGACAGTAAAACCAATGAGTCCTGTCCAAAACAAGTTCAGGACGTCCAAAACCTCATCCCTGTTTTAATGTGATAAAAAATAAAGTGGGGATCGAATTATTCCAACGTTAAAACCAGGGAGGAATCCTTATGGAAAGAATATCACACCGTAATTGCCAACTCTAACTAAGAATTACACATAGATACACAAACACGTAATCGATGTATTGCAGTAGTAGTAAACGTAATGAATGTGTTGCAGTAGTAATTCATAAATGTATAGTAATAATAATTTAATATTTGTAGTTAATTTGTGTTCGCTTTCTTTTTCTTGTATTAATAATTTTATGTATATGTCCGATTCTTAAAATTTTTTTTTTTACTATGCACTGATGGATGAGCATATTTAAAATTTGCTTTGCATCTTGTATCTTATTCTGTGTTTATTTTCTTGCAGATATTCTATTCTAGAGATTTGAAGAAGAAGTTAAAGCTGAATCATGGCGGCTTATAACGAACGTAAGTGTAAATGTTATATTTCTCTTTCACGGTGACAGTTAAAGAAGATACAACTTACGAATAAAATTTAACTGACATAGCTTATGGGATATTTTAATATATATGAGAGATTTGAAATTTCAAAATATCTTATTTTTATTTTTTTATTAGGAAATTTTCTTTTTCTCAATGTTTGAAAATCGTGAACGACAGAATCATGAATCAGAAGCGCGAGTACAGAATAGACATTCTAAAAGGCATTCTAATAGACATTTTGTTTAAACTTTTAATTTTCTCTTTTGTCATGTTATACTTTAACTAATTTTTATGTTATTCAACATAAATTCTAAGTAAATTTTTGCACTTTATTATTAACCTTTGCACCCTAATATGCGAAACTAATCTTGTGCCATGTTATTTTATCCATGTTGTTATGAATGAGGATTAAGGGTATGGGATACCCAGGAACCTCAATAAGACTAGGCTTAGAAGCCACAATGAGTCTATTCTACATCAACATTCTAAAAGGACCATTTTCATTTATGAGCTTACAGATTTTCTTTCTAAAAGTTTCAATTTGTTTAAAAATTATTACGCTTTGCTTTGTTTTACCCGTTTGGCTTTAAATAATGATTTTGACGCTTTTTTTTAAATAATGTATAGGCTTCGTTGATTGGTTGGGGAAAAATTGACAATTGTTTGAACTCTGCGATTTTTTTCTCAAAAATTTAACATAATAATAAAATTATGCAAAATACTATTTTGAAAAAACAAATTAATACTTTTTTGTTTTTAGAATTTTTAATATTTACAATTTATGCAAGCAATAGAAAACAGTTACGAAATCAGCAATTAAGTTACGAAAACAGCAGGTGCAAAAACGTATAGTTGTCTTGAACGTATATCTTTCCTTCGACGGATTTGTATTTTATTTTTTGCGTATTTAACCTTTTAAAGCGAATCGTAAACCTTTGCACGTAAATATAAATTTGTTTATACAAAGATGATTCCATGTAAAGAAAATAACTTTTATTAATTATTTATTATTTTTGTTATTTTATTTAATAAAAATCGATGAAAATTTGAATTTTAAGGACTTAAAAATTCTTACACCACTTTAAAGAAAGTTATTTAAAATATTATAAAACGTAATTTGAACAAAATCGGCTAAATATTTCCTGATAAATTGAATTTTAAATGTGAAAAATTCGATTTACCATGTTCGACTTTATTCATTCTTCTCCATTCTACAGAAAGATGGACTCTCCCTCATACTGTCTGAAGGCTATTAATTAGCAAAAAATGCTAGAAACCCTTTCACTGCCATTTGTTGCGAGAATTGATGGCCTTAGCCAAAATTCTCCAGCAGAAAAATGTCTTAATTTAAGGCGTAAAATTTTCTGAGTGGTTGGTATTGTATAAGAGGTTGCTTGTGATCAATGACATACCTATCCGTTTCCTTAAGTTCAATACCCAAGAAAAATTTGGTTTGGAAAAGTAGGGGGGGGGGGATATCCCCTGTAGGGTTGTGTATACCAAAACAGCTAGTTTCAGTCTGGGGCAAAATTGAAGGCTACCATCATTGAACTCAGCATAAACTATAGCACGAAATTAATCTGGCTTTATTTTAGTGGGGCATATTGTACTGGTATCAACACTGCTAGCATTGTTTTAAATTATTCTTTTAAACATAATTTAAATTCCTTATCTACTAAGTTATTCCATTTGTTAGATTTTCTTTCATCTGCTTTTTATCTACTGTACCGCTTATTCTGTTTGTTCGAAAGTTGTTCTGAATAACTATGATTTATAAATGAAATTTTCATTTTGGAATCTTTCAGGTCAATCTTTAACGAACAGAACCGTCAAAGAGTTTCGAGACTTGAATCTTCCCAAGGGGGAAATATATACGCACCTCAATAAATATCTATTGGACTCGAAGAATCTGAACAAACTCACTCACGAGCTGACTAAGGGAGCCAGGATTTCCGAACTTGGAATAGTTGTTAGGAAATGCTACAGGTGCCGAAGAAGATTTGACGTCGATCGAAAGGGAAAATACATGGAGAACGAAAAATGTTACTACCACCCTGATAAAATAATTAACTGTCCTGGCGCTTATTCCATCTTCAAGTGCTGTAAAAAAAACGTTTCTTCGATTGGATGCCAAGAGTATCCGTTACACATTTGTGGAGATCCACTGCTCCCCCCGGAGATCAAAAGCACTGGTGAAAAGCACTTTGCATACCAGCTTCGTGGAGTCTACGCATTAGATTGCGAAATGGTTTACACTGTTAAAGGATTAGAAGTTGCAAAAGTCGGTTTAGTTAATGAAGAAGGCTTCATAGTTTACGAGTCTTTCGTACAACCCGAAAATGCAATCCTAGATTATTGCACCAAATTCAGCGGCATTAAGACCGAAGATTTGATTGGAGTTACAACAACTCTTCGTGATGTACAAAGTTTCCTAGGTAACCTGCTTCACAGCGAATCTATCTTGATAGGGCATGGACTTGAAGGAGACCTCCGATGTCTACGGCTGATTCACCAGAAGATCATCGACACTTCGGTTGTTTTTCCAAGAAGTGATGGCTCTAAGCCAAAGCTAAGAGACTTAGCCAATGAAAAATTAAAATTTGTGATCCAAAATGGCATTGGTGGACATGATTGCATCGAAGATGCAAGAACTTGTATGGCCTTAATGCTGAATAAAATTAAGGAAGACCAAGCTGTATCACAAACAAATGTTGTAACTAATAAATGTCAAAAGTTTAATAGCCCAACTCAATGTATAGATATGGCATTTCTATCTGCCCAGGGCATTAGCCTGGAAGAGTTACACGCCTTAAAATGGCCTTTTCATGAAAAATCACATAAGCCTGAGTATCACATAGTTGAGCGAAAAGGTTATTTTAAAAAGGTTTGTTATATTTGCACAAATCTACAATTTGGACATGAGTCTCACTGTTATGCTTAAATTTAAAGTTCTTAATTACGAACGGTATACAGTCATTTTTTAATTTTTAATGTTTTGTGATATTACTGTGAACTGCAAAATCTTCACTTTTTTGTATAATTTTTTCTGTTTTAAGCAAATTGCTGTATTTTTTCTATTGACATTATTTGTAAATATTTCCATATAAAATACATTTTTTAATGTTTTGTAATATTACTGTGAACTGCAAAATCTTTACTTTTTCGTACAATTTTTTCTGTTTTAAGCAAATTGCTGTATTTTTTCTATTGACATTATTTGTAAATATTTGCATATAAAATAAATTTTTTAATTTTTAATATTTAGTGATTATTACTGTGAACTGCGAAATCTTTACTAATTTGTATAATTTTTTATTCAAAAATGTCTCTTTTTAATTTTTTGTTGTACCTGTAGTGATAATTGAGAGCAGGAACTTTTTTGACACTGTGACAAGTTCCTGAACAAAACCGTGAATTGAACAATTTTCATGTCTTCTGTTTGGTTCAGAAACATGACAAGGTGCTAAATATTTTAAAAGTCTGACAAAATTTTAAAAGATCACGACAGTTACAATTGCTTTAAAATTGACATTTTTTTTTTTAACATGAACAGCAGGTTGACTTGCAACTCGAATGCACATCCAAATGAATCAGAAATTACGCTTACATGAAATAGCAGATTTTTAGTTTAGGTTATGGAGTAAAATATATATTTTTAAAGGGATAAAAAAATGTTCACGAAAATCTTTCAGGTATAATTAATTCAACTCAAAGTAAGATTGATTAGTATATGATTATAATTGGCTAATCAATGATATTAAAGCCAAGTCATGGAATTGAGAAATTCTACATCAAAATATTTTCAAAAGAATCAAAACTTTCTCTTGGTATTAAAAGAAAGTTAGTGACACCATCACCGCCCTTTCAGAAAATTTTAGCGGAGGGTTCTTTTTACTGTCTTTTAACTCAAAAACTATTGCATGAAACGATAATGGAATTGTACACATTTCAAGATAAATGTATAAAGAAAATTCTGATAACAGAGTGTTCTTGATGTAGTCATTAATTTTTGAGTTCTTTGAAGGCAAAGTTGCAGAATGTTTTATTGAGCCGCATGGTTCAGTCCAGCAAAAACTATTAACAGAATTGTGTTTGTTTTGTAGTCACGTATCTTATCTTTGACAAAGCTACATACTACTGTCACTTATTTAAATTTCGAATTATTTTCGGAGTAATTAAATATATATAGCTGCAAAATAGTGATTATTCTTCGGATTTTTCAATACAAGGAAAAACTCTTCGTTGTAAAATTATAATTTTGGGCAATCACGTGCTTTTATGATCACAAATGAAAAAAAAAACTTTTGATCCTTTTTAAAAATGTCCAATTAGTCTTAGAATTATTATATTTTGAAATGTTGATATGTTTTCTATACAATTAACATCATTATCCCTATGTGTGACGTCAAACTATCATTTTCACCACCATTTTTTTAATTCACTAGCAAGGAATTATTTTTCATTTCAAATATTTAAGATTTTAATTTTTAAACATAATATATGAGTTAATTAAAATTTTCTTTCAGTTTAAATTTCATAAATTAAATGTATTTTCTTTCGGCTAAAAATTAAAAGTTTAACTTTCAAAATTTCATTTGACATTTTGGTTTTTTTGCTTTAGATTTCTAATTTTATTCTCTTGAAGGTTGCATTGCTTATTTTATGTATAACGAAAACTAAAAGAATAAATGAAGGGGGAAAAAAATCGAAATAACGCTTTTTCATACGAATTTTAGGTTTATAAACAAAATTAATTCTAATTTTACTTTTAAGTTTTTTAACACTGTCATGTTATTTTAATTTTAGGATGGGCAAGTAATAGCGAGCAATGGGCGTAGCCTTTAATATAATTTAACTATGAGAACATTATTTCTAAAAAAGAAAAAATTATAAAAAATTGAGCAAGGCTAACTGGCAGAATCATTTAATTATTTTCGTTCTTTTAATTTATATATATATATATATATAGATTAACATTTATTTGATAGCTTTTCTTTATTACTAAGTTTCTTAATGATATTTTAAGGAAAATTAATTATAAAGCTAAAAAATTTTGAATCATAATTAGTTATGTAATTTTAAACTTTTTTTTGCGAAGAATTTTGAAAAAGATTTGAAAATTGCTAGAAAAATAACAGTTCTCACCAACGTAGACCATTAGACTTATCGTAGACCGTAGACTTATATAGACCGTACACTTATCCATACGAATGGTTAATTTTTAATTTACAATTATATTCCACGGAGTTTTTGTTCGAGAATTAATTTGGTGGTAATATAATTAATCGTTTGTAAATTAGTTAAAATATTAGGATTCGAAACATATGATTTCCTAGAAATCACATGTTTTCCGTCTTTTTTTAATAATAATTAAATTATTATTAACTACAAATAAATCTTTGCGATAGAAGGAACAATATATCTTTGGAAGGTTATCTGTCATCGTCCTGCAGGATCGAGACTAGTTTCTCCCATTTATTTTTACCTATTTCTCTTGTTTCTCATTATATATGATCTAACTGAGGTTAGCGTACGAGTGAAGGTATTGAACTAAACAGAATAACTTGTTCAGAAGAGAAAATTTTAATGAAAATCACTATCTCACTTGCAAATTTTTTTATCTTGATTATCATTTTAACTTTTAAAGAGATTAATGGTAGACAGTGAGTGATGAACTGGCTGATCAAAAATGGCCACCAGAAATAATTTAATTCTTAAGTTCATTCAAGGTGATTAAATTTTAAAACTGGAACAATTTGTGATATTTCGCATATTTTAATTTTTCGTATCATTACAATTTTATTTTTAGCTTACTTATAGTTGTCTCAATATTCTTCAATGTTACAAACCTATAAATCTAAGCTGCGGTGGCTCAGGGGATTGAACATTCACCTCCCAATGAGAGATCCAAGTTTGAATCCCAGCGGTGGCTGGTTGTTACGATGCTTGCTCCCGCCTAGCACCGCGGCTCCAATGGTGACAAAATATCCTCAGTGATAAAGGGTGGGAATCTCCTTGCTGTTGAGCTAACCTTGGGAGGATCTTGTGGTTTCATACTATATGTAACGCAAATGCGGTTTAGCTCTATCAGAAACTCCCACTGCTTGATCCTTGTTTTTTGGGTTGGGTTCAAAATTGCAAGGCTACGGAATTGAACTCTAGTAGTTATAAACTCAGAATCGCGTCGGTTGTTCAACGCCGGGGATAAAATAAAATGTTTGTCTAAAATAGGTACTGTTTGTGATAAATTGATAAAATATGTTGCTGTTTGTCTAAAATAGGTACTCTGCCAGACATTCGTCTGGAGCTGTGGCGGTGACTATGGTAACGAGGTAGGATTATTTTAAGTAGGGGTGCGGGGCCCCTCTTTAGGACTGGTTTCGGCGAGAAAAAAATACACCTCTTTATCGAAGCTACCCTCCCTAAAATGCCCTCTTCTTGTTTCCATAGCACCAGACTGCCGCAGACTTTGTGGCGGGCAGAGTACTTATCTTAGACAAACAGTATATATATATATATATAGAACCTCTAGAACCTTTAACTTTTGATAATAATATTAAAAAATAAATAATAGGCACACTATTTTTACACCTCCAGAATTGTTTGAAAATGCATAAAATATCAGAAAATAATCGTGAAGATCGAAAATTTTGATGCTCTTATAAGTATAAACAAAAAATTAAAATTTTTGAATTTTCCAAGTTTACCCTTCATTTTTCTTCAAAAATTATTAGTATCATAAATGAATTTGAAAAATTTTAATATTAAGTTAAATTGTTATAAAATGTATAAAAAGGCTTACTTTAATTATTTTCAGTCAAAAAATATCTTCAATTAATAAAACATGGGGAAAAAAATAATTTATCATATGTTAAATTCAATTAATTAATCCTGAGGTTACGATTTGACAGGGGTACGGTCTGGACAACCTAGGGAATAGATCGAAAACTTTACTCAGATGCAACGCAATGCGATGCACACAACACAGAAAATAAATTAGGCAATGACAAACGTGTGATCAAAATTTTGATTGATTTTAACATTTACTTTTTAGATCTGCGTCTGGTTACGGTCTTGACATCGTTACTGTTACGCCTCACCGAATGATAAATTCGATTAATTTATAACTGTGATAAATTCGATAATTTATAACTACTGCAAATAAAAATATTTATCTATAATAATGATACAAGTTTGTTCTACTTTAAATAAGCTTTTGGGATATCACTAACATAAAACTGGCAGAATTGGATTGTATGCCCTTTTTTTTTTTTCTTCCAATTTTCGTTGGGTACGGTTTGACGTGCCAAAATTTGGCGACAAACTTTAAGTGTTTGCAAACGTCAATATTCACGAAAAATATCATTCAAGAAAATATGATAGTACAGCTGAGCTACTAAATTATGCTTTTAGTGATTTTCAGTTTTTTTTTTAAACAGAATACATATTGAAAAAAAAAAAAAGTATGTTAAACACTCCAAGCGACACTCATGAAAAGTTGTCAAATGTAGGATTGAAGTAAGAAAGGAAAGCCAAAAGCAAGTTACTCGCGATCAAAACTGTACGTATCTTAAAGTTAGTAATGCATAGTTATTCCTGTAATTTTATTAGAATAAAATTTCGCTTATTATGTTATTTATTTATAAAAAAAAGTTTGAAGATATATAGGTTAATGATTCCTGAGATACGCATATATATATATATATATATATATATATATATATATATATATATATATATATATATATATATATATATATATATATATATATATATATATATATATATATATAAGTACTGGGCAAATAGGTTTTTTTACAGCTTACTGAATGGGATAAATACCGGAGAAAATTGTTGATTATAGTAAATTTTGACTATCAGGAATTCGTCTCGAGCAATAGAATTAAGTCAAAGAATACTGAGAATTGTTAATCTTCATTTTTGAGAGGAAGAACTTTTAAAACATGCTTTGCTTTATCTAGCAACTTAAAGACATAAAAAATAGCGAGAAATAACAATAAATAAAAAATGGTATTTTTTAAAGTTAATTAACTGTGTCCTCATATTTCTTCTAATTTTGTGCATGATTGCGCAATATTGATCATTACCGATTTATTGAAAATTTAGTTCTATTTCACTCCGAGTGTAACAATAATAAGAAACCGAAAAAAAGTTGCATAAGCACAAAAGAATATTTATTTTCAATGCTTAAATTCATTACCAAGGTCTCTAATTCTACCAACTAATCCAAACCAGGAACAAAAAAAATTATATTCTGAAGCTATTTAGGAGTTTTTTTTCCCCTTCTTTTTTTTAATAATTATTGATTTGCAAAAAAATAGATTCTTCTTTAATGTATGGAAGCTTCTGTTTCAGGTTTTTCATTTTCTCCACGCGATTTAGCGTTCGAAGCAAAACAAGTGATTTTCTTGGGTTGTTGACTACATGTCGCTAAGTCTCTTAGCCGGTTCTTCCATCCAAAGAACACCTCAATAATGTTACTTTTCTGGTTCTTCCATTACCTTCGGAATTTTTAGATTAAGCAATATAAATGAATGTTATAAGTTAAAATAAGACGTCTCATTTCATTGTTTTTCCTTTGCCTAAATTTTCGACATCTAAAGTGTGTACTTAATAAACCACTTGTCAAGGAGTCTAAAAATATACATTAAGGGCTACAATAATCGAGTTTCCTGTAAATGAATTGCTAAACACGTACAGCAGCTTTCGACTTAAAATTCTAAAAGAAATCGAGACTGTTTTTCTACTTCTACAACTCGATTCAATTGTGCATACATGTTTACTATACAATGTACAGTCCGCAAAAAAAAAAAAAAAAAAAAAAAAAAATATCACCCTGAATAACTTTCGCTTTAATGATCGGATTTTCACGAACTAAGTGTCAATCTTGGGGGTGATCCAAGATTCTTGGGGGTGACCTCAAATATGCTAATTAATTAGTGCTAACTATCAATTCAGTTACGAAATAAGACACAAAAACGTACTTTCTCTGAATAAACATATTATTATTTTTTTACATATTTGGAATCCTTATCTTCAAAATATAAAGGGTAGCCGCAATCTGGGAAATGTGGTCCCCATAGTTTGGTCAGGAGAGCGATTTAAAGTTTGGACCCCTTTATGTTAATTTCGCTTTTTGCGTTTTCAGCCATATTTTAAAAACTAATGAGGCAATTCAAAAAAAAATTGCACCCACTCATAAAACTCAGTTACCCAAAGATAATTTCATGAAAAAAATAATTTTTAATAATTATTGACCGAAATCGGTCGAATAGTTCCTGAGAAATCGAATTTTTTTGAATACAATTTTTGCAAAATTCGATTTCTCACAAATTATTCGACCAATTTTGTTAAAATTTTATAATTTACCATTTAAAATTATATTCTTTGGAATGTTGTAAAAAATTGTACTCCTTCCCATACAAATTTTTATTTGACTGTTATTAAACAAAATAAAATAAATATTTAGTAAAAGTTATATTTTGCGGGGAAATATCTTTGGATAATCGAATTTTAAAATTATGTGTAAAAATATTTAAATTCACTTGAAAAGATTACTGGATATGGCTAAATACACAAAAAGCAAAGTTAACATTAAGGGGTCCAAACTTTGGACTGCTCTCTTGATGAAACTTTTGGAATCATATTTCCCAGATTGCGGTACTCCTTCTATATAGGGGGAGGGGGGGGGGCAAAAATCTGAATCCGCCAAAAAAAGAGAGAGTACGTTTTTCGGTGTGATTTCGTAACTTAAAATATCGTCTGCACTAATTAATCAGCAAATTTGAGATAACCCCTTCTAAATCTTCGAATTTTTTCAATAGAGTCTTAACATAGAGATCTGATCTTAAGATGAAAAGTTATTCAGGAAGGTTCATATTTTATTTTGCGCACAGCACAAGATCTTTTAACATGAACGGTAAAAAATTCTCCTTATTTTTTTAACTAAATAAATAAAAAAAAAATGTGACAAATTTATAATACAAGTTAATGAGCCATAGTTATAAAAATAAATTTATAGCTGCCATTTAATTTCAGGAATAAAATTGTCAGATTTCCACAAACACTTTTCAACTAAATTCAGATAAATTTTTAGCGTTTAAATTACTTTTCACTCATACATATTTATTTTTCACTGGTTATATACATTTGTTTGATTTCATATGCATTATTCTAAATAATAATAAATAAAAAAAGAATTTTCATATGAAAAGTTTTAACACGTGAACGCATTGCAACGCAATCATTTTTATTTCTAAACCATCTGCAGATCAAAATTAAAATGCACTTGAAAGATCTAAGATCTCAAAATATTTTATTGTATTATAGCAGATTTAGCTCCGGATTCTATACTCCGTTGCAGGTTAAGAAAAAACCATTTTCCCTACGGAGAGAGAGAGCCTGTTTGCATCTAAATGCCAAGCTCCCAGCGCGAACGTGTATTAATATCGCGAAGTTTTGAAACGACGTTCTTTTTGCTTGCTTTCTTATTATTAATAATAACAGTTATTAGCAACAATAATCGATTAACAAGTAATAAGAATTAATAATAATGATATCTAAAAATCGTAACAATATATACGTCTTTTAATTCGGATTTCAAAGGAACTGATTAAAAGAATAATGAATATTGTTTTTTGCAGACGATTTTCTTCTACAACTAAACAAAAGTAAAAATTCTTACTCCCGCGTTTGATTCGTTAAGAGAATGTCAGTATAAGAAGCGCAATTTTTAGTGGTTCAATCAAATCCAATGCTATATAATTATTTATTTTTCTAAAACGAATGTTTTCTTATTCATCGAAATATGTCGCCAAGTTTAAGATTCTAGTAAGGCTACGAAACTATAACCTTTTTTTAATAATTCTATTATATAATATGATATATATCGTAAAAAATAGCACGAATTTAATTTCTGCCTGGCGTTTTTAAACTTTTAAAAACTTTTATATTGTTTGAGAAGTATATTTGTATAATTTGATAACGAAATAAAACGGAACCATATGCAATCGCGGATGGTTACTTAAATCCTATACCGCAATGATCTTTTCTTAACTTGCAAAATCATCCGAAACTTAAGTTTAATTAATCATTTTACTCGTACTCAGCTATCATTTCAACTTTATCCTGTTTATGAACTCTTTGGTGACACCGCTTTTTATTTCTTTTATTTTTTTTCTGGTGCTCTAATTACAAGTAAGGATATATTTTGGTATTAGCATGAAAAATATGTTTATAGAAATTCTGCGACAATAGGTTAAATTTCCGTTAAATTTGAGGTAATAATAAAAACTTTTTAAATATATGTCGCATAAGAGTGATAGTGATAGAGACGAAGCTTATAATAAAAATCAATCCAACTTATTTAATTTTAAATAATTCAAAAACGTTAACAAGTCACATGCCGTTTTAAGTATGCTTATCAGAAATAGTTACGTATTATGGTAATAATTATAAGATTTCTTTATAACATCGTTTTTAGTTTTAAACTTTAAATTTAGAAAAATAATCAAAAGTCAAAAAACGCAAAACTGAGAGTAATAAATGAATACAGGGGCGCCCATATGTTTGAATTTAGGGGGGGGGGGGGCTCATGAAAGAAAACGACAAATAGCTTAATGAATTAAAAAATTAATGAAAGGAAATTTTAACTATTTAAATATTTTTAATTTAATTAGATGAATAACTAATTAATTTAAATTAATTTCACTTTTAATTATACATGATTAATTAAATTTTAAATACCATAAATTAATAATCTAAAAACTTATCAAATAGAGGTCGACCCCTCTGCGCGCCCTTTAAGCAGGTGATAACGAAAGCAAACATGACCTTGAATTGCTTATAGAAAATTTGGATTTTGTTGACTTAAAAAGGACTTCGATTCGAAAGGCTTTTTGTTCATTTTTTTCAGAAATGCCAAAATTTCCTTTTGTCCTGTTTCCGTTGGGCTCTAGTGAAATTCTAAGGGGGAATCGGGCCCCTTCGGCTCTCCCCTATGGGCGCCCATGAAAGAATATTAAAGGTGGATTAATAATCTATACATATCATCCTTATTTCGAATTTTTTAAGTCGCACAACAACACGCAAAGTTGAACCAGAGGCGGTGTTGCTTGCTATTTTTTAATACAAATAGAAAGATTAACTGCATTATGAATTCATCGTTTTCATACTTTGTCGTCAAGCTAAGCAAGCATGAAAATAAAATATGTAGTGTTGTTTCAAATTTAGTCACGAATTATATTGCATTTTTAATAGATCATACAACATTCAATTCTTTTTTATTTAAGAGAATAAAATTATAGACAAAAACAAAGATCAACGGATTAAGATTTTCAAATATAATTATAAAAGTCATGCATTTCGTTTTTCATATTCTCTGGTTTAGACAGAGATAACCGTTTTCGACGACAAGATGGACAAACGCTTTCTTTACTTACTCATGCCTTTTGTGGTTATGGCTGCATTGGTAGAAGGAAAAGAAAAGGAAATCATTGATAATGATGATATCGGAACTTGTGTACTTTGGCTTACCCTGTTTAAGTGCAGGTAAGATAAAATAAACCTTTCCCTATAATTATGTCGTTTAAAAATTAATTCGTCCCACTGTTGATTAATCGTAAGATATGGTATAGTTTGTCTAAAGTAAGAACTCTCCTAGCCATTCGTCTGGACCCATGGCGGTGACTATGGTAACGAGGTATAACTACTTCAAGTAGGGGTGTGGGGTCACTGTTTAGGACAGATTTTTGTGTTAGCCCTAGAGTGAATTAGCCTAGAGTGAAAAAAATTATAAATTCTACTAATCAATAAATCATAGAAACTGTAACACATAAAATAATAAATATGAAAATTATTTTTCCAAAATTTTTTTATGCCAATCAAAACAATCAGCTCACTGAAAATAATAATTTCAAGAAAAATAAATATCAACAGTGAATACGATCAATGTATAAAAAGTACTTATTTCAATTGAAACATCAAGTATAAAGATTTTTTTAAAAATCATAATCATTATTTCTGTTTATTTACACGAGTGCTTTTTTTTTTATTAATCAATAAAGATTAAAGAAATAAATGTTTTGCGAGTAAAACATAAAAATATCAAAGGATACGTGAAAAAGTTCGAATTAATCCACAATATTTCTTGAAAGCCACAACATCAGATGACAGTTGATAGGAAGAAAAAAAAAATGTTTTTTTTCTTTTCGTTAAAATGATTCATATATTAACACTGAGATGGAGGAGAAATTGAAGCTTATTTTTCTTTAAGTTCTGAGTAGGAGGGAGGGAATATCGAACATCTAAGTGGACCATCGTAAACCATTCTGGGGTGGGAAAACACTTCATCGAGGTTTCAATCCAGAGCAGCACTGACAAAACTAATCTTTCCATAGGTCAAGTAGGTTGTAAAGTAAAGGGACGGGATTTCAAGTCGAATTTTTTTTATTTTTTTTTAAATCTCTATCAGGAGTCCAATGAAGTTTTTCTCCTCAATCCAAGGGTGTTGAAAACTCATCCTTCCTTCTCGACGAGGTAGCAGTCACGTTACGCCCAGTTCCCAAGAGATTGAAATGCACAAAAAGTTTTTTCTAAAGGGTTTCCTCAGCAAGTAACTATCCTGGCGTCTTGTAATAACGGAGGATCTTTCCCGTTATTTCTGTGGGAATATTAGTCACAATATCAGATAAATAATGAGTCCAGATTCTGCATAGCGGTTTATTTATTAAAAGATGGTGAAGCAACAGTTTCCTCCCCTCTCCGACTGGAAGGGGGGAGACACTTTTCTCGTCAGATCTGACGGAGTTTAGCTAGCACAAGTAAAACACAAAAAAGCCACGCAAAAACCATCGGTCCTGCGTTTTATAGGATAATTAAAAGTGTGAAAAGGCCAGTCATATTGCATTCCTTGTATTCCTACGCCTCATCGCAAATAATTTAATACTCATAGAAAATCGTTTAATCTTTCCTTATATGGAAGTGAAAGATCTTACAATAACTCCTCTTTTGAAACATAAATCTAATTATAATTCATAGGCTTGTTTACAGCCTTGAAGTCCCAAAACAGAATATCTGTACTTTTTAACTAAGACATTTTATGAAAATGAATAAGTTTCAATGCTTTTA
Source organism: Parasteatoda lunata (assembly GCA_949128135.1). Lineage (NCBI taxonomy): Eukaryota > Metazoa > Arthropoda > Arachnida > Araneae > Theridiidae > Parasteatoda > Parasteatoda lunata. The sequence goes on from OX421977.1 coordinate 86,327,675, forward strand.
TTAATACAAAAGTATTTTTATAACTTTTGTATCGCACGCACGCACGCACACACACACAGATATATATATATATAATCGTGCATGAAATATCGCTCAGTGGCTCTTCACTGATAACTCTCATTCAGTGGTTAAAAAAAATTACTTCATGCCCTTGAATGGATTGAAGTGGATTTCAAATGAATGAATTAATTAATGAATAAAAATTAATGAATAAAACTACATATTCAAAATGTATTTTTTATTTTCAGAAAGAGAAGATGCTATCATATGTGAAGAAATATTAAGCAAAAAGGTACAAATACAACTTTCTAATTACCTTTTCACTATTGTATGTTTATTTGTTGTTATTGTTAAAAAATAATAGCGTACTTTGTTATGCCAAGAAATGTCACATAGAACTTTAAAATACCATATCATATGCTTTTTCTGCTTTGTATTTAACTCTAGATTGCTCAATGAAGTCATTTTGACTGCTTTTTAATTTCAATCAGAAAAACAATGATGTATATAATGACACAATTTCTTAGAAATTTGTAACTTTTTGTACAACATATAATTTTTTTGTTTGTTAATATTTACTAATAACTTGTAAATAAAATAAAAAAATATTAAAAATTAATTTTAAACAAATTTCTTTAAACATTATTCTTTCACAATCCAGTCACTTTGACTGCTTTTGGGCAATACAGGTATATACTAAGTTTCAGTCTTTCTAGTGTTAAGAGTTATCTATGGACAAAGAATCTTATAACAGTTCTAGAGAAGATACAGTTAAATACTCTGATTTAAAAAGTCAGAAATACGAAGAATATTTTAAGATATGTGTGTACTCTAATAATATAAATATATGTTGAGGTTCGAAATGCGAACCATGTTGAACAAAACACACACTAGCATGTGTGTGTGTTGTTTTAGAAATGGAGATTTTTTTTTTTTTTTTTTTTAAAGTACAGTCGAACCCCGCTATAGTGAACCTGGGATATAGTGAACACTAGGATGTAGTGAACTTTTTTAGCGGTCCCGTCCGTACTCCAATTTAAATAATGTTATTTTTAACGCTTATAGTGAACAGCTTAGAACTTGGAAACTCGATTATAGTGGACTCAAATTTCATTTCTCTAAATATCTTTTTCAGTCCTCCATCTTTAAACTTGTAGGTGTTGTGACTGAAAATGAATGCCTTCCTATAAAATATGTCATATTTCACTCCTTTATGCTTATCACTTTTAACTATACTGTAATAAATGTTAAACAGATCATTTATCTTATACTCCCCCCTCCCTGACGAACCTCGCTTTGTCTCTTTTCCCCAAGCTTGCTCTACAACTAGTTAACTTGGCCACCTGCTGAATTTTTGGAATTTTCTTATCTGTTCAAACCATCATATTCTTTACAAATCACGCCTTGACAATCAAGAAGGGGAACAATTTAACTCATTCTACAGCTGCTCTCTTCATATTCTTACATTATCTATTTGAGACAAGATTTTTATTTCAAAAGCAATGGCAAATTCTCTAAAGAGAAAAGCGTTTTTGATAGAGGACAAAGTTAAAATTGTAAAGCGTATTGAGTATGGAACCAATCAATCGGCACTCTGTAAGAAATTTTCCTTGTCAAAATCTACAGTTTCAAACATTTGGAAAAATCGGAGTGCAATTCTTGCGGCATACGACAAAAACAGGGTTTCATCGAAAAAACTGCGTGGAGCTGAAAGAGAAAACGTAGAAGAAGCTTTGATAAAATGGTTCAAAATGTAAAAATCCTGCATGGTTGCACATTGTAGATAAGAAAATTGATGAACTAAAATCAAATTGTGTTCAATCAAAAATCACAAATTTTTTTCATAAAAAGTGAAAATAAAACTAATATTTAGTGACGTAATTACTTTTTTCATCAATTTTTGCTTTATTATCTGTTAATAAGTTAATAATTTTTTAATATGTAAAATTGCAAACCCAATTTTCAATCATTCAATGCAAAACATGAGTCTTATGCAAAAAATATTCTTCAAAAAATTTGGATATAGTGAACCACCAGTTATAGTGGACACATTACTGAGTCCGCAGACGGTTCACTATAGCGGGGTTCGACTGTATAAATATCGTATGTGCACTAATTAACAAGCATAATGACCATACAAAATTAACCTAATATAACCTCACCAAAAAAAAATAATTGAAATTTTTTTTTATTATTTCATAAATTAGAAATTAACAAAATATATTTTGGATTGTAAAGCAAATTACGTAAAGCCCAGCCGAGCTTTTATGATCAAAATCAGACTTTCAATTAAAATGTCGGATTAAAACATGGAAAATTCAAATAAATAATTTTTATTTTCAGGGAATAAAATATTTGCTGACATTTTTCTCTAAAGTATATTCGAAACATTTTAAAGCATTGGAAGTCGTTCATGAATACGTTTGCTCACAGAGCAAGCCTGACCAAATAAAGGTTAGTTACCTTATTATTATTTTGTTTAATTTGAACTTTAATAATGAGAAATAGTTATGAATTCTAATCAATCTCCTCAAAACAAGGTTTTGGGCTCATACTGCAAAATACATTATTTTTTTATAGTTCTGTACAAAATAACTTTCCTAAAACTAAAAATGTTATACCCCAAGCTAGGGTTTGTAAATATTTCATGTAACACTTTCGTTATGGCAGTCCGCTAAACTAAACGATGCATCGCGCCGTGAAGTGTGTACATTGCATGTCAGTAAGCTGTTCGGATTTTATTATTTAAGTGTTAAATTACAATATACTTGGGGATTTTGCAAGCATTTATAGATAAAAATGACGACATGTTTAACAATGTCTGCAGACATATTAACTTACAAAACATATTTAAGTGCATTAAAAATATGCTTCTAGCGTGTTTATCAAAGTTTCACGCATACGCGGGCTGAATACGGCACTCGTAATCAGAGTTCGAGTCTAGACCAGCTGAATACAGCGCTCGTACATAGAGGTCGTCACGTGGATGCTGGATAAATACAGCACTCCTACACATGGATGACAACTAAATACGGCGCTTGTACGCACAGGTCGTCACTTGGATGCCGGCTAAATACAAGGCTCGTGACGAAAAGGTTAAGCAAAACAGGAATATTGAAAAATTAACTATAATACAAAAATAATTTATTACTTTAAGAATCCATATACGTTTCTAACACATTAAATAAAAAAGAATTCTGGATTTATTATTTTTTTCGCCTTAAGCTATGACAAATTATATATATATTGTAGTGTAGTTTAATGTGAATACTAAGCTGTTAAAAAATGGCAAAACTTACAAGAAATTGAGTGTCTTCTTGTGTTTAAAATACATTTAAAAAAAAGAGGAAGAAAAAGCTGATTAGCTTAATTATTAAAAACTATTTAGAACTTAAAATTTCAAGTCTTATAGATATTATTTGAATTTATATTATGTAACTAGACATTTTAAAATGTATCAATAACCTTAAAAATGCAATAAATTGTGTTACTTCAATTGATATTGAACAAGTATTTACATTCAAATATCAATAAAAAATAGAGTTAAATATTTATTTACATTCTTGTTCTAATTTAAATTTATTTAATAAAAAAATATTCTAAGATGCTTTTTAAATTAAAAACTACTGTCTAGATATCTGTGTGTAAGCTGAGAAATAATGAATTTTTTTTATTTTTAAAATGGGTATAATATACAGAAAATATGAATTAACTTCATATTTTTTTATTTTCCATAGGTAAATCCTTAATTTAGTATTATTTTTGAAAATATTTTGATAAAATTCATGCATAATATTAAGTATATGGACCAAATCATGATAATTTGGCTTAATTGTCCCATGGCAACAAGGCATTTCTTTACAAGTACATAACTGTTAATATTTTCTCAAGTTAATTGTTGTTTAATGAATAGGATGCAATGATAGAAATTAATTCAAAAAATATTACAAAAATGTTTCATTAATACTGCCAAGGGACCAATCAAGAATATTATATCCAGGTTTTGAACATATGTTAGGTTATATTGATATTACAACTTTTATTTTCCATGCAGGTACAATTCAGTAGATTGAAAAAGGAGTATTAATATTCCATGTACAAAGCTTAAGGAAAATGTGTAAATCAATAAAAGTATCACGTGATAACTAGTTTTGTTTTCTTTCTAAGATCATTCTGTTATGTCACAAAGATAGGGCATCCAATCAATTCAGCCAATGGACAACTTTCACTGACCAACGTTCGGTGCTTACTCCTGTCATAAAAATATTTAGATGCTTGTAGTTAATTCAATTTCAATGAATTAGGTGAAATGAAGACGTGTTGTATCGTGTCATATCACAATAAGAATAAACATGAGGTAGGCAAGTTTGTGTATTTAATTTTAATGATAGCATAGATAGAAAACATAAATTCGCAGTCTGGCATGAACGACATAAGACCATGTGACACCCGATTGATTTGATAGCTCTTTTTGGATGAGCTTTAGAAATTTTTTGTTTTCTGATGAAACCAAAACTATTCACCGGACAATGGTTTATTTCAAAATTTTTCAAGAAGAGAAAACTATGGTAAGAAGGATAGATAAATAATTCTTTACGAACCTTAAAAAAATTAATAAATGAATTTATATGTCTAAAACACTTGAGAAATTACTTTATTTTTTTATATTTATTATTATAAATATAAAAAAATAATATAATTTATTAAGATATTTAGCAAATCTTTTATATCATAACATATATAATCTTCATCAAGCTAATCATTTTATGAAAGATTTTCTCAACATGCACATTTCGAAGGAATTGCACACTGATTTATTTATAGCAAAACAACTCATGTTGAATAGGGTGTATTAGAACTTTTTTCATGAAGAGAAAACTATAGCAAGAAGGATGTAAAAAATAATTCTTTACAAACTTTATAAATTATATTATTTTTTTTATATTTATAATAAACAAATCTTAGATTTATTTAACAATTACATTGCACATTTCTGAGGGATTGCACAGATTTATTTATAACAAGTATGCGGTTTAAATTAGTTTTAGCTATAACCCCAGGATGTATAAAGACACAAAAACAAATGAGGGATGTTTTTGAATAAATTTCATCAGTGAGTAGTGTTTTTTTTTTTTTGTTCTTTTAAGGAAAGATAACAAAAAGGTAATTTTTATACAAATTACAATTGCAAATGTAATGAGAGACATGAATTGAAATAGTAAGCGGATACTAAATTTATATTTTGAACCCAATAAAACTTCAAAAAATTATTCTAAAATCAAATAGGAAATAAATTCAAAAGCGAACAAAAAAAAAAAAAAAAAAAAAACTCAGAACATTTAATTCAGCATAATTTTATAATTCAGCAGCATTTTTGCAAACATCCCAACATTGTGAGCTAAGTCATTCAGACAGCCGGGGTACCTTTGTTCATCAGATGTTTAATACTATAAACCTGTGATAGCAGAACAGATTTGTACCACAGTGGATAGGTAGTAAAGACAAAGTTTCCCACAGAGCGCCAAAATCAAGCATCACTGGCTGCTGTCAGTAAGCGGGTGGGTGATCACTTTGATCGGCATGTGTAGGGCACCAAGGATGTGTGGTATTAATCCTCGTTAAACTGTTTTAATGCAACTAGACTTCACAAGCAAGTTGTTGGGTTACCTAAAGCAGGGAAGCTGAGGATAAAAAATTTAATGACATGTCTACGGAAATGCTTCAAAGACCTTCGCTCATTGTGCAGCTCTAGTGCGATGTAAATAAAGTACTATTACTATAGGTCAGATTTGCATTGCAGATAAAAATGAACATTAAGTCAATACAAAAATATTTATAATAAAATATTTTTTATTCAGTGCTTTTTAAACATTCTTATGAAAGACTTTTTTTTTACATAAATAGTTTACCACACATTACAAACACAAGATAAGCAAGTTGAAACAAACAAGATAATAAATAATAATAAATTGAATGATTATATACATAATTTCTGGCAAGCCAGGGATTTTTTCCCCCGCATTTCTTAATTCTTTGACAAAGAGTTTCCCAAATTTTATAAAATAGGAGACAGAATATGGATAACTGATTTAAAATGTATTCATATCTGTACCATATATTAATTAAAAAAAATTAATATTAATTATAGTATGTTATATTTGTAAATATTGTGCAGAATTAAAATTCTTGAGAAGGTTAAAATTATGGATAATTTCATATTAAAAACAAATTTCCTATGTAAAAAACTACGGATAAGTGGGAGCTATGATTGTGTTTTGCCATGCTCATAAAACATATAAAATTCAAATAGATAGAATAGAATCCATAACACTAACACAAATTCCACAGTTGATTTTATTGTGATTATTAATTATACGGCGAATACTATTAAATATAAAAAAAAAGGAAATTCTCTTATTCACAGATTTTTAATGAGAAGAAATTAAAATTATTTATGCTGGTTCTAAGTATTAATATTTAATTGGCACTCTCTAAGACTTGTTCGGGTAACACATCCGCATGAGAAAGAATTTCAATATGATGACTATGTTTTAGTTGCTCTAGTTGTTCCTCGGTGGCTTGTATGACTTGAATATCACCATGTTCTGTGTGAATAATCTAACAAAGAAAAATGAACCACTTTTATATTTTAAATTTAAAGGGATGCTAGCACTTTTAGAGATTAGGTGATAACAAAAATATAAAAATTCATAAAAAATCAAGTTACAGAATAATATTTAAAAAATTACACAGGGTGCACAGCTAGATTTTTTGTAAAAAAAAATAAGCACCTTTTAAGTACTTTTTAAGCACTCAAAAAATATTTTTAATAATAATAAAAAAAAAATCATAATTAGGAATTGTGCAGTAATAATTTTTTTCTCTTTACATTTTAAAGTACTTAATTTATAAACATAAAATCAATAAAATTCAGAGATTTATTTTCAAAAACTTTACATAATCATGATAAAATAACTAGTTTCTGTGCAGAGAAAATTGTGAAAATCATGCATTCTTTGTAATTTAAAAAGACAATCGACACGACAAAGAAAAAAAAAAAATATTTTTAAAAGATAGAAAATAAAGCACTTTTTACAAATCCTGAATAATAATAATAATAATAAAAAAAATTAAAAAAAAAAAAAAAAGCATCTTTAAGCACTTTTTTTTCTACGCACCCTGTTACAGTCATGATAGATAAGAACAAGTAATATTAGTAACAAACCTAAATACAGCACTAATTTTAAAAAAGTAGTAAAAAAAATAGTTACATCGCATTAAACATTGGTAACAATGAGCTTCCATAGCTATAATTACATAAAAAGCATGGGAATATCACTAGCGTTGAAATATTTTGCCTTTTAAAGAAGTTAAGTCATAAAGGGTTAAATTACAAAAGTGCTGGATCAATAATTATACTGAACCAAGCAAAAAGCTAACTAAACATTGCTCAAAACTAAGCCTGACAAAAAAAGTAAAAAAATAAATAAATAAAAAAAGTAAAAATCACTAGTAAACTTAGTGTAGCAAAGCCTGTTTTTATATAAGGAAAGCTTAACTCCAAGGATTTACCAATGTCACATTCGAAGGTAGATTTTATAGAAGCACAAGACGGCATAGGTTTAGTTCTTAGATTACGTTTAGGAATTCACTGTATATAGACGAAATTGAGGGAGCACAACCTATGAACTGAGGCCAAATGCAGCCTTAAGGGTTATTCTCACTGCAAGTGATTCACAAGCCCTTGATTGCTGTCAAAGCAGAATGAGTCTTTTGTATTCCCCTGTGAAAAATTCACTTATCAGGTCCTTTTCTCCATAATAATTAAGTTTTTAAATGTTTAGGTACAAATTCAAGGTGTCAAAAGATTTAAATGTCTTGACAGTATGATTTAAAAAAAAAAAAAACTTAGTTTAAAAACATGTTTTGGTTTCTGCATTTTTTTTTTTTATTAACCAAAAGATGCTCAAAACAACTAAAGTTTAACTATTCATTTAAAACTTAAAGGTGTGAGTAATTTAATGTTTATTTTCAGGGGAAGTTTAAAGCTTACTTTAGCTTATTAAAGAAATTAAAGTAAACAAGTTTGAAGCTAAAAGCTGCCCATATTTTGCTAATCTTATATTTACTTTTTTTCTGTAGATTTTTTTCTTAAAGCAAATTGATATTACTTTCATTACAATAACAGTTTATCATAAATTGCTGCAAAAACTGAATTCATAAAGGTTCCATAAGATAAAAATATTTTTTCAGTGGCCCCCATCTGAAAAAAGCTGTGGATAACTAGACTAAAAAGCTTCAGTGCGACCAAAATTCCCATGATTTAATCAAAACTGTAAAAACCTGGAAGAACGTAAAAAAAAAATAATAAATTCAAATTTATACACCTTTCAAACAAAAATTTTCCAACTTTTCTAAATGAAAATATCCACTCATTTCTTGTTTTAATTTTAATTAATTAAAAAAAAATATTTATTTTATTTAATTATTTAATAATTTGTTTTTATATAATTGCCCTGTTATCACAACTGTATTAGAGAGTATCTTAGAACATTTTAACCCCATATCTTCACCTAATCTAATGCACAAAACAAAAGTTTTTAAACTACCACATCTTATATAGTTAAGTAAGAATCTTACTTGAGTGTGGCTATCTGTAAATGTGACAGCACATCCACTGGCCTCCAATTTTATAGGAAGAATTTGTTGGATATCTTGATCCATGTACTGCAATTCTTCGGATGTTGGTTTTGAAGCTACACTGTGCTGGTCCCCTGAAAGACCAATGTCAGAAGAAGAACTCTCTGTGTTATTTAAAGTTATACTGAGCGAAGAATTCTCCACAGAATTATTACCCAATCTGTAAAAAAAAAAAAAAGTTTTCTGAAGTATAACAAATAATTTTAATTATTATTTTTAATAACACATTAAGGCAGGGGTCTGTTGTAGAAGAAATTTGGGTCCGTTAACAGACCCTATCACAATATATCTTTTCATAAAAACGGACCCTCCACAAAATAATTTATCTTTTAATCAGATCCTTCACAAATTTGCTTATCTTCAATATTGTCTTGTTAATCGAATAAACCCCCCCCCCGGAATAAATAATTGATCAATTTATATTTTTTCATAAAATTAATTAATTGACTATTATGTAAATAAAAATAAATTTCTGGCAATTTTTCAAATAAAATAATATAAATTTAAGAATTGTTTAAGTTTACTTAATATGTAACACATTAAAAGTAAATTTCTGGCAATTTTTCAAATAAAATAATATAAATTTAAGAATTGTTTAAGTTTACTTAATATGTAACACATTAAAAGTGATACATTAGTAATTGTGTTATTTCAAATATGTCAATTAAAATTATTAAAAATGTGAGTGATTTTGTTTCCATTACTTGTCCGAAATGAATAGTCTGTGTAGAACAGTATAGGCTAAATACCAAATATTTGTATGTTGCATCTCTAATTTAGTAGCAGCAATTGTTGAGCAGACTCTATTTACAATTTAAAAACTTCTTGAAAAGGTTTTTAGCAATTTTTGCAATAACAGGACCCTATTTGCACAAATTTATAAAAGCAGGACCCTGGTTGAAAGAATGTGACTTAACGCTTATTTTGTATTAAACAATTATGAATAGTTTTTTCACAATATTACAAAATGTCTGGACAGACCCCTGCATTAAGGAATACAATGAGTACCAATAATTTACAGATTCAAACAAACAATTAATATATTGAGGATTTAAATTTAAGATTAGACTATGAAAATATTTTTATTTGTAAATTAAAAACTTTAAACTCCTATGGTAAATTAAATGGAGAAGGTAACCAAGATTTATAATAAATTGAGAATTTTTAATAACAATTTTTCATGTAAACTGAGAGGATGCAGGGGTAAACGTAAAGGTCAAATTAAAAATAAATTTAATTTGGTACTTTTCAACACTTTGTGTTTATTGGATGTCAATGAATTTAACATTAAAAAGGTTGGTTTTTCCACTGACAACAGAAAGGCTCCTGTGTGTTGCTAGGCAATCCTGAAGAAGTGTTGTCGTGCCAACACACATATCTTTTATTTTACTGCTTTTTTCTGCTTCAATTGTTAGTTTGAAAATATAAATTAAAATAAAGCAAACTTGGTTTTAGCTGCTTTAGATGCTTTTCCATTTTGATTTAATGTTTTAATTATTAATTTACCTTTTTTTTTTGTATTTTTAAATTAGATTTTTTTCTAATTAAATGAGTACCAATAATCAGACATAAAAAAGTAAGCATAATGTAAACAAATCATTGTTTTAAAATAAGACATTTAAAGATTTTCAACAAGACTTCATATTTAATTTATCAAATTAACAAAAAACTACCTTCTGAGAAATTTAATTATAAGATAATAAAAATTCGAATGCATTTAAATAAAATTTTCTATCAAAATAAGTACAGATTTTTCATAATTATTCTATTTATTTCGTTTTGTAAAAGACAAACAATAACAGATCTTGGCCATTATTCCAATACTATTTTTGATTAATTTATTAATCAGAGATTTTTTCCCCTAGTGCTTTTTTTTTATTTTTTACTCTATTACTAAAAATATTTCACTGCATACAAAACTTAACTACTGGAAAAAAAATTTGAATATAAACAAATCTAGAATATGAAACATGTTTTTTTTTACTTTCAAACATTTTATGTTTAAATTTGTAAGAAGTCTATGCAGGTCAAAATGAATGTGAATAAAATGTTTTCAAACATAAATAATCTAAAATTGAAAGCATGAATTCCACAATTATAAAAGCAAACATATAAAACACATATTAAAACATCTAAATTAAATGAGAAAATATAACTGCAATCAATTTACCTGGAACGACAACCTTTGGCAGTCAGAGGCATTCCTTTTAGTTTCCTACGAAAAGCAGTTCTACACTTCGAATCTAGGTTTTGTCTTATCCTCAACCAGTCCTTATTACTTATTCCATACATATACATTATATGACCTAAAATTAAATAAACAGCGCATTTCAATGTGTATTTTTTATGTCATTTTAGTAGGTTACATATTGCAAATAGAAATATATCACAAAATGTAATTTTTATATCAAATAACAAGGGCTTAAATTCTTTTATTTTTTTATATTCAAAATTTTTTAAACTGAATTCAGTTAAATTTGGAATGAGCATTTTTTTCTTCAAATATGAAATTTTTTTTATTTTTTACAATTCTTGATGGCAACATATGTTCACTAAGGATCAAAGGATAAACATCACTAAGGATAAACATGTTCATTAAGGATCAAAATGTCATTGTCAATAGTACACAATAGAATAAAATGAACTACAACAGATGCTTAAAATTGGTCGATTAAAAAAAATTGTATAGGAATTAGAAATTTAGACACATAATCATATTCGTAAAAAAATTAATACACAAGCATATTTATCTTTGGATATGCTATTTTTTTAGTCAAACAAGTAGAAACAGTTATAATTTTTACCTGGAACCAAACAATTATTTTAGTGTATAGTTTTAAACTATTTTCAGAAAGAAAAAAAAAAGGTATCAAAATTATGCTTTCAGTGAAAGCATCAGTAAAAAATCAGAGCTATAAAAGGAATACAGTTGAACCTGTTTATCTTGAACCTCTTTATCTCGAAATTTCTAAAATTCCCTACATTTACTGTCTAAAATCAATGTATTTTCTATGTTTATGTTGAATTTTTTTCCTTTAAAACCACCATTTTTCGAATTTCTAATAATAGAGCACAAATGTCAAAACTTTCTTTATCAGTAGAACTCATAGACAGATGAATTCTGTGAATCAACAGGAAGTAGGGATGAACAGGTAGGGGGTGTTTCTTGGAATTTCAATTACTATCCCAGCACTTCCTTAACTAGAAAGGAATACAATGATTCTGGCAGTAAGTGAGGGGTTAATGAATAGTGACCATCAGGGGTTAGCTTTTCAACATAGATAAGAAAGCTATAGAAAACAGTTGGTATGCAAACTTGTAGATGCCATTGATAAAAAATAAAGTTAGACACTATCAGAATTGCTGTTTTGCCTGGAGAAATGTGTCTCTAAAAACTGTCCAAAAGGGTTTTAAAAAGCTGATTTTAAGAATAGCTGTGAAGATGATGAATAAGAGGATGAAGGCACCAGTAAAGAAGAAGAAAATGTTAACGCTGAAGAAAATGCAGTGCCAGATTTGCCAGAATGGAATGCAATAAAATCTGGATTAATTGTTGACATTAATTTTGATGATTTTTACAAGTGGACAACTGCCTGGCAACATGCGGAACATTGGCAGTTGCGGAAATCATAGATAATGTCAAAGGAATATCAGATGAAAAGGAAGAAACTGAAAATTATATTGATAAATCAAAAGTGAAAAAGCTGCAGAACTCTTATAAAATACTCTTGAATTCCAGGAAAATGTTGGCTATGAAGAATTTGTGATCTTCCTAACCTCAAAAGAATAAACGGAACAAGTAAGGTTATACATCAAAAATCTTCGAAAAATTATTTTCAGTGTTTCTTCTTCTTCTCATTGGCACGGCAGCCCAGGATGGGCCTTGGCCTTCCCAACAAGCCTATGCCAAGACATTCTTCCCTTAGCCAAGGTTCTCCAGTTTCTTATCTTTAAAATTTGTAGGTCCTTTTCAAGGCAGTCTAAAAATCTTAGGTTTGGCCGTCCTCTTTTTCTTGTACCAGTTGGCCTGGCACTGAAAACTTTTTTAGTTGTCCTGCTATCCTCCATTCTTACTATGTGGCCTGCCCATTTAATCCTTTGAATTTTGATAAATTTAATGACATCAGGCTCTCTATATGCTTCGTAAAGTTCCGTGTTTGATCTTCTAAACCAGGTACCGTTTTTATTTATTCCACCAAAAATGCTTCGCAGTATTTTTCTCTCAAATCTAGCTATTATATTTTCATCTCCACGGGTCATTGTCCAGGTCTCACACGCGTATGTAAGCACTGATCGTATGAGACATTTATAGAGTAGCACTTTTGTTTTTCTTTTTATTAGGCTTGACTTAAGATATTTTCTTAGACCATAAAAACACTTATTGGCCATCGTTATTCTCGTGTGTATTTCTTGTGTAGTGTCGTTTCTGTTGTTAATCTTCGACCCCAAATAGGTAAAGCCTTCAACGGCTTTGAATTTGTATGCTCCAATTTCAAAGTGTGTTTCTTCATAGCCAGCTTTTGGGCAGGGCATATATTTAGTTTTATTTTCATTGATTCTTAATCCCATCTTAATGGCTCCCTTTTCCAGACTATTTTCAGTGTTTAATGTATGCTAAAAAACTGTTATGTAAATAGATGTATGTGGTATAATTAATTTAAAGAAATGACTATATTTTTCTACTAAAAACAATTAAAGCACTTTTAATAGAATTACTGAATTAAAATTAATTTTTTAAAAGCACCTGTATAACTCGAAACCTCTTTATCTCGAATTTTTTGCTTTTCCCGTGAGATTCGAGATAAACAGGTTCGACTGTATTGTATATTGCATACTTAAATCTTTTTTTTCATATAAATAATTACAAATTGTAAAATTTAAAGTGATATTTTCTAATAGAGAAAAAAAAGGTTACCCTTACATTTAATACCATATACTTTCAAAGGGTCTAGTTGTTTCTTTCCATGCTTTCCAGTTCCTGATATATTTGAAACTGCTTGTGTTTCTCTATCAAACAGATAATCCAGAAGAGTTAAAGCCATTTTCTCAGCACTGGAACAAGAACTGTTGATCGTTTCGAGAATTCTAAAAATATTGGCCGTATTTAAAATAAACTAAAAATAACTAATCAAATTTTTATGTAATATTAACAAAAATAATAAATCAATAATTTTTCTTTCTTTATTTAATCAGTTCTATTAAAAACAGTATAGCTGAAACAAAATGGAATTTAATGACAATCAGCAAATATCAAAGAGATTATTTTTGCTTTCTAAAACTACATTTAAAATGACATATGTTAATGTTACATAAAACATGAAAACTAATAGTTAGGACATAGTTAAAAAAACTTTACTTAAAAATTGCTTTTAACTTTTAAATAATTTTGACTCATAATAAATACACTACAAAGAAGGAAGTATATTATTTAGATTGATTACTTTTTGCTATTTGAAAAGACTTACAATAAGTCTTTTATACATACATATATTTTAAAAAAAAGTTTTTTTTGGTCCTCTGCTGATTTAGGCTAGAACACTACTTGAGTTTAAATTATTTGCCAATAATTCTGAAGATAGATTTTTCTAATTCTAACACATGATAGTTGTTTTATTTACATACTTGGGTTTTAGACAAAACTGGTAAGAGAATAATTAACCAATGACAGCTTTTATTTGGTTTCAATGCAGAGAAAACCGTAATTCAGTTTAATCTATTATGAAATTGATGGCAGAAAGTGGAAATAAATAAAATTTAAATTGCACTAAATGCAGAGTATTCAAATTATAGTCATGAAATTATATATTTATCATAAAAACTTGAAATTAAGTTTAGCCAAAGGTTCACATACAATTTCCCACATAAAGAATAATACAACTCAAACTATGAAAAAGAAATAAGTGTTTTTTTTATATTAAGATTTAATGCAAGAATCAAATCTAAAGAATAATTTCCTATAAAAGGTATTGGGATAAATATATAGTAAGTTACTTTTTTTTAACTATATGGAATATATCTAGTTCTTGAAAAATGACCAACAGTTAAAAAAAAAAAAAAAAAAAACATAGGACAAGGAAGGAAGATATGGACAGTTTACTGCATTCTGCTTAGGAAACTAGAATGTCCCTCCACTAAATTTCACAAATAATTACAAGGTTGTCAGCAGATGCAATCTGGCATGGGAAAATAACATAATACTTCTGACTGCATGCCAGACCATTTCATTTTAAATATTTCCACTGACTTCTTATTTTTGTCATCAGACCACCCAAAGTAATTGTTGCAAATGGTGATAATTTAAAAAAATATTGTTTTATAGCTTTTCTCAGACATAACACGATTCATAATTAAGCCACTTCATAACTTATTTTGAATGAAAAATATCTAGGTTTCTTAAGAGGAATGCAGCAAACTGCATTTCAGTTTTTTTAAAATTACCTTTTCTGGATAAAATAAGGTCTTTTTTGGACATTTACAGAAAGTATCAGTTTTACAGAAACATAATATTTTTAAACTAGGATAAATTAAAATGAAAATCTTAATAAGATTAAGAAATTAAAAAAAATTGTATAAAAGAATTAAGCTTACATTGGACTTATGTTACATCTCACACGGAAATTTGGATTATCAGGATCACCAAGCCAAGAACCATTTGGATAGCTTTCTAAAATTAAAACAGAGTATGCAATGAATAATATTTATAGAATTTAAAAATAACAGACAAGTAACAAAATAAACTAAAAAGGCTTCATGTTTGGAACATCTTTACAAGATATAATTTTTTAATTGACAACAGCATAGCTAGCATTAAAAATAAAAATGAATAAAGATAAAGAACCATATTTTTTTAAAAATTAACTAACTTTTTAGTAAAGAAAGGGAAAGGTTAAGATCGAGAGTATGCACTTAAACAAACTTAATATAACTGCAGCAAAAAAGTAACAGTGACATGAAATTATACAAATTAAATGTCAAAAAATAACATTGAATATCCAGTTGTTTTTTTTTTTTTAAATATTACAACAATTAAAAGAATAATGTAACTTGTATTTTTCAGTTATTAAGTACATATTTAACAAGCCATGAAAAAATTAGTTCAATACAGGATATACATACATAAGATAAAGATTAATAAAAAGTGAAGAAAAATTTATAATATTTGAAAGATGGAAATGTTTTTAAAAAAGTTAGCAAATTTATTTTTTAACTGATGAACATTACTTTAAAGATAAACATAGAAAAACTGAAATAAATGTTTCTCAAGTAAAAATAAAAATTATAACATATTTAGTTTCACAAAGTAATGGGAAATTTATGACTTTTCTTACATTTCGTTGAAAAATTTTAAATTCTTTTTCTTTTATTACTGTACCCAAAAAATAGATGATTGAAAAAAATGAGAAGCACTACCTTCAGTATTGGAAGAGAGTAAATTTGGCATACTAGGTTCTCCATTTACAGCCACACCTTGAAAAAAAATGAAGATGATTAATGCTCAAGTTTTTAAACAGCAGAAATTGCAATTGAAGATCACAGGGAAAGAACAGTTTCTATTAATTTTTTCAAAAAAATAACGTTTATATCGCCATATGTTGCATTTTGAGGATTTCTAAAATTTGATAAATCAATAAGGTGAAAAGACAGTTCTGGCAGAGAGTTATTACGCAGTGAAGATAGGCCCTCATGTGGAAAAACAATTCTCTTCTGTGCATGAAATCTATCTTTCTACAAACAAGTTTTTATGGATACAACGGTTTTTATGGACACAACAGTTTTTATGGACACAACGGTTTTTACCCTGTGGTCTTCAAATGCTGAATTTATGAAATTATTTGTGTGATATAATCTTGAATTTGCAAAGAAATTATCAGACAAGAAAATGTAAAGGACAAAAGAGAATTTTTATTAAACTTATTGTTTTATGTCTAATGATTAAATGAACTATAAATATTTTTTTTTAGAAGAAAAAAAGATTTTTTTTTATGAAAGAAAAAAATTATTACACAAAAATCAGTTTTATTGGTACAAATATAAATTTGTAACTTGAACCATTAAATTTTAAAATAAAATAAATATTTCAATTTTTAAAAACTATATACTTAACGATGTGACACACCAACAGTTCTAATAATAATTATTAAATGATAATTATCTACAGGTCAAATCTAATTTGTTATTTATTGAAAATGTTACAATGCATACCATTTTTAATTAAATAATTATCTTCATATTTAAATTAGTCTAGTATAGCCTACCTCTAATAATCCTACAATTTGAATTATAGTTTGCTGAAAATACTGCTATTTATTTTCTTTTAAGTAAAGCAGGTTGTAATATTTAATTTTCTTATTCCATATGCAACTTTCATTCCCTAAGAGCAAACATTTTTATGTAACAGACAATGCTGAAGTTTCATTTCATTATCCTATATTTGGTTACTGTATAAACTAAAGCAATCTGGTTTAATACAAAATTTTTATAATAAAAGTTTATAAGTACTCTCTACTTATGAACACAAAAGTATAAAAGAAATTTACCCAAATATGGAACTCCAACACTTATTTCTTTGACTTTATTCAATATGTTTTCAACCTTTCCTTCAAGTAAATGGTATTTTGTTCCTAATCTTTCAATTTTATCTTCTATACTTTTCAATTTACCCAAAAATGTTGACTGCATATTTATCAGCATTTCCTGTTAAAAGAAATTTTATATTTTAAAGTGTTAGTTAATTATCTGTAGAATAATTATGCACTTGAGAACTGAAACCATATTTATAATAGATCAAAGATTTCTATAAGTCGCCAAATGTTGGTAACAGTTGGGCAGCAGCATGTGAAAAACTCTCTCCCTATATTTACACACAAATACATATTTATATATGTATATGTAGTGATTTGTGGAGCAAGAGAGGGAAAAAAGAAAATAGTTTAATAATGAAACTTACATTTAATAATAAAAAAAAAGAAATAAGTTTAACAGTGATATCATGAACTGTGAGAGCTGCCTACACGTAGCATTGCACAATGAACAAATTGTTCCATACAAAAAAAAAGTAATAGCTAGTAATTAATTCGGAACTTTTCCCGTATGAAAACTGTGTCTCCACGTATTCTGGGACTTTTCCCTCCTGGACGATGTTGGGCCTTTCAATGAGAAAGTAGGTGGTTTTGAGGATGCAATTCGTCAAACTACTACATATATATATACACACAAATTATATATATATAAATAAATAAAACATAAGAGAAAGAGAATAATTTGAAGGGTATAGTGCAAAGCCATGTTTGTGTAAACAGCAAAAAACGTTTTTTTTTTTTTTTAAATTGCAAGTTAAGCCCTTTTGCAACTGGGCAAAAGTTGGTGCAAACAAATACTGATACGAAAATATCCTAGTAATAAATTAAACCTAATCATATTTGCCAATTCATTGGTCATTGGTGTGTGGGCCTTTTAGTAGTTGAAAAATCCAAAACATTTAAATCATCCCCATAAATTATAGATACCCATATTTTACCTCATTTTGAGGCAAAAATATGACACAAATAAAAAATATTTTGAATGTTCTTCTCAAACAAATACATCTTAATTAGTATAAATAAATTAATTATCAAACATCATTCACTGATATTTTATTGTTGTTTCACTGATAAACACAACTAAAATAATACATATTTAATTGCGTATAATAATATAACATAATAATACGACTAAATTGAGTATAATATAAATTCTATAAATCTTTATAAAAATAAAATTAAAAAAAAAAAAATACATCAGGTAATTGTTTTTAATAAGTATGAAAAATTCTGAATTTGGAAAAAAAAAAAAAAATTAACATGAACATATTTCTATCAAATAGATATTTTATAAGACTGGAAGATTTCCATATCAGTACCTGTACCAAATTCTCGCAACAAGGCATGGGATACACTAAAAAAAACCCACATCACAGACGGAGGCACACATGAAGGATACAACTCTTAGCTACCATTGGGCAAATCACTTTACATATTACCTTATTGGAAACTTTACTCGCATCAAAAATAAACAAATATAAAATAACAGTCAACATGTTTCAAGCGTTTTAAAAAATGGGAGCTTAAAACATGTTGACATTCACAAAATGGTGTGTGGCTTAGAAGATCAAATCTAGAGCTTTATCACTCATATAATGAACCTGACATTATTAACTTCATTAAACAACAAAGAATAAAATGGGCAGGTCCCGTTATCAGAATGGATGAAGACCGAACCACAAAAAGAGTTTTTAATGCCAGACCAGTTGGCACACGAAAAAGAGGGAGGTCTAATTTGAGATGGCCTAGAAAAAGACCTTTTGGTCTTAAAAACTAAAAATTGGAAAACATTAGCAAAAAAAAAAAAAAAAAGGTTAGCCTGGAAAAGAATTCTTGAGAAGGCCAAGCCCCACGGGCTGTCGAGCCATTGATGATGAAAACATGTTGACAGTTATTTCATATTTGTTTATTCTCGGAGCGAAGGAAGTTTCTAATGAGTTTTTTTTTTATCATTTTAGTTTTTTGGGATTATTTATAACTCTAAATATTTTCTAATTCTTCACATTTTTGTAAGATAAAAAATTTCTTGAGCGCCTTGGCGAAG
This sequence comes from Parasteatoda lunata, assembly GCA_949128135.1. Lineage (NCBI taxonomy): Eukaryota > Metazoa > Arthropoda > Arachnida > Araneae > Theridiidae > Parasteatoda > Parasteatoda lunata. The sequence goes on from OX421977.1 coordinate 86,346,998, forward strand.
GTAGTTGGTGTGAATAGGTACCGATACGGAAATATCCCCTAAAGTTCTTAACAATGTGATATTATTTATATTTAATTACCTTAATATCAAACTCTTCCATTCTAAGCAACTTTTTAGGAGGCTCCATTCAAAAACTGAAAATATGGTAAAAACATAAGTTCACAAAAATATTCAATATGAAATAAGTGAAAATTTGGAAATATACCATTAGATTAAAACAAATGTATGAGTGATTGGAAAAAATGATAATACTCCATAACAAACATAAAATTGAAATAGTCTTTATCTAATACAGCCTATCCTGTTTGAATGGAAACCACTATAAGAAAACTCAGATATATATATATATATATATTAAAGATCCATGTCCACAGAGAACATATTTATTTAAAGGTAGATGTTAAATTCCCAAAATCAAATGATCCTTCAACATAAAGAAACCATTTCAATTGAAAAAAAAAAATGCTTGTTAAAAACCAGAATTTTTTTTTTTGTGTGTTAACATGGGTAATAACGGCCAATCAACAAATACAATGAACATTCCAGGGTGGGAGGGAGAATTTTCTTTGAAGAATTTAAAACGACTAACTTATACTCTTAAGACTTTTTTAGTTTACCTCTTTGAAGAAACTAACCTTTTAGAATTAAGTTTCAAGATTTAACTGGTTGAGTAAAGATGAAGGCTTGTGCTGAAAGTTCAAAGGGGGCAAAGTTGAGTAGAAAATAGAATTACAAACAGTAAAATTATCAGCTGCATCATCTTAAGTGATTTAAAATCAATCTAAAATACATAAAAGAAAAATATGTAGCAAAAAAAAAAAGAAGTTACATAATGTAAGCTTACATAAGGTAATGTGTAATAGCTAAACAAGTCTAAGGTTAAACTTGTAAGGCTGAAACTGGTCTGATTTAAGAGAAATTTCAGTCAGATTCTACTATAGTAGTCTGAATCTTTTATTATCAGTTATTTTAAATAATCCAAAATTTACAGTTTTTCAAAGCGGGTTTAGTCCTAATCATTTATATTCGATTTTTTTCCACATATAGTTTCAAATCTTAACAAAGTAAATATTTTAATATAAAGAAAAGATATACTGATTCATTAATTTCAGGTTATTGCAAACAAATAAAAATAATAGTATTTAAATTACTTACACTCAGAATAAATAATCATATCCTAATAAACTGTCAACATCTATTTTTAAATTCAAAACAGCCTGATAATTTAAAGCATGCTTGAAGATATCCCAACTCGTGAAGAAAGTTTGTTCTCAGAATCGTTCCATTATTAAAACCCATCATATTTCTTATACTTTTCACTGTTTGTGAAGTTTACTGAAGAGCAACTAATAAATATCTCCATATTGGATTAGTAACTATCGCAGAAACATGCTGTTGCTTTTCCTTAATTTCAACAAAAAGTAAAGATTTCCATAAAATGTTTAAAAATTCAAATATATAATTATTATTTGATACAGAGCAGTGTTTTAATAAATGGTAATAATGTGTAGGATAAAGAGCCGTCAAGTACAAAACATCTTCAGTTTCACAAAGTTTTAAATTGACAGCTTCAATAAGCATAAATATTAGTTGTTCCAGACAATATGCTTGTTGCTCTTTTGAACAAATCTGTAAGGGAAGAGAAAGCAAAGCTTCAAAATGCTGTAAATGCTCAGAAAACATTATACAGTTTGGCACACCACTGTCATTTACAGCTTTCACAAATGTACTGGATAAATAAGAAATCAGAGGGTTGCCTTTACTGATTAAAAACGCTTCTTTAAAAATAGCATTTACTTTCAGATATACATCATGATTTTCAGTGCAGACCTGAGGTAAGTTAGAACTTACAAGAGCAATTTTTAGTAAGCTCATATCTTGGCATGTTTTAATGTCAAGACATAGTTTCAGCAGGTTGAGTATTTCATATTCAACAGCTGGTGAATGATTAGTAAGAATAACTATTTTGTAAAACTTGCACAAATTTCCCTTGTTATAAAATTCATCAACTTCATTGAGAAATTTATTAATTTGAGGATAATTGGATGTTATGGGTCTTAGTTTTTTCAAAATTTTCAGTACATTCCCTAAAAGAGTACATGGTAATAAATTCTTTATAGTGTAGCTTCCAATATTGCATACAGAAATAGCCATGTTAGTTAAATTATCACTGTTTTCAAAAGAATCCATATTTTCAGAAATTCGTTGCAATACTTTAGACATACATGCAATTGTATTCATGGCATAGCTTTAGGATTTGCTATCTTTAAATAATTATTAATAAATCAATAGTAAAGCACATTTCAGAAGATAAATCAAATTATAAGATCATAAAAATCATGACTTTCTTAGATAATAAATTCCATCTGGTGTAGCTTCTAATATTAAAAACAGAAATACATCATATAGTTGATATTTCTTGTTGTCAAACGTATACATGGCTTAGTTTAAGGATTTGCTAGATAAAGTTTAGTAAATCAAATTATAAGTTCAGGACTTTTATTTTGGAGAACTGAGATTGGAAACATTAACTTTTAAGATTAAAACAGTTCATTTAACAACATAAGAACTTCTGATAATGTAAATACAAAAAAAAAAAAAAAAAAATCATGTAAAAAGCCCCAAGATAACACAATCAATAACAAATAGTTAAAATAAGCAATATGAAATTATTTATGACGTTTTAGGGATATATATCAAAGGAAAATCTTGAGCAAAACTATTGCATGGACATACATAATAAATTAAACAAATCATTACGTTTTACTTAAAAATAGGTATAATTTTACAATATTTATGTGTTACGACAATGAGTAAACAAGAAACATCACAAATCATGCCAAATGTACGCGCCAAAAAACAATATAAACAAAAATTTCAGAAAATCACGTACCTCTACGATATTTCACGATAATGGCGTCTTTTCTCGAATGAAAACGAGATTGGAGTTAAGAAAAAGCATAGTCATAAATCTAAACTTTAGGGAAGTAAATTTGGGTGGACAAAGATAATTCCAAATCGAGCTATAAGCAAAACAATTTTTGCAGCGAAATACATCACAAATTCAATCAATCATCACTCAAAAATAAACATTTACATGCTTGTTTCATGTTTTAAGAAAAATGGAAAGGTTTGAAAATAATTTCAATTAAAAGAATCAGAATACTAGTTTAGAAATGTGTGACGGCAGTGGAGATATAGAGGACTTAGCTCCTGTTTCTCAATATCAAAATAATAAACCTTCAAAAACGTAGGTCACTTTCTTTTCAATGATTTAAATTAATTAGTTTTTATTTTTTAATCTAACTAATATCCAGAAAATAGAGGTTGGGAAGAGTAATAGCAAGTTTTGATTTGGGTTGACTGTGATTTTATAATTCCTAAATGAAAAACTACTTTATCATAAAAAATTTAAATCTCAGGATAGCCTGGTTGGTAGGGCACTGGGTCCATGTCCAAGAGGTCGTTGGTGCGATCTTCGCCAGCCGAAGAATCCCCGTGTAGTAAATAGTGACTGATGCAACTTAAATCTGTTGAGTTTAGAGTCCTCCATGTTCCTATAACAAATCATACCTCAGCAAGGGGTACTGAACCCAGAGTTTACTTGTCTTCTGGATTGTTTTTTTTTTAGATTGGTTGACATTTTAAATTTTCTTTTTAGAATATAATTCCTAACAACAAAGAGTTTTGACTTCAGTAAGTTCCAAGAATGTGATCATTATCTATTTTAAAGCCCCAATACAAAATAAGTGAAATTTCAGATGTGTATGACGATTTGATGGAGTCCAAAGTAAAACGGAAAAGAAGAAAAACTGGTTGTAAAGCCATTTAATTATTACCTGGTTTTCGTGAAAAGTTTTTTTTATTCAAAATTTTAAACTATTTACTTCATCTTGGGTTGAAAAAAGAAGTTCTGTATCTGTGTAATAACTGTTAAAAAAATCTTGGTAGTCATGGATATAATAAAATGATTATCTTATAAGTGTTTGCCCTTTTTTGTCTCAATATATATTAGCGTTTTTGAATTTATAATCTACCTGTTGAGTATTGATGCTAAAACATTTAATGATTATACTGAGTGCAATGTTTAAAGAAAATCGATGAACGCGGAAATAGAACATATAGCTGACTAAAAATTAATGAGGAACGCTAGATTGATTTACTCTCACTTTCGAAAAATATTAATATGCTAACGTCATTTTTTCGTTTATTACAGGAAAACATATAAAACACTTATCAAGTTTCTATCTCAATTACTTTCTTCAATACTAAAAGCAAATTATTTGTTCTTTTTTATTTTCTTAATGAAAAACACTTAAAATTAATTGTGTATGAAAGCTTTTCTTGATTTATGTTTATATTGTCGCTCGTTAATGAGGCATAGTCTTTTTGAAAAGCAATTTCCTGAAAAATGCTTCTATAAAGTAAAGATTCTACTAGCTAAAATATTTTGATAATGTCTCCCCTTCTACATTGAAAAACATGGTAATAAGTAAAAGATTGGAACTAGTTATTAACACTTTATATTACGTAGTGGAAATTGATGACACTTTTGCAACTAAACTTGTTATTATTTGTTTTTACCCTCGAAAATAAACACTAACGAATAAAAGGAAAATGTCTTCCTAGTTTAATAATTGGATTTATTAATTATGATACTATTAAAAAATTTCAATTTGTTGCAAGGAAACGAAAGGTTTCTAACAGCTAATTGAATTTAAGGGCGTATATTATAAAACAGTGTGCCACAAAAAAAGTAAAATTGTAATATAAAAGAATATCCATCTTACAATAGAAGGTCCATCTATCTCCAAATATGTTTTACCGAGGGCCGGGATAGCCTGGTTGTGGTTGGTAGGGCACTGAGTTTATGTCCAAGAGGTTGTTGGTTCGATCTTCGCCAGCCGAAGAATCCCCGTGTAGTAAATAGTGACTGATGCAACTTAAATCTGTTGAGTTTAAAGTCCTCCATGTTCCTATAACAAATCATACCTCAGCAGGGGGTACTGAACCCAGAGTTTACTTGTCTTCTGGATTGGTTCGAAATTGGAAGGCTACGGAGTTGAACATTGGTAGTCGTAAACCCAAAATTGGATGGGCTGTTCAACGCCGGTTATAAAAAGAAAAAGAGTTGGGGATTATTCTGCCCCAGATCGCAATACCGAAATCTCCCCCTTTCTGCGATATTTTTTAATACTTATTTGAGAGGCTTTTCTCAGAAATTGTCTAAACTGGGCGATTCTTTTGACGTTGGTGCTGATACAAAAATATTCCCCCAGTGAAAAAGAGGGAACAAATTCTATTTTATAAAGAAATGGGAAATATTATGACAATTTTACAAACAGTTCATAATTGCAATCTAGTTTCAAGCTATTGTAATTTTTATTCTTTGAATTCTGGAAAAATTCATAGTCCTTTCTGAATTGCATTAAAAAAATGTCATTAAGGCATTGTAAAAAAATAAATTGCATTTATTTTTTACTATGTCTTTCTTTAGGTTTAATTTTTAAATTTGTTTTAACCACAAGGTTACATAATTTTCTAGATCTTACAACAAGTGCAAAAAATGTGAAGAGAAGCCAGTGGTTCTTCTACAAAAGAAAGATCCATTTTGCAAGTAATAATAACTTTTTATTTTATTTAGGATGAAATTTAGTAGTGGTTGATTGGATATATAATTGTTAATGTATAAATTTTTTAATAGGTCATGCTTTTTTGAATACTGCAGTCACAAATTTCGATCTACAATCGGGAAAACCAAAAAGGTGAAACATGGGGATAAAGTGTTGATAGCTTGTTCTGGGGGAAGAAAATCAACTGCAATGCTTCATATGACCAAACAGGTATAATGTTTAAAAATATTTTTTTTTTAGATATATACTTTATTAATTTTTTTTCTTTATTTGCTCACAGTGATATAGTTGTAGATAATATTTACTGTTTAAATGCTAATAAATTTTTGTAGAGTTTATCTAACTGAAATAATTAAATCATAGTGTTTGTCCGTCAAATTGTCTCATTTATAAAATTAAGCTTTGTAGTAAAATTATAATTATAAAATTATGATATGAGCAACATTCTTATGAGGAAAATTCTCTTCACCATGATTTTAATGGAGATAGTGCTGTTGATATTGATATGAAAAAATTAACAATGCCTATAATCGAAAAAGACTTCAAATCTATGCTAAGTATGACAAGAAAGTACCTAAAAGCCTTTTATTTTTATTCATGATAAATAATAATTTTTTAACAATTGAAAATATCCTCAACCTGCACATAAGCTAACTTTTCGATAATTAATTTAAACTTTTTCCACATTTTAATTTTCTGTTACAAGAAAACTAGTTTTTCCCATATTGTTTAAAGAAAAAATGGTGTTTAGCTGAGCAGATTTTTTCAGAATTATAGGAGGAGGTTGACTAAAAATGATTTTAAAAAATATAATTTTTTAAAAATTATTTGATACCTAATATTTATGCAATTTTTTTCAGGCATTGGATTCTGCATCAGCCAAACAAATATCTTTTACTCCTGGGATTCTATACATTGATGGTAAATTTTTTAAATTTTATTTCATTTTTTTTAAAATTATTGTTTTAATATTATATTTTATAGTCTGTTTTTGTTTTATTGCTAACATTTAAATTACATTTGTAACCACTTTAATGCTTAAACTTTTATTTAGTGCTAAAATAATCTTCTGGTTCTTTCTTAATGATTTTAACTGTTTTTCATGATTCATTTTTAATAAAATATTAAAATTTCAAAAACATAAAAAAATATAAAATTTAGTTATTTTGTATGAGGATTATGGAATTGTCTATGTTTTTTTTTTTTTTTTTCTTTATTTTTTCCCATTTTGTTTTCCGTTGAAATTTTGTGTATAACGATCTTTAATTGTTTTACCTTTACCTTAATTATTTTATGAGAGGCACTGTTTTGATAGCTTTCAACCACAATACAATTTATTCATAATTGCAAATATTAGTAATAATAATTACAAGTAGGTTAATCTGCATTTCATTGGAAATAATTTGCTGAGATAAAAAAAAAGTGATGTGAAGGTGAGGTGGGAAGAAACAAAATTATTGATGGTACTGGATATTCTCTTCACTTATAATTTTTTTAAAAAGTGTTATTGTGTAGAATTCCTTACACTAATGTTTTTTCTTTTTTAATTAATTAGTGGCTATTGCCTGTTATTTTCTTTAATCTATGTACAATGGAAAAAAAAAAGGAACTTTTTAGATCTAACTGAAAAGCAGTGTGCATGTACAGAACCTGAGTTTGGCTCTGATATTTTTTAAAATCAGATTGTTGTTTGTGAATTAAAATTTTGTTGTATTTGAAAACATGCTGTGGACATGTAACTGGTTGTAAATTTAAAAGATTTTATTTTTACTGTGCATGTAGATTTGCTAAAACATTTATAGATTGTAAATTTTTTAATATTTATGATTTTTGTAAGGCCTCAATTTTAGTTTACTTATCGCAAATTAAGTTTAATTGTTGTTGAGTGCTCTCAAATCTATTGCTCTGGCAAAGATATATGTTGACTTTATTTTGTTTTAATTATAAAATGCGTATTATTCAATATTAATAAACCTGTTTAGGACTAAATAATGGTGTATCAGTCTCAAATCTGGTGTCCAAGAGCAAACATTTAATTAAAGTTGACTGTATTATTTATTTATTATTTTTTTTGTCAATGCTTTAAATTGATCAATGATTTTATTCAGAGTAAAAAAAAATCAAAATTTTCCAATTTGCTAAGCTGTACCAATTTTGATTCCCAAACGATGATAGTAGTTGATCAAATTTTTCTTTATTAATAATTGATATCTTCAATAATTTTCTTGGATTAATAAAACCATACTTTTTAATATAGTAGTTTAACTTGTTGTTGATACCAATAAAACAAAGTTAGCCATGAAAAAAAGAAAATTGTCAAAAGTTGCAATAAAATATTGAAGATAGCAAAGTAGTTCCATTTATTTTCCTTACTTGCTATTAATTTTAAAACTTAAACAATGTTATTAATTAATAATAGATTACAAATTTAACTAAATAATTGATCAATAATAAATAGTTTTTTATTGTCACTAATATAAATTTCATTGAGTTTAAAAAGATAAATATTAAAAAGTAAAATTCATATTAGACAAAATAATAAGTGCGTTTATGTATGACATAAAATGTCTGTGTTGTTTCCAAACATATCTCTAATTTATCTTATATTATTGTATGTTTCGTTTGGCTTTTAATTCTACTTTTGAGAACTATACTCCCCTATTTTCGACTCAGTAAAAATCATCAATAAAGGCTAGAATTTCTGAGGCTTTTAAAAACAAAGATAAACTCTTTTTGATAAATACTTATTAATAGATTCAGTTTCATTTATCTAATTTTTTTTTATTCTGTATATCGCAGTGTATATATCAAATTTTCGAATCCTCTAACTTTGATTATAATCAAAGTTCAACTTATGCACCCATAATAAAGTCTAACATCCGTTGATCATGAATTTGAATGATGAACGGTACATTAAAAAAATTCTGATGTTAATAGTAGACTTTTTATATAAATATTTAAAATTAAAGAGGATTTCCTAAATATTCAAATTCATTATTTCATAAATATTTCCCTACTTTAGAAACAGTGTTGTCTCCTTTTTTATCTGAGAGAATTGTCAATTCAAGTCAAGATATTGTTTGCAAGTTGGAAGAATATGGCTATCCTGTTTTTATTAGCCATCTTGAAATGGTATAGCAAAATATTTTATTAATCCTTAGGATATTGCTTTTATTGTGTGTGTGCAGCCTAATGTATTCACACATTCTTTTGTAATGTTGAAATATATATTTTTTTAATACAAACTTTTGTTACTTATATTCAAATTTACAAATGAAATTGAGTGATGCTATTTTTATTATTTTTGGAAAACCTTTTATAAAGTTCTGACACCAAACTGTAAATATTTTTAAAATGTAACTGAAATATATATAAAAGCAAGAAAATTCACTTTAACATAATTTTTCAAAGATATTAATTATTCTTAATTATTTTCCTCATAAAGCTTAATTTATTGCTATGCTATAGTAGAACCCATGTTTAGACTTTTTTCTGGTCATTTTCTAAATATACAAAATATAATCCGTAACTAACAATAAGTACTCAGGGTGCGTAGCGTTTTTGAAAAGATGCTTTTTTTTAATTATTATTATTCAGGGTTTGTAAAAAGTGATTAATTTTCTATTTTTTTAAAAAGAGAATTTTTCTTTGCATGTTGATTGTCATCATAAATTACAAAAAATGCAGGATTTTCACAATTTTCTCTGCAGTATTTATCAGAGACTAGTTATTTTTATCATGATTATGTGAAGTACTTGAAAATGTTTTTGAATTTTATTGATTTTATGTTTATAAATTAAGAACTTTAAACCATAGAAAAAAATAATTTTTAATGCTTAACAGATCCTAATCAAGATTTTTTTTTCGGAAAGTGATTAAAAATATTTTTTGAGTACTTAAAAGGTGCTTATTTTTTGTTGAAAAATCTGGCTTATCTTTTGTTTTACTACAAAAAAAATTTTTTTTTTTTTACTAATCTTATCTATAAAATATTAACTTGATTGTGCCTAATTAACTTTTAACTAACTAAAAATTCTATAACAGCCTGTATAATTCTTAAAGGTTTTTATTTTTGTTATTTAATTATTTTGCCAGTAATTTAATTTTACATTCATGCTATTTAGGTTTGCAAATTAAATAGTAAAGAATTTTACTGGAATTCCTCATGTTGGAAAGCTTCAGATAAAGTTCCTGATTTAGAATCACAAAACTGGTTCCAAGTTTGTATAAGTGACATGAGTTTATCCGAAAGATATGATCTGGTAAAACATATGAGGTGGGTTTGATGTTGTACTATCTAACTTCGAAATGAAATGATTTATTTTAAATTCAATTAAACTTCTGTTACTCGATTTTCTGAAAATTCAAAGTAAATTACAAATTTTTAATGAAAATACCATCTTTACATTTCATATTTTTTTCATTATTCAAAGTTTTAGTGGATGTTTTTAACAATATTTTATTATTATTTTTTTTGGTTCTGTTTTACTTTTTATTGATATTTTTAGTAGTATATTTAGTAGTTGATAATAGACATTTTTTGAAAAAATTTCTTTTATTTTTCCTTATTAAGTTATCATTATTATATGATAACATGATTCTAAATTAACATCTTATTTAATACTATGTTTGCCACATTTTGACATAAGCTGAAAAAAAAGGTAACATTTTTGCTGTTGTGAAATAGAAAAGAGAACAACCTGAATAACTTTTGATCTAATGATTGAATTTTTGCATTCTGAAACTCAAAATTAATGGCTCAATGACGTAACCTAAAATTTGCTAATTAATTTGTGAATGCAAAATAAGACATTTTACTGTATAACCTTTGTGGAATAAACATACCTTTTTATTTGAAAGCCGCAATTTGAAAAATGTGGTCCCAATAGTTTGGTCAGGAGAGTGGTCAAAAGTTTGGACCCCTTAATGTAAATTCCTCTATTAATGTATTTTGTGATCGCAAAGAAATTAAGTTTTTATTTCTGCAGAACTAATTAATTAAATCTTTTCAATTTTGTCATTTAAAAATGCATAGATTATTATTGTATAAAAATTTTTATACCTTAAAGTTTAAATGTTTTGCTCTTTGTTAAAATAAAAAATTCTTTTTTGCTTGAAATTATTTTGGATAAGTTTTTTATTCACTTCAATAGTTCAAGAGATATGGCTAAATAACAAAAAGTAAAATTAATATATAAAATTCAGCCAAGCAAACTATTAGGACTATATTTTCCAAACTGGGGCTACTCCCATATTTTGAGGGTCAAAAATGCAAATTTGTCTGTATAAAGGGCATGTTCAATTAGAGAAGTACATTTTGTGTCCGATTTTATCATTAAAACATCGCTTGTGCCGATTAAAATTGATATTTAAGAAAAGGATTTCAAGCCATAAAACAATAAGATTGAGTCTTGGTATGTAAAAAATCTGATCATTACTTAAAATGTTATTCGGTTTTTTTAATTTTGTACTTTGTTTTTTCTATTGTTTGCATTTTTCGATTTCTATGGTTTTTGTGTTTTGGGTTTATTTCTTTTAATCATATTTTGTTTAACCCTTTAGCTGTGTAATTTTTTTAAGGTCACTAAAGTGGACTAAATGATCTTGAGTTCCTTAAATTTAAATATTTTTTTAATTAATTTTCAAAATGATTTAAAAGAATATATTTTATATGAAGTGTGATTTTTTTTCCCTTAGAAAATTAAATTTTATTAACTGTTGGTAATATTCTAATGATAATTACTTTACATTGTTTTGTTTCTGCTACTTTTATGAATTTATTTTTTTGTAATAAATATATAATAAAGATTTATGCATGAATAATTGCATTTTTTTAATATATTTCTAGATTATTATTAATGACTGAAATAGCCAATCAAATGGGATATCATTACCTGTTTGTTGGAGATTCTGGTAATAGCTTAGCAGTAAATTTATTGACTGACATAAGTCTTGGAAGAGGCTCACAAATTTCATCTGACACAGTTAGTTTTTTTTAAAAAATATTATTGATTTGAATAAGACTTTCTAAATAATTTATGAAAGTATTTTTTATTCTCTTCCACTGTGTAACCTCTTAATTAAAAATTGAAATTTTTGACAAAATTTAAGCACAAAATCTTAATTTTTAAAATTTTTTTTTAATATTATCTTTGAAATGTAATATTTTGTCTTAGTTCTTTGAATCTTAAATGTAAGTAAAAAAAAAATGTTCAATTATTAATTGTTATTATAGTAGAATTTCCATAACTCTGACTTCTATAATATGAATAATTTGATGTAACCAAAAAATTTTGATTTCTCTATGGATTTGCTATGTAGAAACAATGATAGAAAATTATTGGAAAAATTATAGATGAATGATAGAAAAAACCTCTTTTAGGTATTTCAAGGTTTTGTTAGGTTAGATTCTTTCAGGTTAGGCCAAAGGTTATACATTTCGATATAACCCTTGATTTCACGAAATATTATTGCTCACGTAAGTTTAAAAAAAGGAAAAACATTTCTAAAGAATTTGAAATGTTTTATTGAATTCAAAATTTTGAAGACTTTCTCTTGAATGTCTTTATGAACCATTTTTTTATGCCCAAAAAGAATAATATTGTCTGATAGATTAAAAAGATATCGCAGACCTGCCAACTCTCCTGCTTTTGCCTCAAATCTTCGCCCTCAAGCCGTCAGGGTGTTTTCTCCTGCTTTTTTCTATTTAGTGCATGATAGAGAAAAAAAAAAAAAAAAAAAAAAACAATTTGTGCAATTTCTTTCCCAATTTGTGCTTCAGATCATGCTGGGCATTTATTTAGAAAAATGTTACCCGATAGCAACATCGCTAAAAATTACGGGTGTGCGTGAACCGAAACAACAGCTATAACCAATGAAATGACAAAATTGGAGAGGAAATATATCTTGGATACCATAAGGCAAAATGTTTTTTCATTTTTTATAGATGGCAGTTTTTTAAAAAATGCTAAATCAGCAACATCTGCAGTTTTAAAACAGTAGCAGTTAAAAAAAAAAGAAGAAATACATTTATAAAGTATTGTATTCATTATTGACATATTTTATTAATTTTGAACCTCTTCCTAAATTTTAAAAAAATCAAAAGATGTGTTTTAATATAATTCTATAGAACCTTATATTTTATAGTAAGAAAACATACCTTTATTAGTCAGTGTCAGAATCTTATTGTGGTCTATTTTATGTAACGTAAATGATATATTTTGAAATAAACTTTCTGTAGGAAATGTGAATCATGTTTAATTTTCAATATTGCGCTATGTCGTGATACAGAAAGAGTCTCCTGCTTTTTTATTTTCTAAGGTTGGCAGGTCTGATATTGGGTGAATCATTAAATTCTGAAGAAAATGTGATTCTTAAAAAATTAATATTTTAATGCATTAAAAAAAAAAAAAATGCATGCTTATGAAATTGAAGGTACCGAAGACAATAATGTTACTGTGTATGCTGATCAAGAAGAATTAGAAATATTAAAAAAGGTTACAGCATCATGAGATATATCAGAAGAGGAATGATAAAATTGAAGAATTTCACCAAAATGTAAAATCAAATAAAGAACTACGAAATTGGTATTATTTGAAGTATCTGTTTTTTCATACATGTCATAATTTTTAAAATGTCTACAGGATTGAATAAATTTTTTAAACGTTTTCACATTAAATTAAAATACTCGAATCTTCAATATTATTTGAAGTAACTGTATTTACATACATGTCATGATTTTTAAAATGTCTACAGGTTTGAATAAATTTTTAAAACATTTTCATATTAAATTAAAATACTCGAATCTTCAATATTATTTGAAATAACTGTTTTTTAATACTTGTCATACGATTTTTAAAATATCTGTACAGGTAAATGTTAGACTAAATTTTTAAAAATATTTCATATTAAATTAAAAAATTTGAATCTTTGATGTCCCAAATTTTCAATATCACAAAATGTTAAGTGCCAGCCTTCCAGCTTTTATATAAAGATTTGGCCGTTTTATCTTTAATGAATGTACAGAATTGTAGTTTTTTTTGTAAAGATATTAATTTAAATACATCAATTGTTTAGTTAAATTCTAAAAATATCTATTGGTACAAATATATTTGTTGAGACTTTTTGATACTATAATAGTACAGTCCTTAATAATTCTTTTTTCCTCTTTCTCTGAAAAGCACAATATAATAAAGAGATACTTTAATTTTTATTAAATATGTAGTATGTCTTTGTTATATTGTTATTTTTAGATTAAAAAATAGTAATAAAATATTTTTTAGCATAAAAATTTTGTTCTGAAATAAATAACCTAAGACATTTCTTGTTAGTTTTTTGAGCACAACCTAGTGGCATAAAAATCTTTCTAGTTTATATTTTGAGGCATTACGAAACAATTTTGGCATTGACAATGATCAGTAAATAAGACAAAGCATCTTATTTATATTGTTCTTTCTTCTTTCAGAGTTTCTATGACTCTCGTTACAAAGTACCTATTTGCAGACCAATCAGGTAATTAATTCACAACAAATTTAAGAAATGTTTATTTTTTAATTAAAAAAAATCATGCTTTTTTAAGTTATGCAAATATTATTTTTGATTATATATTTGCTTTCATAAATCATTCTAAATTTAATATTATTAAGTTCCAAATACAAACAATGAATTTTCAGGAAATATTTATTACTTAAGAAAGCACTGTTTTTATTGTTTTAATATATATTTAAGCATTTATGATTGTTTATAATGATGTAGATAGTGACGACTGCCGTGCCCTAAAATGTATGTTCACTAAATTAGAAGCAATTCCAGATTTGTATGTAGGGTAGATTTGAATAAGGATCATACAAACACACTTATATTAAGTATATAGATTTTAAGTTTATATTAAGTTTAATTATATTATTTAGTTTATATTAAGTTATAAGTGTATTAAGTTTATAAAATTTATTAGTTACACTTTTATCAATTGCTAATAATGTATAATAACCATTATCTATTTTATTTTTAAAATAAATTTAATTTAAAGAGTTTACTCAATTATAAAATCATTTCAGTATCAAGAAAAGATTCAGACTGATTTCAGTTCATTGGTCATATTTGTATTTGATCATCACCACAATTTTTATTGTTTTTACTTTAAAATTCTTCATTGTTAAATTTTGTACTATTGTTGTTTATATCAGTTTTTTTATTATTTCACAGTCAAATGTTTACAATTATACAATATTTTCAGAGAATTTCTGGATAAAGAATTGCTAATTTACAATCATTTGCATAATTGTTCCTATATTGTTAATCCTGACTTGCTCACTAAGGTAACTATATTATTAATAATATATACACTGCACATAATATATTGATCACTCTTCTAATTATCTTGTACAACACAAAAGTTTTAACAGTAACCAACCTAAATGCTCGGCACAACTGTAGTTAAACATTCTAATTCTATAACCCCTTCTTAAATCGTAGCACCTTAATTAGTTTTAAACAATATACTAACCAAATTTTTTCACAGTCTATCTCTTGCTTGAAGCTTTGTCCTCAAGAGAAGTCTGTGATATCGTAAAAGTTCTTTAATGTATTGAATTTTAGTAATAGTTTGAAATCTTTTTGCCAGCCACTAAGTCACACAAACCACTGATATTTCAGCATAGTAGAAGTATTAAAATTATTTTTATCTCTGTTGTGAGATAAGATATAAAACTTGTCCAATGCACCATTAAATGCTGTACTACTTCCTAATACCCCTCTCGAGCTATAACTTGAGTATCGTATAATATATAAATGTGCTAGTGCTTGAAAAAAGGCAAGCTCTGCCACTGATAATTACTATGATCTTTATGTTTAAACTTTCTACATCCATTTGAGTAAGAATCAAAAATAAATCTATATAAATACTTTGCAGCTAAGTTTTATTTCTATTAAAATACATGTTATTCTAAATAAATACTTGAAGTACAGCTAACTATTCAACACTATCTAAATTATAACTTTAGACAGCCTAACAAAATGAATAAGAACTATAGATTTGCCAATACATAAAGAATTATCCTTGTATATGGTACACAAAGTAATGATGTACTATTTTTAACAAATTGTGATGATAGTTAATTTTTCTTATCTTCTATCTTAGTTTATCTATCTTCTTGCTTTTTTATATTATATATTGATATGTTATTTTATAGCTGATAGTAATTCGAAAAAGTTTTTTTTAATTTTTATAATCAATAAAGCTTGTGAGTGTAAAACATGAATTTTAAAAGCTATTTGTTAGTTAAATTTCAGTGCTAACAGCTGGCAACTATAATGAACTATCACATGGGAGTTATTTTAAAATTAGCATACTTTAACAGAGCTTCTCCAAAATAGAAAAAATAATTAAAATTTTTTTAACATTAGTAAATTTTAAGCAACAACAAATTTAGTTAGCTAATAATATATGATGGGATCAAAATAATTACCTAATTTTTGTCTGAACTTATAAAACGAACCTTCTGAACATATAAAAATGTGCAGTGCGCAAAAAAATAAATAATAATAAATAAATAAATAAATAAATAAAATAAACGAACCACCTGGAATAAATTTTGATCTTATGATTGGATCTTCACATTCTAGGACTTGAAACTAATTTAAAAAATTTTGAATTAATTTTACACGACAAAATACAACATTTGAGCAAAATCAGACGGTTCCTGAGAAATCGAATTTTAAGTACAAAACTATTTTAAAATTCGCTGATGTCTCAGAAACGTTCCCTCAAATTTTGTTATGTAAAATCACATTCTTATTCCTTACAATTCAAAAATTTTTCGACTAGTATTACTTCAAATTATAAATATTTTATAAAAGTTATTTTTTGCTTGAAATTATTGATTTGAATTTGAGGTCACCCTCCTAAACCATTATGATTGAGTTCTAAAATGTGAAGATCCGATCATTAGATTGAAAGTTATTTAGGATGATCCGTTTATTATTATTATTATTATTTTTTTTTTTTTTGTGCACTGTACATATTAAATGTATTTTTGTTATAAAAGTATCTGAAGAATTTATTATTAAAAATAATTTATATAAGAGTTATTCAGTATACTAAACATGTTTTAATGGTTTATAATCAAAAATGTTACCAGTTTTCACTATAAAATATGTTTTTATAAAATTTCTTAAATTTTCTTTCTTTTTTTTTTACAAGATTTTTATAAAGTTTTTTAAATTCTCTATTAAAACATTAATTTAATTAAAACGTATTAAAACATGAAATAAAAAATTTTTTGTTAAAAATTACATAAAAGGGGAAAAATTGAAGTAATAATAAACAATTCACTTCTAAACACTTTCTGACCAATTTGAGTTTCATTCGTTTAAAGATATAAACTTTGCTAACTATTTTTCCTAAGGTCTAAATCTACAAATCTTTCTTAAAAAACATTTATTGTATATTTTAAAATTAACATGTTAACTTTGATGTTATAGAAAAAAAATTTCCTCTGCTTCATAAACAGTTACAAAATTAAATTCTTTATTGATTTCAAACATTGCTTTATTTTAATAGGTGAATCCAACATCTTGCATACAGAAATTGACTGAATGTTTTGTAAGTGAACTTCAAGAGCAATTTCCAGCAACTGTCTTCACTATTTTCAGGTAAAAAATAAATAAATAAAAATAATATATAAATATAAAATATAAATAGCAAAAAATGAAGAGTTATTTTTGCAGTCTAAATTTTTTTGGTATATTGTTGTTTTTTTTAAAATAATTTTTTTAAACTTTTTATTTCTTTAATCATGTAATAGTATTTTTTAAAATCGACTAATATTTTTTTTACTTGATTCAACTATTTGCTTATGACGCTTAGTATGGTATAGCTTGTCATTCTGGTCCTCTTGTTGTGCCAGCAGTAAGCAATAGGTTAAAAGAATATGTATCTTAAAGTGATTTAAAAAATGCAAAACAAATTTAAGAATGAGCAATCGAAATTAATCATCAGTTTTATTTGCTCATTTTTAAATTTGCATATGTGTATATAATGTCATTGCCGAGTGGAAGGATAAGAACAGGTCTTAGGCACGAAAAAAGGGTACAAAATTTATTTAAAAATCATTAGAGTGAGAATAGTTATCAAAGAGCGCACAATATTGTTGTGCTCCTCAATAAAAATTAGGGAAAATCTTGCAAAGTAAATTCGTAAAATGTTTCGCATTAGGGAATAAGGGAATACTTAGTAATTGTTATGGGTCCAGTTGAAATGTCTTTCCCACAAATTATTTAGAGGGATATTCGCCAAAATGGTAATTAACTCATACTTGAACTAAAATTAGATTAAAAGACAGGATGTGAATTTTCAAGTGTGAGAAAGAGGGTTTCATTTTGAATAATAAATTAAGAACATACAACAATTTGTACATGCTATTAAGAACAATTTGTACATGCTATTGTATAGCTTTCTACTTCTATTTATGTGGAATTTTTAATGTTTTCCGTAGATAAATTTTTTTGGGGAAAGTTAAAAAATATTCTTTTATTTAGTCTAATATTCTTAAAATAAAACTCTAGCAACTGCATTTAGTAATAAAATGGGTTCATATTTTATTTAACTTTGTCTGAAAAACTTTATGAAAATTGTTTAGACTTTGCAGACTCAGCAGCTGCCGAGTAGTTACTTTATGAGTATTTATCGCTAAGTTAGCAAAAATTGAGAAGTTGTATTATTTAAAAAAAAAGAAAAAAGT
Source organism: Parasteatoda lunata (assembly GCA_949128135.1). NCBI lineage: Eukaryota > Metazoa > Arthropoda > Arachnida > Araneae > Theridiidae > Parasteatoda > Parasteatoda lunata. The sequence continues at coordinate 86,365,371 of OX421977.1, forward strand.
TTTTTAAAATAGTTTCAGTCCTAATTATCTTTAAAAAACTTACTCATTAAAGGTATGATTAAAACTTAATAAATATATTTTTAGTAGTTTTAATAAAAATAATCCATATGTTGGAGATAATCCATATAATGGAGAATATTACAAGTTTTCAACTTTTTTCTTCAAATATTTGCAATTTTATATTTAGTATATAGTTATTATTATTTTTTTTTTTAGCCTTTATAATCTTTTCACTTTTATTAAAAATTAATGTAAAAAAATAATACTTTTTTTATTATGTTAAACTAAACGATTGGGTTAACGCCTTCAATTCTTAGCTTAATTCATAATTTTGATTGCTGTAGCAAAATTCTATAGCATCCATCTGAATTCTCCATGTTTCCCCCTTTTGCATTCTAGTAAGATACCTCACTAAAAGCTTAGATTTGTTTTGCATTGACTATTTGTTACCAAGTGCACTGTGATCCTTCTTCTATTCCAAAATTGTTTCTTAGATCTTTCTTCTTCTGAGATCATAAAAATTAAAAGGTTTAGAAAAATAAATGTGTGTAGCATATTAAAATAAGACTTGGGGAATAATGAATTTTTAAAACATAAATCAAATCTGCTCTTCAATTAAATGAGCCTTAAATTAGAAGTCAATTTTTAAAAAAAATCAGTCAATATAAAAATTGCTGTTTAATTGTAGTAGTTTCTATTTTGAATTAAAAACAATTAATTTTTTGATACCATCAAAATTTTTAAACTGTTATGTTTCTCTAGAGTATAATTCAGTAATATAAAATAAATTTTTATAATTTATACTATTTAACATTATGATTATTATTAATGAAGAGAAAAAAAAAAAACGTATATAAGTCTATTTAGTTAATTACAAATTAAAACCATTGCAGGAAAATTAAAATATTAAAAAAATGTTTTTTCTTTATTCATTGTGTGTTTAAATTATAAAAAAAACAACATCCTCTCTCATTTAGACAAATATTGTTTATATTTTCTTCCTTTTCTTTAGAACTGGAGGCAAGCTATCACTGGACAGTTCATTGTTAGCTGAGGAAATCTGTTTAATTTGTAAAGTATGATTTTTGTTTTTTTAAGTATTGTAAGACTCTTTGTTTGTCATTAAAAAAGAAAAAAAAAACAATTTTCATACTAATTTGGTATGAATTGCAATTAAATTATCATTTTTAATTTTAACTATTTAAAGAAACTACTTCATTTCCTTTTACCTTTCTGAAAAAAGGTAGTGAAATGCATGTATCATTAAGATGGTGGAATACCTGTATCAAATTTTTGATTCACACTTTATGCATCTTCTGTAAAATTAATGTAAACACTATAAGCAATTTCTGTGGAATTAATTATTAAAAACAACACAAATTTTAATAAAACTCCAAACAAATAATGCATTATTTGTCTTGACTTTTATGGACTGTTTAAATAAAAATCTAGATAAAAAAAAATTTTTTTGACCAAAAATTTCATAACGGAACAGCTGAGAAGAATAATGAAATTCATTAAGGAATTCATGCTAGTTTATTAATCAATAATCTAAGTTGTAGTTAAGTTATAGTAGGAGAAAATGAGTTTTACAATGAGTTTTTTTTACTTGAATTTAGTCTATTTTTCTTTACTATTTAGTTTAAATAATTTTCTGTATCCATACTTACTGATAAATTTGCAAAAACGGCATTATATTATGTTTTTAAGAAATTTTAAAAATAATCTTGTACATGAAACATAATGAGTATCCAACATAATAGAAGCATTGTGGCCATGAAACAGGAAAAAGTCAGGGAATTTTAGCAATCTAAAAAAATCAAGAAAATGCCAGAGAGTTTCATTTGAATACCAAAAAGTGAGGGAAAATGAATTAATTTGAGATTGAGATATTTTAAAATGATATTTTTTTCTAAATCAAAATTGATCTTGTTATAATTTTAAAAAATACAAAAAAAAAAAAATTCTTATTTTAAATTCTAATAGCAAGGATAAGAATTTTATAAAAAAGAATTACTGAAAAGTTAATAATATTTACACCACCATTTAAAAAAAATGTAACGAAATTCGATAAAATCAGTCCGAAAAAAATCAAGGAAAAGTAGGAGATTTTTTTAAAAATTTATTTATTTATTTATTTTGAGTGATTGTGACCACTCTAAACAGGTAATAAGGCAATTTCAGTGTTAAAATAAAAAATTTTTAAAAATCATTGCTTTTATTTTTCTACGTTTTTTTGGCCTTAAAGAGGACTAACCCAAAACAAAATTTTATTTGATTTTTAGTCAAAGTTGGACAATATAGATCTTGATCCTTGTTCTGCCGTAGAAGCTCTTAAAATTTCAGAAAGTGTATCGATTGTAGAGTCCAGTATGAAAGAGCGAGAAAGCGATTCCTTTACTGATCCTTTAGCTGGCTTTAAAAATATGTAAGTAAAAGCTGAATATAATATGTAACATAACATGTAATATGTAACATAACAGATAACAGACAGCATAATTAAGAAATATGAGTTTACAAATGTACTTTTCATATATCTTTTACTTTATTTATGAGATAAAAATTTAATCTTACAGGTATTTCTTTGACCATTCATGTTGTATATTTTCCTTTTAGGAATTGTTCTCAAAATACAACACAAGCTTGTGGGAATTTTTTTTTATACATACATTGCTTTCAGTACTCTTTGTCTTTTAAATTTTTTTAAAAATGGCTGCAGATATTTAGCCTTAAGTCATTATATAGTCATTTAGTTTAAGATGCTGCCTTTTTTTATTTTTAAGTTCCAGAAATCGATATATTATTTTATTGGTCATTAAATTGCAACTAGGTAAACAGTTATTCTTTGTTCTGTTTCAATGCCACTTTTGACACTAATTAAAAAAACATAAAATTATGGTAATTAAGTCAAATAAAGGTATTGTTTTGAATGTGCACAGGCAGCTAGTCCGAAATGATTTAATTCCTCATCCCTTATACTGTGCTCCTCTTATAATTACGACCATTAATTTTGTCACACTTGTATATTGTATACTTCCTACAGATATATATTGTGCACCTCATATATATATATATATATTTCTAATTGTTTTATAGGACTATTTCAAATAATTTGTGTTATGGCTGTTCTACACTTTTTCGTCATAAGGTAAGTACAACTTTTACAATACATACAGTGCAATAATGCAAACAATTATATAATATAATTATCTCAGAACCCTCAATTTTTCATTTGAAGCATTAGGATTGATCACATTTATTAAGATATCACTCATGCCATAAATAACATGTGTACTATTTAAAATAATTAAAGAACTGTTTTAGTATTATAAAACTATATAGCACTGATGATACTTTTTTATACTAATGAAAGAATTGTTAGTAATTATTTTTATTAGTGCTCATTATATTTTCTGTATTATTTCTTCCAACATTAAGTTAACTATTGCCTCTAATTGAATGGCTATTGCCTCTAATTGATAAACATATTTTAGGTGGAGGGGGCTGTCTATAAATGATGCCTTGTTTGGAGGGGGTAATAACAAACCTGACATTTTGATTAAAGAAAAACATTTAAAATCAATTATTACATTATTTTTTGCTTTATTTCTTTTTCATCTTTTACGGCAAAGAAAGTGCACTTCTAAAAATTATTATGCTTACAAATATAATTAAAAAATGTAGTTAGTTAAAAAATAAATTTTGAAGTATGATCTATAACATGCTTTTTATTTATGAACTGCTAGTACATAATATAAGGTGTGTACTTTCCTCACAAAAGGGTCAAAATATTGAAATGAAAAAGTGTGGCATACGCCTGTAGTATGGAGATTGTATCTTAGTACGGAAAAATTTATTTACTAGTTCAAAAGTCATGCATTTTTTAACAGTATAAATTTTTTTTTGCATGGATTTAAAGGATTTAGTGCCATTACTGCAACTATGCTTTGTTTCTCTTGTGATAGTTTTTGAATCAGCATTCTAGTGGATTTTATTTGTAGATTTTCAATATACTTTATTTTGCAAAAGAACCATAGACTATTTAGTTTCATAAAATATTTAGTGAAATACTTTACAAAAATTAGTGTTATAATTTCTAATTATTTCATTCATAAAAATTTTAGACCCTCTGCTTACTAAAAGTGAAATTAAAATTTTAGTTAAGGCTGTTTTTGAAACAGATTGAATCAATTCCTGATGGATATCTTAATGTATAATTTTGATAATTATTTTGGCAGAATATATTTAAAGATAGTGTTATCAAAAACCATCTTTTCTTTATTTTTTATTTAACATATTTTTGCGAATCCATGATTCGAGCTGACTCTAGACTAAATGCAGAAAATAATAAAGTAAATATTTTAATTACTATGATTTTCAAGGTTGCCAAAAGGTATAAAACTTATTTAAATTTTTTTTATCAGAATTAAAACGAGAAACATAGGATGCATTACTTTTGGAGGATTATAGATTGTTACGAAAGTTATGTACTCTACAGTTAAGGAAATGTTCTACTTTGTAGTAAGGGTTATTGTTTTGTAATTTTTAAAAAAAAATTTTTTTTTTTTTAGTTCTGTTTATGTCGGAAAATGGTTGAAATGTCATCCTGCAATAAATGCTACTTAAATATAAAATTTGCTTAAAGCTACTTAGAGAAGTTTGAAACTTGTCAATGTCACGAGTAAAGTAAGAAAGAGCAACTGAAATTTTTAGCCTTCAATCTTGTAGGTTTCAAAAGCATTCCGAATTTTAATTGATAGTAAATTCTACTTGTAGAAGCCAGGAAAGGCTTAAAACTTATACTGTAATCAGGCTCAGAGCATTAGCTAGTCGGCTAGAGGACAAAAATTAAAATGCAAGATTCAAACATCAAAAATAAGAAAGCGAGTTAATATTGTAATATAAGCAAATTAATTTACATTTTATTTAAATATTTCTTATTTTAGCAATCCTTAATAATTGTTCACTTGTTAATTTTTACTTAGATTTATTTACAGACTTTTAAAACATTTTTATTTATTTTTCAGAAGCTGACAGGAAGCAAAATGTATGATTTTTATCAAAACTTATTAAGGTAATAATTGAATAGTGAAATATTTCTTACATGTGCAAATATTTAGATACAAACTCAGTTTTCTAATTGTTTCATTTCTTAGCAGAGCTGAACTTGAATATTTAAACAAGGACATAAAACCATTGGAGGATGAAACAGAAACTGTTTATTCTTGACGTATGAGTTATTTTTTCATACATAAAATATTTTTATTTGTAAATAAAATATTTCTATTTAATCTAATTTGTTTTTAATTAACACTTAATACAATTAAAAATGAAAACAGGTTTTTACTTATAACAATAGTGCAATGACTGCATTAGAATTCTTATCAAAACTGTAAATCTGTAGAAACCAGAACTTTCAAATTTTTAGATCCTTATAAAAACACAAGCCTCGTAGTAGACCAAAGGAAAAATCAGGAAAACATTTTTCAAAAGTAATTAAAAAAATCAGGTATTAGACTAAAAACAAAGTATAATTTACTCTACATTAAGCTGTGGTAGCTCGGGGGATAAAGTGTTCGTCTTCAAATGAGGTGAACCGTATTTGAATCCCAGCGATGGCTAGTCTATATGAATTCCGAACACACCACAGTGCTGTCGTAAAATATTCTCAGTAGTAGATAGAACACAGGTTAGAGTCCCTTTCCCGCCAGGATACCCGTGGGAGGTTTTCCACCCGTGTAATACAAATGCGGGTTACTGCCATCAAAAAGTCTCGCAATTTCTCCCAATACTTGATCCAGAAGTTCCCTTGTCCTATGGATTTGGTTAAAAATTACAAGGAACATCAGTAGTTATGAACCCGAAATTGGGTCTGACAGTTAAATAAAAAAAATAAATTGCTCTACTTAAATATTATTAGGGTTGCAAGTTTGTTGCGGGAAAAAAGACCCGAAACTAGCGGAAAATTTCCCAGATTCTAAGCATTAAAAAAATTTACTATATAAATTATGCAAAGACAGAAATTGCGCAAATAATAAATAAAAAAGCTTAAAAAATACACAGTAAAAGTATTTCTTTTAATTTCAAGCAATACTAATATTTTTATTTAAATGAACAGAATTTTGGTACAAAGTATTGTACATTGTCAGATTGTTCTCATTTATGCTTCGTCTTTCATCACTTAATACATTTTTATACTTAGATCTTATCTTTCTGCTTCCATGTTGTTTGTAGGCACCGACAAACATCGAATTGCCAATTTTGGATAGCGTCCGGTCTTTGATTTCAATAACTCGATCAATTTTCCTTCATCAACATGCAATTCCTTGACCGTTGCTTTGTAAGAAGTAATTGCCGTGAAAACTCAAACATTCTACATTCAAACTACTAGTTACAAAAGCCTTATCTCCCTCTCATCTAAGAAACTGATCCCTATTTAAGAAATCACAAGAAACTGCCCAGGAAAAATTGCCTGGATATGTAGAAAGGCAGTAGAAATTTCATTGACCAGTGCAAAAGCCAGTGTTACAATTTTTCTGTCAGAGATTTGATTTATAACATTTTCCTTCTCTTGTGATTCCAATTTTTTTTGTATTCTTACTAACTTCAGAAAGGTAATCCTATCAGTCTATTACCCTCCCTAAGTGTAGAAAGACCACCTTACATGACAAGATTGTGATTATCTCTGAACTATTTTCTTGTTATTTTGCTTCACTCCCATAAATATCTAATCAGTTTTACATGTTCAGTTTAAGGCTTCAGAATTCTTTAAAAAATTCTGTTAAATAAATAAAAATAACAAATTTAAAATGAAAAAAAAAAATTAAAATTTCAAGCAATTTTTGCGCAAGTAAAAACACATTGAGAAATTTGGGGATTTTAGAAAAAAAAAAAGAGGACAATTTCGCGAAAATTCGCGCCACGACAGACCTGCAGCCCTAACTATTATTAAGGTAAGTTTTATTGCAAGAGAAAAATAAAATATACTATTTTTAATTTCAATATTACTTTGTTTTGAAAAGAAAGTTTTAAGTTTCCAGTATAATTTTATAAAAGGAGCAATACTCAAATCATAGTTTAAGATCAATATACAGAAATTTTTTACGGTATTGTTGCATTAAAAAAGCCAGAATCAGTTAATATATGCTCATACCAATATTCAAATCAAATTTGTAATTGAATTCACTACTTCTTAATCAAATAATTTCAAAGTAAAATTTCATTATCTCGAAATAAAAACACTGTGCTGCTTGACATTTTTTTTTACCAAAGTGGATGATCCCTCAATTTACCATTTAAAAATTCAATTATATGATTACTGTATTGTTGATTGTAATCAGTCATTTTTAAAATCGCATAAAACAGACAAATCAGTGATTGTGAAACCAACCACAAATCTCAACCTGACAATATTTGCTGAATAAAATGTTCTGATAACACAAAATCGGGACAAATTACTTTTTATCTGGAATATCAGAACAATTACGAACCCATAAACAGTATAAATCTCTAATTAAGAAATACAGGCGAAAATTAAATATTTTATATTTAGAAAAAAAAATTATTAAAATTCAATTAGTAATTAACTCAATAATAAAACCACAAATTAAAAACAATATTCCGATTTTTATATAACCAATTTATAATGCTCATTAACTCATTTAAAACAAAACTTTGCAATAAGGGTAGGATGAAACATAAACAAGTGACATAAGGCCGCATTAATTAAACTTCAAATCAACTATAAAATGCTCTAATTCTCACAAAGAAATATAATTAAATATTAAGAGGTTTTAGGTAATTGATAACCGACAAAAACTTGTTATTCATTATATTGGAAAATTTGTTACAATTTATTCCCAATAAATAATACTACTAGTAAGGAGCACCAGAGTTTATGAAAATTAAAATTTTGACTGTAGCTCTATATCAACTTATTTTGTTTAGATTGATAAGGGGATATTTACATCTGTTGAATTTATCTATTTAACTTTGTATTCCAAAATCAAATCATGCAAATAGTTTGGAATCTGTTAGTTAAAAAATTTCTTTGAAAATTCTGTAATAGTTAAAATGAAAAAAAAAATCGATTGATTTTTGCTGTTTAAAATAGAATAACCCTCTAAAAATATAGCTTTTAAAAAATCTGTTTAACACTGGATAAATTAATGTTGAAACTATTCTAATTTTTCATAAATTACAAAATTTTACGAGAATTAAATTTGCTCTCTAAATAATGCTTTAAACAATAAAAAAAAGGGGAGGAGAATTTGAAAGATTAAAAAACAAAACAAATTTGAAAGATTAAAAACCTCTTTATCTATCTATTAATATGCTCATCTATAACTGTTACAACTTAGTACTAAGTTTTTAAACCTGAAAAAAAGATTTTCTCTTTTTAGTCCAGTTGAAAAACCTAGTTAAAAGTTTTTAATAAATGATAACACAGTTAGATAAGATAAATTTATTTGGGCAAAATACTTCATCAAAATACAGACAAACTAAAATATTCAAACTCATAGTAATGTACAAGAACAGCTTCCCATTTCAAACTGTACAAGAATATTGATCATAAAAATTGTATACTAGTGTCTTCTGACAACTACAGAATCATGCATAGATAAGACTCGAGTACAAAACTTATTTCTAGAAAAATATTGTAATTAGATTGAGGCTTTCCACTTTAGTCACCCGAATGAATTTATAGTGTTCGCTATAACCATAACATTAACAAATGGTACTATAAAACATAAGAGATTATACTTAAAGAAAATAAAGCAACAATAAAGAGAATCAAACAATTATAAATGCCAAATATTATATTTTATTGGGAAAGAAAAACTTGGTCTTCATTTCTAGGTAAACTTTTGTAATGTCAAAAAAATGTAATGATGTTTAATGATATTACATTAAAAACGCCTCTTTCTCAGTGTCAAATTATATGATGAAATTATATCTAACAAATGAAATGGGTTGTATTTTTTTTTAAGAGGACACCATACTGCAGGAAAAACACTTAGTCACAAATTCTCTTTCACATCCATAACTAATTTAAAGTATAGGCAAACCTAGAGTAAGCCATCAAGTTTCAAATACTAAAAAGAAAATTTTAAAATATCAAAATAGATTATGAGAAGAAAGCTTAGGACTTTGCTATGGAGAAGTTCTCTTCCTATAAGTTGTTTGCATTTTGATATCTTGAAAGTCTTTTTCCGCAATTGAAACTTCATTGCTTACTCTGGATTTGCCGAAAATATTTCTTTCTTTCTTTTAAATTACTAATAGTGGTGAAAAAGAATTTGTGTCGAAAAGTTCCTTCCAGGGTATGGCGTCCACTGGCCAATATCAATTTTGACCACAGAAACTCACTATTCAACAGCTGATAAGGGGAAGTACTCTCTTCCTCCTCTACACATTTTACCAATAATAATAAGGTTGTAGAAAACTATTTTCAACAGTTCATGTATTATCCTGATCAAAATCAGTTTTGACCAATCGCAGTAACAACCCAGAAGTGAAATAAAAATTTTATACAAAATGGCTAATTTAGTTTACAATAGCCACATATATTATCTTGACCATTGTGGATGAAGTATTCACAATAAATGATTTTGATGAATATTTGGTCTGTGAATTTTGTCCATCTAAGTATTTACAAATTTTAATCAGGTAATTTTTTTTTAAAATTCCCTGATTATAGTTGAGGCAAGCTTTCAATAGGAGTGAAGAACTTGAAATCTGGTGGGAACAGCTCATTTGCTCTAGGGTACATCAGCTTGTAGGATTGTCGAATTGTGACATCAGCAACTCCAGCTATATCTCCAATTTCTAAATAATAAAATTTAGTATAAAAATAGCAGTACTAAATTGGCTATAAAAATAGATTTTTTTGAACAACAACTAAGTTGTTGAAAAATTTAAACTTTTTGTTTGTAATTTTATTTTATATTTTCTTAGACCGTTTTATACTATTATAGAGACATCATTAGGACATATTTCAAATTTTGTTAGAACATTGTTTTAAAAGACTGTTATCACATGTTTCCAATATGACAAACTAGTCACATTGGAAATAATGAATTTAACAAATATGTTATTAGAATAAAATTTTTGTATGCATTTGAAATATTTAACATAGCTTTCTATGTGAAAAATCATTTCACTATTTGATCAATTTACAAACTTATATACAGAAGAAAAAAAATTATTACTACTAAGCAAGCTGAAGTTAATTTAAATTTTTCAGTCACTAAGCATAGCATTTTTAGTTTGTTTCTGATTTATAGTTTATTTCTGATTTTTAAGCTCCTAAACTCCTATTAAACTCAAACCAACTTTCCATTTTTATAAATTACAACCTCAAAAAAGAGAATGATATTATTTAGTAAAAATTATAAGATTAAAATAGAGAACTAAAAATTAATTCACTAAAAAATGTATATATTTTTTCTTTTAAAAATAGCGCTTTACTATGTTTGGAATTAAATTAGTTAAATTTTTTTTTTCCCTTCCAAATTGCAGTTGTCTGGAAATTAAATAGCAAATTAAAGCCTAAGAAAAAACAAGGACTTAAATGTTTTTACTTTACAACTAATACTTTTGCCTGATTTAAAGGCATTTTCATCAAATTTAAAAAACCTGTAGCTACTCTGAAATTGAGACATCTAAGTGCTATTAACTTATGATTACTATGTGTAATTAAGCAGTATCTTTTACATTATTTAATAAATTCAAAATACATTACACAAAATATGAAGCATTTATAGAGCGTAATATAAAATAGGATTAAAACAGTATGTACATGTGACATTTAAATAATGATAAATAAATTTGGGTAAAAAAAATTTTTAAACAAAAAGTTATCTAAGCTAACCTTTCTGAGACTTCTTATCTTCAGAAGCTTGAGAAGCCATGTAAATAGCAGCAGCAGCCACTGAAATGGGGCTCCGTCTGAAATAAAATATGAAAAGGTATACAAATAAATGAAATATGAAAAACAAAATTATAATAAGACGGCTTTAATTAAAGTGCAATATATTTTTTCCCCATAAAAAAAAAACACCTATAAGTTTATGATATTAAAATAAAGAACTAATGAATATCAATCTACAAAATAAATTTCAAACTATCTACAAAAATAAATTTAAAGGAAATTCAGAATTTTAATTATAATGCATTCCTCCCAACGACGATTAAACAGTCTTAAAATAAATTCACTTTACTGCACGGATATAAATAACTTTACATTTAGTGAAAGTAAATAATATATTTTTAAAATTTATAATTATTCATGATAAAGTAGTTTAAATTTTGATTTTACAATAAAAATATTTGTTAGTTAAAAGAATAAAATTACAAGAATTATAAAATACATCTGCAAAGAACATAAAAATGAAATTAAAATAAATAATTTACCCAGCTACTATGTCCAATTCAACAGCTTTTCTTGCAATATAAGTTGCACCTTTTTGCACACTTGTTGGAAGACCAAGATTAGAACAGAAGCGTGACTAAAAGAAAAGAAAATCTAAGTGTCATGTTTACAAATTATATTCATAACTGTAGTTTACAGTTATATAAATTCTCAATGGTTTAATGTTAAGATGTAACAGACATCCCATCCTGACTATAACCGGTACTATAACCTGACTATAACCGGTGATGACTATAACCGGTAAACAGCAATAGCTTGATGATACTATTTTAACATCCTAAGATGTGGCGTGAAATTATATACTGACAAACAACATAAATGTAACATACTAAAATATTTTACTGCCTTTCATTGTGGGGGGACAGGAAGTGTTCAATGTCTTATCAAAATGAAAAGAATATTCGCTATTTTTTCGATACAAGTAATGAAAATCGCTGTAATAACTAACAGAAGAAAAGTACAGCAACTTGACAGTGATTTTGTGACAAAAGCACATTGTAGTGTGCATCATATTTTAACAATGCAAATGATGAAGTTTGTTTTTGAAAAAACTTTCTGACTGTATATATAAATGTATTGTGCATAGAGAAAATATTGTAAATAACTCATAACTAATGTTTTAATATGAAACTAGTGAAAATTATGATGAAATGAAAATAAAAATGATGAAAATTATTAAATTTAAATATTCAGCACTGAAAACTAAAATTACCCAGAAAAACCACTGTTAATTACGAAATTAAAAAAAATATAATAATCAAGATGGAAATAATGATAGTTGATAAATTTAAAAAATAGTTAATAGGGAAAAAATCTGAAATTCTTATGAGAAATCTAGCCAATTTGACATCTGTGTCATCACTAGTTAAAACTGTCAAAATAACAAATAAAACTCTAGAATTAAAATATGACATGAATGAAAATGATTACAAATTTTTAATTTGATGTTTTACACATCAAAGAGGTTGGTTCTTAAAAAAATTTAACAGTATGCTTGTACATCACAGAGTTTTAACCCAAAGAAAATTTCTGTTTCAGGGTGTAATGCAGTTCACCTGCAACTATTTATTTAACATTTTTTAAAAATTATTTACTAAGTAAATTCATAAAGCAGTTTGCATGAATTTAATAAAATATGCATGTGATTTGGTAAAAAACAAATAACTTTTTTTGTTTTTAACACCTTAATTTAAAGCAATGATTTTTGTTCAAATCAATTTAGTTTCACTACAACTTTGAAGACAGAATGTAAAATTAATTAAATACAAAGTGCAGAAATTACAAGAATGTTGATAAAAATAAAAAAAATAATAAAAAAATCACAAGACAAATTATTACCATGAAGTCTCCAGTAGTTATGAGATCAACACTTGTTTCTAATGCCTTGAGAATCAACTTAAAACATCTACCTATTTCCTTCTTAGAAACTTTAGATACGGCACATATTTCTAAAAAAAGGAAATTTCAGTCTCAATACATATTGAAAGTATGACAATTATAATGTTTTAACACCAACTTGTCAGATCAATACTCCACTTCTTCGAAACCAAAACAAATATTTTAAATAGGAACTATAGGACAAGGAAATTCTAGTACATCAAAATCTAGAGAATTGTAAAAAGGTACCTTTAAAAGTACGAGGGACGCCTTCTTGTCTGCAAGCAATGTAAACACAGGAAGATGCAATAGCATCATTGCTTCTTCCTTTCAAAGTTTTACCATCGTGGACTTGCTTAAAAAGACTATTAGCTCTATCCTATGAAATAAAAAAGAGAGATTTACAAGGTTTAAACATTTAAAATTATTTTTTTAATATCAATACTAACTACAATATGTATTTTACAATAAATTCTTAATCAGCCAAAGAATTAGGTGGTGAAAAATACCACAAATGTCATTTATTTCTCATGCTTTATTCCGTTAAATGCTTGTCATTTTTTTTCTTTTTTTTCATTTACAGTTAGCTTATCTTATAAATTTTGTCAATGTAAAAATAAAATTAACAAAATAAGCATATAAATATCTAGTATGTAAATACCTATTAAATAAATTACAGTATAAAATGTTACCCAGTATATAAATACCTAGTATAGATATTACAGTACATAAATGTTACTTGCTAAAACACTGACAGTACTTAAAAAATTGATACACTGAAACATGTCATAAACAAAAGTGTTTCACCCTAGATAAAATAAAAAACAAACAATTGTGCAAACTGTTCAGATTTCGTAGTTTATTCTACTGATAAGTGAATAATCAGAAGTTTTAACCAAACTTTAATTTCTCTTAAGATAAAATAAACAGATATTTTTATTTTGTTACTGACTATTCCATTTAAATATTTTCTAACATAAAGACACACACATTGTCTAAGTATATTAACTTTTCAAAGCTATTGATACAATAAAACATTTTAAGTGATAACAGTTCCATTTAGCAGTCCTAAATATTTTTCTATACTATATATCACATTAAAACCATTTTATATGAAATCCTGAGGCAGAATTACAGTGACATTGTTGCAGAATGTTACAGAGTTCTTGCAGAAAGAATTTTCCTTTAGAAAGTAAAAATTGTTTGTTTTCTTTTCTGTAGAAATTTTCAAAATTTTTTTTTCTTTCTAAAATTATATTTAAACGATGCCTTTTTCGAGCATCGGAAAGAAAAGAAATGTTTGTGATTTTTCTATCCTTATTTGAGAAGAATGAAAAATAAAGAATAACGAAGCAAAAATTCCTTCTCTACAGATATGTTTGAAAGATTTTTTTCTCTTCATAATTATATTTAAAAGATGTCTTTTTCGGGAAAGGTAGGGACAGAAATGCTCGTGATTTTTCTTCTTACAAAATGCAAGAATATCGCCCATGATATTAGAATTAAAAAAAATACTACACATCCATTCAAAAAAAAATATATATATACAATTTTATTTTAACCAAATAGATTTTTTTTTTTTTTTTGTAAACACAACTTTTTAGTTACCTTAAATTTAAGTAACATGTATATCTTTTTAAAATTAAAAGTACTTAGCAGAAAGATAGTAGTACGAGAGAGGTTTGTCGCAGAAAGCACAAAAAAATTCTGCCTCAGGGATATCAAATTACATAAAAAAATATTCAGAATAAAAAAAAGTACTTTTATAAATTAAAAAAAAAAAAAAAAAAAAAAAAAAAAAAAAACAAACGCATAGTTACATAATTATTTATACTAAAACGAAAAAGTGTTACTCACAACAATTGTTTTGGGCAAATTAATTCTATCAGCCATGTTTCCAATTTCTTTAAAGGCATTGATTAAGGCTCTGTCAGAACTACTCATCTAAAACAAAATGAAAATAAAATTATTTTTTCAAAAAACATATAATATTCATCAACATAATCATTACAAAAGTAATTATACTTTCTATTAAAATATTTCATTCATTTTTACAGTATAAATTATAAATACATCAAAATTAACCTTGATGTGGATGAGTTATTAATTAACTAGACTAAGAAACATAATTCATAAAATTGTGATTATTTAAACCAAATTAACAATTGGTTAATAATACCTAACACATTTATTATTTTTGATACAAACACATATAATAACGAGACAAAAGTTTAAAACTACACAGTAACTGACAAAAAAAAGAGAGAAATCAAGAATGCTTTTAGGATAATAATTCTTTAAAAAAAGCATATTTTTTATATAAATGAGTTTTAAAAAAGACTTATCTTACAGTTCTCCTATTTTGATATTTTGCTACACCAGTGTCATCAAAGCTAGCGTCTCCTGTACCTCGTCCAATTACTGTGGATAAATCACTACCATTCAACAAAGGATTCTGAAAAAGAAAATAACACATTTCACTAAACAACTTGTGCTAAATATAAGTAAAGAATTAAAGGAAAGTAATAAACACAGCATTAAAAAAACATTAATTACAAACTAATGCATAGAAACAATATAACTAAATAATTAAAAAAGAAAAATGATAAAAAAAATAAGCAAATAAATTAAAAAGTTCACGTACAATTTCATTTTTGCAGCTTAAGCTCAAAAATGTAGTTTTTTTTAGTTACTTTTATGTCCATTTTGGTTACAAAAGAATAATACCTTAGATTATTAAATTTATGCTAGGTCACTAACATTGGTTGCTGGTTACATGGATCATCAAAAATTATGTTCTTGTGGTGCAAATCCTTTTGCAAAAGTTTAAGACCAGCAAACAACCTGTGATTTTGCACAGTGAGAAAAAATAATAAATAAATACGCGGGAAAAGAAAGAAAATTACTAAAGACGAATTCACATTCGCTTGCTCTCTGCATTAAAACACTTTCCTTCTGTACAATATTGAATAAGAGTGTTTTTTTCTCCCTCTGCTTGATTTTTAACAGTTAGTTTCCATTTTAACACTTTTAATTATTGAAAAATATAATCTTAAAATATTGATAGTTTAATAGGATGCTTAAAAACAGAAAGGTAATCTAGATTGTACAAATATCATCTAAATGATTTGACATCAAAATAATCCTACAAATGTGAAGGCAAGAGTTTAATGCAGACTTTTTTCCTTCTTTCTATGATTTAAAATTTATTTCCAGATCTTATTTGTTATTGGTTCCAGCTTACCAGTTTGGTGCAAAATTCATAAGCACACAGTAATTAAAAAGAAAACAAAAAATTTGGCAATTTACAAAAGAACGTCTTCTATTTCAGTATGAAAAAAATACTAAAGCATTTTTAATAATTTAAAAAAACTATCTCTAAATCCACATGAATGCACACATCCAAATTGGAAAAAAAAAGAAGAAAAAAAGAGAAATGAAATCCAAAACTTACTTCAGCTGCACCAACTCGAGAGGGATCACTGTCAGCTTTTTCGTTACTAAAGGTTCGCCACTCAGAGCCCACATCAATTACCCTAAGAATTAATTAAAAAAATTAATATAAAGCACCTAAGATAAAAGAAAGTTAAATTATAATGGCAAAAATAGAGGCACTTCTACATATTATAATGTTTGATGAAAAATTTTGCCAGTGTTGGCACTATTGCTTGAATGCTTGGCATCACAGAAAAGATAAGACTTACTCCAATTGTTCATTACAATCTAATTGCAGTAGTACCACAAATATTTATTTAACTACTACCTAAGTTTTGTTATCAATTATCCATTTATTATTAATTTGAAAAATAAACAATGTAACTTACAATAAATGTATATAACTAGAGCTCGTGAAACATAGTCGCCATCGGCGACCAATAAATTTAAGTGGCGATTTTTTTTTAAAGTTTTAATATATGTAAACAGAATTATTTTTTTATTAGTATTTAAACTTAATATATAAATTGGATCTTAAAGCTTGCTTTAGAATTATATGAGTTACATGAGCTTATGTTATAAGAAGTTATGAACTTTATTTGAATTATAATTTAAATCAATACTCTATTATCTCCCTAAATATTTTAAAAATGCAAAATTTAGAACATATTAAAAGTTAAGCACTTATAATGAAAATCTAATTAACAAAAACAATAATTTTATACAAATTAAAAGTATTCAAAACATGTAGATTACAAAATATTCATAAGTCCCAATGTGTTCTTCATAATGGATGATTAACTTTTCCATTCTAATTGAAGGTACAGTAGGGAACCAATTATCCGGAACGACCACTATTCCGAACAACTGATATTTCCAGTTTTCTGAATCGCTACAAAAAGCTGTTTTTCTTTTATTGTCAAAATTTTTTTGGCAATCTTTAAAAAAAAAAAAAAACGATAAAGTAATACACATCAGCTTAATAAGATAAAAAGGGGAAAAAAAATAATGAAATAAAAATATATACAGGCTTATTGTAAAATGAACAAAAAGGTAAGATGGAAAAAAAAAAAAAAAAAAAGGGAGGATGGGCTTTACCTTCCTCATCGCTTTCTTCTACTTCGTCGTTGTCTGTGTCAGGACTCAAAACTATCAACAAAAAAATTTTTCTTTTTTACTTCATTGTTTTCTGGGTGGGAAAAAAAATAATCCTTCGAAAATTTCTGGACAAAGGAAAGCACAATTTTTAACTTCATAATTCTTTATTCATTCTTAAATGAGAAGAAAAAAATCCTGAGCATTTCTTTTCCCTCCTATGTGCAAAGAAAGACTTGTTTTGAATATAATTCCGAATGAAAAAAAAAAAAAAGAATCTTTTCAAAATTTCTGGAGAAAAGAAAAACAAAATTTTTTACTTCCATTATTTTTTACTATTCTCAAATCAGAAGAGAAAAAGAAATATATGTTTGAATATAATTCTGGATGGAAAAAAAATCTTTTGAAAATTTCTGCAGATAAGAAATTAAAATTTTTTTACTTCCCAAAGGAAAAATCTTTCTGCAAAAACCTAATGTTCTAGGACAATATCGCCATGATTCTGGCACCTTGGGTTTCAACATTTTACTAAAACATTAATCGAAATCATAATTAAAAACACTTGTATCACAATCTTTTTCCTCAATAAGCTGAGTGATTTTATTTCTCCTCCATTCCAGTTTAACATAAATTGGCAAGCCCACACAGAAGCTGACAATAAAAAGAATTTATGTTCTACCCCCTCCTTACACCTCATTCAAAATGAATGACTTGAAAAACAGGTGAATGAACAGGCAATACTTGACCTTAAGTCATCACTCCCCTTTCTTTGCTCTCACTATGTTAAAAGGGGGAATAGCAGAAATGACAGATAATTTTTAATGCCAGATAAGAAAAGAGGTGTTCAATGAGTCACTCCTTCTCACTGAGCTATGATTTAAAAGAAACAACTATGTAGGGGATTGGTAAAGGAATGATTGATGATATTTAGTACAAGACTCTTACTTCTCTTGACAGTGTAAGGAACTAATGATTATTTCTAAAATGATGGTAAAGTAAACATCTTTTAAAAAAGAGAGAATGAATCTTGTGAGGAGAAATTTTTTTTTTTTTTAAAAATTGTAGGAAAATTTATCGAATTTTGTTCTGTATTTCTGATTTCCGGATACGAGGTTCTGTACTGTACCTTATTATGCTCTCAAAACAAGTTAAATGCATTTAAATTTATTAATCACATTAAATTATTAAGATAATTTATCTTTAAAATGACAATAATAATTAAAAATTATTTCGCTTTTGACGTAAAACCTAGGAGTGATCTTGCACAGCAAATTTTGTGGAACCCACCTTGAAAAAAACACAAGAATTAAACTCATTTAATTATACTGTCAAAGACAATGCTTATTACAAAGACATTAACAATGTTTTGTTTATATTTCACTATATTTTAGGAAATTTCTTATAATGGAAAAGTACTAAACTAATATGAATCAATACCTGTCTCCAACAACAAGACCACATTCTGAGCATATCATGTCACCAGCACGATAATCTTCAATAAGATTAGCATCTGGATGATATGGACAAACAACCGCTGCTCCATATGATCTGAAATTATAAATCATATCTTATTAATACAATATATAAATCATATCTTATAATATTATATAATATAGAGTTACATCCCTTTTTGTCACATTTTTTCATAGTGCAATAACAACATTGTATTAATAGTGCAATTCCGGCTAGTAATAAAAATTCCATTTTCAAAATATATTTTCACCATTTTGAGTGACTGACATGGGCTTAGTAATTCAAAAGTGTCGTATTTATATTATTTTCATTTGTATTAAAAGATTTCAAATAAATGATTTAAAACAAAATGATGTATTTAAAACAAAAAGTTTAATAACAGTGGTAGAAAATTCAAGCAGTTTGAATGTATAGGTTCTATACTAAAACAATACTTATTTATTTTTAATTTTAAAAGCATCAATATTTTATTAATTTTTATAAATTCTAACAATAAAAGAAATGGTCTTATTTATAAGTAATATTATTATCAAAATTTAAAAAACTTCTGATTATTTAGTTGGTGTCAAGAGTTCTTTAGCACCTCCCCATAGTGCTTGGAATTATATCCCACACTGATCTGCCTCTCTTAGCTACCTTGGTTTTTCTAGTTAGCTAAAATCTTGTTTTTGAGCACTTGAAACATAAGATTTTTTCTTTATAGATAATCTATGAAGCTAATGAAAATTCTATATTAACAAGCATAGTGTAAATCTGTTCATGCGTTATTTCATTTATTCTTTTTCACATTATTTATTGTGTCACAAAATCAACATATCTTTGTTAGGTTTTTTTCTTTGATTTATTTAAGGTGAGTCTGAGAAGTGCTCTAATATGTACTTAAGATTTATGATAATAACCTCCATATAAACATTCGTACAAAAATGCTTATAGAGTCAAGAGATTTTCCATCCATGCCATGCTTTTTGCAGTTTCAGAACGAGCTAAAACATGATTTCCAAATAGGTTTTTCTATAAATTATGAATTCCTGAAATAAGCTAAATATAGTTTATAAGAATTATTTTCTAAAATGATATAGCAGTTTATTAAAGATTAAAGGACAGCGATTTCGAATATGTAGAATAGTAAGAACAAAAATAGAAAATATTATTAGATAAGCCTGGAAAGAGTTGCGAATGTAAAATAAATACACGTAAAAAGTTTGGCTTATATCGTTGCAGGTAAATGTATTCAAATTATAACAAATAAAAAAGCCGAATTTTAGACATTCAAGACTGCAGATTATTGCGAAAAAATGAAACATATTGACATTAGAATAAATTTATTTCAACTTTACTTACTTTGAAGAAGAAGCCATTTTGTCTAAATGTTTTTCAGGAGCTTGGAAGTTCTTTTTAAATTTAATGATTTTAAAAATTAAATCTAAAATGTCATAATTTAAATTTCTTTTAAATTTTAATAGCTGTAAAACACTGTGCTATTACGACTTTCGCGGAAATGACAACAAATAAGATGTAGCACACGGTTACGAAATTTCAAAACGGGAGAAAAATATTTTCCTTTTTTCAGTTTTAGGGATCGTTTTCACTGCTAGTTGAAATTAAGAGTTGGAAATGTCATTTGTCCGCGAAAAAAATCACCAATCAGGTTCTCGTTTGCATCACCGTAATGCGGATCTGCGATTTCTTAGCAAGAAGGAACTTTTGCTTGCGCTGGCAATCTGTAGTCTAGTAACCGTAACTGATACGAAATATTTGTAAATATAAACAACATGAAAAACTTCAGGAAATTCAGTGAAAACAGTGTATAATCTTTTAGGACTTATATTCTTAAATTAAAGCATAAAATTCACAAGTTAAAATGTCTTTTTCGAGAGCCAACAAAAATCGACCAAGGGAAATGTCATCAAAAGCTCCCGTTCCAGTATTCAGAGATGTATTTGCTATCAAGAAAGCGGTAGGCTTCAATAATTGTACTATAAGTGGACCAGAATAACGTGTGAAAAGCCTTTATTTTATTTGATGAAAATTACATTATAACTGATCAGGCATAACTTTTAAAACGTATGTAGCTTTGTAAAAAACTTGCAAAATATATCAGCAAACGTATTTTGTTTCAACCAGTTATTGGTTCCTAGGATTTGATAAACTCATTCGTTTATATAGTTATTGTTAATGAATTTAAGGGGATATTTCCGTATCGTGATCTGTGACGCCAACTAGATTCGCCAAAGCGCGAATAATGAGAAGATTTCAACAACAAATCATTTTCTACATCGAAATTATTGTTTAATTTTAGTAATTTCTGGGATAATTCATTAACTTGAAAGTCATAACTCATAGCAGATTTTTTTATACAAGTTTAAAATCTCTTTGGTGCTTTGGAGATTGTTGTCGGCATTAATATAGTGTGTCCACTTCACCTTGTTCAACTTCACATTGGACACATTTGTGACTTTAAGCTTTCAGGAGAACTTCAACTCGCGTCGTGGCGGGTACTATGATTATGAGAAAAAGACACTTCGAACAGAAGTGTGGGATGAACTGTTTTGTCTTAACCATGGGATAGGTCCGCGTAAGTAAACCCATCGACACTTTCGTTCCACCATTTCACCCCATTAGAGATGTGCTCTTGCTTGTTACCATAGTAACAGACAGCCCTAGACTTTTAGTCTGGAGGAGTTCTCCTCACAGCTGTACTATAGGTGCCAATTAGAAAGTATCCTCTATATAAAATTTTCTAGAAGTTTCTGGATAAGGGACATCTAGTCAAATATTCATTTTGTGACATAGCTAAGTGAGCTGTTAACTGAGCTTTAAGCCAAGACCCCAGGGTTAAGGTTTTGGACGTCCTAAACTGGTTTTGGACAGGACACGTGGGTTTTACTGTCTTAAACTGGATAAAACTGTCTTAAAGTGTCCAAAACCTTGAACAACAAAAGTGAATACCTAATCCTTTAAATATGCTTTTAATACTGATAAATAATGTTTTTGCATAAGGATAAATAATGCAATATTAAAAAATAATAATTATTTTTTTAAAAAAATACTAAATTTGTTTAAAAATTAACCTTTTATCTTTCACAATGTTTTTTTTTTTAAAAATGTTATAATTTCTGCATCACAGGATAATAGAAAAGACATCTATGTAAAAAAAAAAAATTTTTTTTGTTAAATATAAATATATTAGTTTAAATTGGAAATACAAAATAACTGAAAAATGTATTAACAGTTTTGAAGGGCATAGGCAGTTTCAGTTACTGACAATGGTGATGTATCACCACTATGCTAAAATAATTGAACATGAATGAAATAAAAGTATTCTTGAATAGTAGGTACTATAGATAAATAAACCTGTTTATGATTAACCAAGCACTTAGTCCCTAATAGCTTAACCTGTATGGCAAGGTCAAACTTCAGTTAAGTACTATTGAAAGAGAGGACCAATTGACCTTTATTACTGATTAATCTTCCTTTGTTTACTGTTTAAATTGAAGAGTCAAACAATATTAATAAAACATTACTATACAATATTAATAACATTATTAATTACTATACAATATCAATAATAATATTAATAAAACATACTTTTAAAAACAAATATTCTCTAGTAGATTTAATTATCAATATGTTATTAGTTCTATGTTTATTTTACCTTTTAAATATTGTTCAAATAAAATTGTGACATAATTTTAGTAAAAGGGTTTTGGACAGGACGGTTTAAACCGTGGATGATTCCATTGTGTCCTAAACCTTGCCAACCCTGCAAGGCACAAATATTTCTGTGCTCTGAATGTAAACAATTGGCTCTGTAGCAGCAAAGGAGTTTTTCCTTCTTGATAAATAGACAAAGCAATGCACCTTACGTAATATAACCGGTTGAGCCTTTTTCCTTACTTTGGAGGTTGTCTTACTTATGAGGCAAACGTAAACATTAAACCAAAGTATTTAAAAAGCTCCTTCCTGTTTGCGATGTGCATTATCTAGTTTTCTAAAGTATATATAAAAGGTTTGAAATTATTGTACTTCAATGCCTTGTGTCAAATTTTTTGTATCTAATATTTTCTATGTTGCTTTAAAAAAAAATTCTGTAATTGTGAATGCAAATTTGTTTTTGGTTCATTTACCTTTTTCTGTAAATATTCTGTGTATAAGTTTGAAGTAATTGTTTTCTTTTTTTGTCATAGCATTCTCGTGATCCTAGATTTGATGATTTATCTGGAACATTTGATGAAGAACTGTTTGAAGAGAATTATTCATTTGTAGATGACATTAAACGTAAGGAAAAAGAAGTGAGTTAAAAAAATTTTAATACAGGAGCTATGTTTAATCTAATTTTTATCTCTTAAACCTAATTGTTGGTTCATTCAGTGCTAGTAGCTACTTACATTTTATTATAAAAGAGAAGTGAGGTTGACATTAAGTTTTAAAAAAAGTTATTATAAAATTTACATAATTACAATGTAATGAACCTTTAACATTAGTAATATTTATTGATTAATGTTAATAAGTCCTAATAATGTTTGACATTAATTTATATGTTTACATTTTTTAATAAAGTTGCTTTGTTAAATCCAAGGTGAGATTTTAGACAGTACTGACTAGACAGTTAAAAAAAATTATATATTTGTTGCCGTAAAAAGCGGTAATAATTTATGCTAGTAACCTTTTTTGGTATGATTTTTTTATTGTATTTATATCCCTTTTAACATGGTTTTTGAAATTCCGAAATTGTTAATACCATGTTATAACATTCAAATCTTGAATTAAAGCTATCACTTATTGACTTGCTTGATTCACAATAATTCGATCCTATACCTGCATCCTTTTAAAATTATTTTATGTGTAGTCATTTATCCTTTTCTCTGTCAATTCCACGTGGTTTCTAAATTTTTGATATTAAATTATAATCTTATTAAGATTGCTATCACTTTAGAACTTGATTGGTTCACAATTGTTTGGATAAAAATTCGTATCATTTTTCTGAAAGTTTTTTTGTCAGTTATTTATCCTTTTTTAATCATCTTCACATGATTTTTTACTTTCCACATGGACTTCGAAATGTGATTTTTTTAAAAATACAATGTTATTGCTGTAAAGTTCGGATGTGAGCAATCACTTTTTGATGTGATTGATTCTCGGCTGTTCCATTGTTAATCTGCATCATTTTGTGACCATTTCCTCTGCAGTTATTTTCTTTTATAGTCTTTTTTGCATATGGTTTTTCAAATAATGATATTTTTATAGCCATTTTATTTCCCGACGCAAATTTGAAAGGAGAGTAATGACTTTTCGAAGTTCTCATTTAGTGACCATGCCAAGTTAAATCAATGTTGTTTATAACAGTCAGTTATTACAGTTTTTTTTTTTTTTTTTTTTTTTTAACCGTTTTTCTAAATATTTTAAACACTATGTTATTACTGTTGATGAGTTTTAATCCCGATTTACAATGACTTGTCGTTTCCATTTTTAGATAGCTTTTTCTATTTTTTTAATCGATCCGATATGCTACGATTTCATATAAATTCACATTGATTTTTAGATAGCTTATTTTATCAGTTATTACCACCGTTCTCACATGATTTTTTAAAATCTCAATGATTTTAATGCAGTATTACATCAAAAAAGAACTTTTAAATTGCAAGAGTTTTGCACATTTTAAAACAAATCTGTAAAATGTAATTCTGTAAATGCGAAATAATTTTCTTTATTAAAAAAGAAACAAACCTTATAGCCTTGAATATTATTGATGCCTAAAAAATCAAACCTTTTTAAATGAAATATATCATGTTCCTTTTTTGAGGATATAGTGAAATATTCCTTTTTTTTGCATTTTTGAAGATTTAGAATAGACTCTTGATGGTAATCCTTGATTCGCAGTGTTTACATAATTTAGATAAGAAGAAAAATTAAGTTTACTTAGATTGGAGGAGTCTTTATAAAAAAGTTTCTTAATCATATTTTAGGAGTAATGCTTTTAGAACTGTGCATAATTTATTTAAATATTTAATTCTAAACATAGAGTAATCATCTCATTGCAATGAATCAAACAGTAATTGTAATGTTCAGGGTGGCCACTCACTCTGGAAAACCGGGAATTCTCAGGGAATTTTGAAATACCACTGGAAAACCGGGAATTCTCAGGGAATTTCACGTCGATTCTGGAAAATAATTTTGTCGCGCGTCGCCGCTCTTTTCTTCCCATTCCGTTATGTTTACTTTTTCGGAGCGAAACGCGTCTGCTTCATCGCGATCAAGCATCACGTGATTATCCTCCAATGAACGCTTCATGTCCTTGTGCCTCTTTGTGGATGTTGTAACTGAAGAACAAGAATCAGTAAGAAAATCGGAGCAGTGTTCAAAGGAAGTTCGTTCTGGAATGATATTGGTAAGTTTTGATTTTTGTATTCTATTAATTTTACAGGATCGCAATTTTTTGAGAGTTGAAATAAAAATATTTAAAATTGCTTTAATTTATGTAAATAAGCTATAATTATGCTTTAATTTATCTAAAATTTCGATTCCATATTTGACCATTACAAATTATATCGAGAATTCGAATTAAAATAATATTCTGATTTAAAAATCTCTAATAAGAAACTGATGTGTTTTTTTATTATTAAATTAATTAAACTATTTTTCATTTTAAACAAAAGTCTATTGTAGAATTTCGAATATTTTTTGCTTTATTAATTTTTAACTTTTTTGTGTAAATTTTATTATTCTTCATCGAATATCCCGATTTTAAAACAAATTTCCTTATAGAAAAGTTTTATTATTTTTCAGTAACTTTGTACTTTTACGCCAAGAAATTGAATTTAAAAAAAAAATAAATAATAATAAATTAAAAAATCATCGATGTATACAATTTAAAGTAGAAAAAAAAGTAATGGATTTTTTCTTTGATTAATAATTTAATCTAATTATTTGTTTATCATTTCATTTGAAACAAAAATTTTATCGTAAAATTTCGAATTAATATCGGAAATTAAGTATAATTTAAGAGACAAGTACATCGATTAGGAAACTTTGTTTTTCTATTTTCCAGTAACTTTACATTATTTGATTTTTATTATTTTTTCCCCCAGAATTCCAATTTTAATTTAAAAATTGTTGTCTAGGGACGTTTTTGTTTTACAGCAGAGAACCATTTATCCGATACCCAGAAAACCGGCAAAACTTTTGCTCGGTTTTCCCGCCATTTAAAACTAGAACGATTATAAAAAAAAGTGGAAATTGGACTCATCCTTGAAGTTGAGTAGAGGAAAATGTGAGAAAGGGGAGAATGTTTTTCCCCGTTTACCCAGAGAAACGTCATTTCTTCGGTGACCTTAAAGATCTTTAAATCTAGAGGGGGCAGGGAGGGGACGAATGTTTTATTTTCAAACTCAAAAGAGAGGCTTGCTGTTTTATTTTTCTCTTTGATTTATGAGGGGGTGGGGGAAATGCGTTGCACCTGCATATCATTGAACCGAAGATGGAAGAGAAAAATATATTTATCTATTTGACATCGATTAATAAAAATAAAATATTTTTCTTTTGAATAAATTCTGATTCTTTAAGAGTGCGGTGTCATTTGCAAGTTTTTCTTGATGTTAAATCACATCTGCTTTCGTTAAGAGTCTTGTTTTTATAAAAAAAATAAAAGGAGAATTGTTTATTAATTTAAACATACGATTATTTTATGAAGCAGATTGCAGTTTTGTTTTTCTGATTCCACTACATTTGATTTTTTTTCCTTTTCACTATAAATTTCGCACTCAATAAATTATTTCTTTTTATTCATAAATTTTATCATTAGTTTTTTTTTTTTGGAAGTGTCGGCGATTGAGCTGATTTTATTTCTTCATTATCGTTTGCCAGTTCTTTTTAAATTTTTCTTATATATATTTGCTGTAACTCTTAAACATGATTTTAAAAAAAATAATTACAGCTGTTTATGATTGCAAATCTTTTAAGAGTTTAATCTGATTCCGATTTTAAAGGATTTTAGATTTTATTTTGCTTTTAATTTTTTTCTATTTCTACTATAATTATTAAATGCTTTTTTTAATATTACTGTGATGAAATTTTTAGTTGCGATTGGGGAAATAATTATTTTCTTTTATTTTCTAATGCAAATTAATTATAATTTTATTTAATTTTATTCACTAATTTATTTTATTTATATATTATCGCCGAAATGTTGCATTTTTACAATGGACGTTAACTACTCCGAGCGGATTTTCCGGAGGTTCTAAAAATAAGGGGTGCATATTATAGGCCAGAAATTAAGGTAGATGCTTTGTAACCAAGGTGGTCATTAATCGTTAATGTTTTTAATTGACAAAAAAATTTTTAGATTGTTTTTTATTTTCCTCAGAACAACGCCTTTTTTCACTTATTCATTTTTTAAGATTAAAATGAAAACATTCATTTATTTTTCTTAGTGCAGTTATCATCTGCTATGATAATAGTTAGCTAGTGGAGTGCATTAAGTATCTAGACTTTTTCTCAAAAAATGAGCGGGAATATTTAACAATGCTGATTTTTTGGTAGGTCACTAGCCCCTTTATTGATAGAAAAAGCTTATTAGAAGTTTTAATACATTTATGACAAGATTTTTATTCAGAATGTGACTAACTAAATTCTATTTTGGAATGTGATTAGCTAAATTCTATTGTTTTTAGCAGATTTGTAGTCTATTTTTCTGCAACCTTTTATCAGTAGTTAAATTTATTTTCAAAATACAAACGAAAACAAAGTGTTCATTAAGATTTTATTTTTAGGTGGCTTGAAACGATGGCGCCTGGTTTTAAAACATCATTTAAGACAGAATGGATGGAAAATCCTCATTATGCCCCATGGTTACGTGAGTGCCTGACTGACAAATTTTCTGCAGTGTGTAAATTATGTAATTCTGTATTTTCCCTGAGCAATATGGGAAAACAAGCACTAACTAGTCATCAGAAATCCAGGAAACACAAAAAAGCCGTTATTAGCAGAAATATGTCTGATGATTTGAGGAGTGCATTTAGCGAACAAGATTCTACTACCAAAAATCTTGTATTAAATTCTCTAAATGAGCCAGCTAAAAAGGATGCATCATTAGTTTCTTTTTTGAGATCAGAAAGTGTATCAGAAGCAGAAATCTTGTGGTGTTTGTATGCAGTGATGGAACACTCTTCTTTTCGTTCTGCGGGTCGGGCAGTACTTTTAATGAAAAAAATGTTTACTGATAGTGAAATAGTGAAAAAAATATCTCTACAAAGAACCAAAATAACATACACCTGTGTTCATGGTATTGCTCCATATTATAAGGAGCAATTACAAAAAACCATAGCTAGCTGTCATTATTTA
This sequence comes from Parasteatoda lunata, assembly GCA_949128135.1. Taxonomy (NCBI): domain Eukaryota; kingdom Metazoa; phylum Arthropoda; class Arachnida; order Araneae; family Theridiidae; genus Parasteatoda; species Parasteatoda lunata. The sequence continues at coordinate 86,393,524 of OX421977.1, forward strand.
GTTATGGGCTTTGATGAAAGTCTAAATAAAATCGCTCAGAAACAACAAATGGACGTAAGTGTTCGACTTTGGAATAAAGATACAAATAAAGTCCAGACACGATATTTGACATCAGTATTTCTTGGTCATTCGACAGCAAAGGATTTGTTGGATAACTTCAAAGAAGCCATTACCCAATTTTCCATCAATAAAAATAAAATAATTCAAATATCTATGGATGGACCTAATGTCAACCATAAATTTCTCAATGACCTTAAAAAAGAACTTGAGGAAATGCCGCAAGATCCTGTGATGTTAGATATAGGTAGCTGTGGACTGCATACAATCCATTGTGGGTTTAAACATGCAATAAAGTCTACAGGGTGGAATGTAGTGGACTTTTTACGGGCGCTATACTACATTTTTAAAGATGTACCGTCACATAGAGCTGATTTCATATATTTCACAGGATGTGAAAAATTTCCAAAGAAATTTTGTGCAATCCGATGGATTCAAAATGTAGAAGTTGCTGAGAGGGCATTAGAAATGTTGCCTCATATTTTCGAATTTGTAAAAGCAGCAAAGAAGGAGAAAAAAATCTATGTTGGCTCAAAAAATTTCGGTGTACTCTCGGAGTGTATCAAAGACAGTTTCTTTGCTGCAAAATTGGCATTTTTCCAGTCATTAGCTGCTTTTATTGAACCATTTCTCACAGAATTTCAGACTGATGCTCCATTAGCTCCTTTACTTTTCTCTAATTTAACATCAATTTTAAGATCCCTTCTTGATAAATTTGTAAAACCCGATATTTTAGTGGAGAACTCTTCAAAATTAGGAAAAATAGATTTGTCATTGGCAGATAATCTGCTTCCAATCAACAAAGTTGCTCTCAGTTTTGCAGTTAAGGATGAAATAAGGAAAATAAAAGATTCTTCACCTTCTGAAGAATTTTCATTTAGGAAAGAATGTGCAATTGCTTATAAAAAATTCTGTGAAAAGATTTTAGAAAGATCACCTTTAAAATTCCAGTTAACAAGGGGACTATCTTGTCTTGATCCTGGTGTAATTTTAAATACAGCAATTGCTGAAAAACGGCTTTCATCTTGCCTTTCAATGTTGGTATCTAGCAATTGGATATCAGGTATCAAGGCTGACAGTGTGAAAGATAGTTACAAAACATTCATTCGGAATCCTCTAGTTAAGAAAGAAATGGAGCAATTTGAGAAGAGGGAAAAACGACTGGATAATGTTTTCTTCTCTCTATTTGAAGTTTGCAATGCACCAGAAAATTTACGTTCCTTTGTTAAGTTTCTCCTCATATTGTCACACGAAAGTGCTTTTATAGAAAGGGGCTTTTCTATTAATTCAGATTGTTTAATAGAAAATCAACATGAAGATAGTTTAGTTGCTCTTAGGCAAATTCATGATGGTGTTATGGATGCTGGTGGTGTTGAAAATATAACTGTGACGAAATCCATGATAAACTACGGAAAACAGGCTCACACACGTTATATCGAAGTATTAGAAAAAAGGAAGGAGGCAACAGAAGAAAAAAAGAAAGTTATGTTAGAAAAGAGGCAAAATGAAAAATTAAAAAAAGAATTGCATGTTAAAAAACAAAAATTAACGGCTGATTTTTATTTAGAAACTTCTTTAATTGATGAACAGTTAAAAGCTATCAGAAATTAAATGTTAAAAGCTTTCAGTTATTCACTTGTTGAGCTATTTATGCTGTACAATTTGATTAACTCCACTTTTTAAAACATCTCAAACTTAAGTGTCAAAGAATATATTAATATATATATAGGTATATTTTTTATATTTATATTTAAAATAAGTTTCCCAGATAATATAAATGAACATCATTATATGACTAAATATTTTTGGCTTTTCATTTATTGATAATTTATTTCACAAGTAATTTCGATCTCAATTCTAAACTTTTAGTTTGATGGAGTTGATCAATTTGTGTAATAAGCTATTTATATAACAACTTTTTATTTTATACAAAATAAAGTTTCTAAAATTCATCAGATCTTGTAAATGTGTATCCACATTTGTAAAAGAAATTCATACAACACATTTTAAATGCAACACAGCTGTATATATAATTTTTTATTTACTGTATATTGTTGTATAACTAATAAATTTATGAAGTCTCGTTAATGTTGCGTTGTGGTATCTGGAATTTTAGAAATTTACTCTGGAAAGTCTGGAAAACTCAGGGATTTTTTTTTGGTCTGGAGAGTGGCCACCCTGATGTTGCATTTTCTGCATCATAGAATATAGTGCGAAGCAATTTTCTAGAATGAACCTTGATTTTTCTACTTGTATTTTTTTTGCTCTAACAAATTTTTCTGCTAATTTTTATAAATAAAATCATGCCTTGTTTAAATCTAATGTTTACTTCTAAACTGAAGTGTAGCTTCATTCAGTTTTAGATGATGATCGTTTATGCAGGAGAGAATTTTTCTAATTTGAGTAGGAAAACTTTTGAGTAACCTAGTATGTTCAAAATATGTCAAAACACAAAATAATTTGCTTTTTAATATCCTATAATTTAAGATAAATTATACATGTGTTAAGCACTGATTTTTTATTACTATCGATTATGTTGATAATTATTATGATGAATTATATTTATAATCATTGTTTTTCATTTACGATACATATTACACACTGTAGTTTTCCATTTTGTGTAGTAACTATTTTATTTAACAGTTTCAGTTACTTCTTACATTGTGTTTATAATTTTTTTAGTTTTTCTAAATAGCACATTCTAAATTAATGAAATAATTTCATTTTAAATTAGAAGCTTGAAAAGGAATTAGAAAATGTTGGAGATGACCATAAAAGAAAACAGGAAATTCTTTACCTCTTGCTTAGAATGGTAAATTGCTTTTCATTGTTTATTTGTATTGAAGTTTTATATTATTTAAAAAATAATATACTAATATAATTTTACACTATCTGTTACACACAAGTTTTTTTAAAGCTAAACTTTATGGTTTGGCATCAACCAGGCAATCAAAACAGCAAGCCAGGCAATCTTGACTTCAGGTATCATACACTAATTGATATTTGGCCATTCCTGTAGATATTGTCATTATTATTAAAATAAACTCCATGCATAACTTAAATAGCTGTTGTTTAATAGCTACTCAGAACATTTGGGGTATTAATTTACAAGCATTTTCTCTAAATGTTGTAATACTTCAAAGTTCAGTTCATATTTTTTAAAATGCATTTTGCACTATAATGCTTCATATATTTCAATAAGTTTTTGCTAAATCACTCTATAGTAATAATAATTTAGAATTACTGAAGAGAGGGAAATTTCATGAAATTATGCATAAATCAATTGCACAATCAAGCTACACGATAAAATAATTAAAAATGATATAATGTGTATAAAATTATACAATGGACAATTACAATAAATTTTTTAAAAAATTTGGATGCATTCAGAATCTCTGAAAAAACTCCTAGAAAACAGTTTATTACTTTCCTAAGAAGGCTATTTATTTAGTTATTTTTAATAAAAAAACACTTACTTTCGTTTTCACCTGAAACGGGGAGTCACATGATTATTCACGAACTGACGTCACATGTGTCCATCTGCAGTTCACTGTGCTGTGAAAGCCAATATGTTCTTGCTTTCGTTTGAATTTTCGTAATTAAGTCCAACTATTTTAGATGGTCAATAACTATCTGTATAAAAAATTGAGCCCTAATATGGCTTTAAAAAAATGTGGGTTTAATATAACGTATTTTTATAACGTTAAATTTCAATGGTACCCACTGAAACGTTGTTAATAGTTGACGAAATTTTCTTGCTCTGAATATTTAAGATTTCTTAGTTCAATGAAAAAAGTGTGTGCTATTGCTTATTAAATGATGCGTTATAAATACAAAATAACTTCCTTTTTGTTTCTTTTTTTTTTACCAATCTTAATTTTAATGTATACTTCCAATTCATTTCGAAGATTTATTTTCATCTTAAGTGAAAGAAATGTTGAATCAATTTTTTATCTAGAATAAATAGTTTTAGATTTTAAAATGTAGGAAAGCTTAAGTTATTGATAATTTTTATTTATTTATTCTGTGTGAATTCAAAGCATGTAATTGTCTTCAACATAGCAGTAGCCTTTTAAAAAACTTGTGATCCCAGCAAAACTTTAGATTCATTCTTTCAACAAAGAAACTTAAAGTTAAAAGAAAAAAATATATATATTCCAGTAGATTTTATTAACTTTATTTTAATTGCCTTAATCTATGTTATAAGAGTATTTGAAATCAAGCATATGCATTTACATAGTTCTTTATTACAGAAACAGGAATTAAATTTTATAAATGCCTATAAAAATAATTTTTCGCCATAACAAAATTCCTATTTACAATAAGAATAAAAATATTGAGAAAAAAATATCAACATTACTGTTTATTTTTTAATTATTTAATAAATAATAAAGAATGTGCATTATATAGAATTTCTTTCCATTTTGTATAAGTTAATTTTTTATTATTTTTCTTTAGCTTTAGTGAAACAAAAACTTCTAGCTTAATCATATTCGCTGAAATTTTGTAGATAAATGAGTTAATTAGATGTGGATAAATTAGAAATTAAGTGAAATTTTAAGTATAACTAGATTATGATGATGGTGGTTATATTTCAATGGACTAGATCCTTGAAAGTGTAGATACGTTTTCGGCTATACCGTATGCTTAACCTGAGATTTTTTTCAACTATTTTAATTAAATTTTTTTAAATTAAAAAAGTATAATGTATTAATTTTACTATTTTCGAAGTCTTCATTGCAAGCGCTGACAAATAGTTTGCAAAAATAAGGAGAGAAATGAACAATAACCATACTTTGTTAATACTATGTTGCAGAAAAAGGAATTAAAATTTATAAATTTAAAAATAAAAATAATTTCTAACTGTAACTAAATTTCTATTTACGCAAGGAATAATAAATATAAGCGTTAATGTGTATTTAAATATTTGATACATAGTAAAAAAAAGATGACATAAACTGCATTAGTAAATATTCCCTTAAAAGGAAAATCTTTCAACTCTAGTAATAAATAAATAAATAAAAGAAGCAACATTAAATTACATTATTTGAATTCTTGGACATTAGCACATAGATAGTAATGAATGATGGACTGATATTTTTCAATGGACTAGATTTATGAAAATACTGATTTGTTTTAATGCAATAACGAATTATAAAATAATCCGTCCTATATCTAAATGTATACTATTTCTATCCAATCTGCGACTTATTTTAATTAAGTAATTAGGCTGTAATGGAGCATTATTTTAATTTAAATGTAAGTGGAATAAAATATTATTTTCTATGAACTTTAACACCACTGATTTCAACCAAAAAGAAATGATGATTCGAAAAGAAAGAGCTACATAATCATTTCTTCAGATATTTTAATGATAAAAAACAACATTTGAAGTTTTAAAATCTTTCTTTTATTTTGCACACACTCTCAAAACCATAAATTTAATTCACAAACTTTTTACTAATCATTTACAAAGGATGCTCATACCATATACGTGATATCAAAACAAAAAAAAGAGATTCAGCACATGTGGCGCCCATTACCAATCAAGGTGCATCACTTACAGAGGCCTTTTGGGACAATTTAAATGTGTAATAACTAAATAAATTAACATTTGCTGAAAAAAACAATAATACTTTCGGTTTCAGGAGAGAATTTCCAATTAGTTAGATATGAAAATAAAAAAATTTATGATACGCTGTAATTGTCCATTAAAAATTAATGGCTTTTTATAACGAAATTTAATGTTATTTATAAAGAAATCTCCTCTCCATTCTATTAATTAAAGAATTAGCGTACATATTTGAATGAAAAAAAATTATTTTTTTCTTAATAAAACTTTATTCTTCATAAAACAAAGTTAATCATTTTTTTTTTTCTTTGGGCATTTTTTTTATTTATTTATTATTATTATTTTTTTTTTTTGTGCTTCAAAAAGCTAGTTTTAGTCCTTTTTTTTCTCTTCATGCAGCATTTTCTATTTTTTTTCCTTTAAAGCATTGTTTCAATTCCATTATTCCCTTCACCGAAACATGTTTCTGTTCTATTTTTATTATTATTTGAATTTTGTGAAAAAAGTTTTTGGGGTTACTTAAGCAATAAAAATTTTTTAAATTTATATTTTTCTTTTGTAAAATATTGTTTCTCTATCATTATTTTGTGTTAAGTAATTTTATTAACCTTTAAAAATATTAACAGTGATAGCTTTCATATATTTTAGAAAAATCAAGAGATAGCAAGGAAGAAGCAAAAAATGAAAAGAATTGAAGATCAACAACTGAGAGAAGAAATAATGGAAGCAGCAAAATCTGGCAAAAAGCCATACATGCCTAAAAAATGTGTGTATTTTTTTTTAACGTTAATTAATGCTCTTAACTGCTTATTATTGGTTTATAAAGTTTTCCTTGTTCTTTTTTAAATTGTTTAATGCACTGAATGTCATAATTTTTTAATGCATTGAATTTTTCAATAACTCATCTTCTTTTACTTTTTATTTTTCAAATTTTTAGTTTTTGCTATCGATAAGTCTTATAATTTTTTATGTTTATTAAGTTAAAATTATAACTAAAAATATTAAACATCACATATTTTATCGAAAAAAGTTTAAATAAGTAAATGATAAATTCAATTTAAAATAAAATGAAAAAGTGAGAGTAATTATGTGTTAATGCAACCTTTCAATTAAAGCATTATATGCTTAAACATAATTAGAAATAAATACCATATATCTAGCCATATTCACAAGCAACCCTTTTATGAATCTGAACAAATATAACTGGATTTGTTCGCAAGTAACCCCTTTTTTTACAAATGTGATTTTCATTTTATGTTAATAACACTATTATTATAAGCCCTTCAAAAAATAATTAGACTTGTTGACAAGCAATAAATCTGGAATGAATGTTAACAATTATAACTGTGGATTTATTCACAATTAAAAAATTTTTTTAAATTAATGTTAATATTTTAATTTTACCTGAACATCACTATTATTTTAAACTCTGTAAAAAATAATTAGATTTATTCATAAGCAACTCTTTTATTATAAATGTAAACAAAAAGTTTATTTTTTTAATGACTTCTTTTTTTTATTTTAATGACAACCACACAAGTTTCCAGGTTTAAAATCATCCTGTGAGCAAAAGTATGTATAGATTAGGACTGGGCTATAAATCGATATATCGCGACACATCGATGTAACGCCTATATCGGCAGGCCGATACAGCGACTTTTGTTCCAGGCGATGCATCAGAAATCTGATTTAAGCCGTCGAGTAAAGAAGACGAACGCAAAACAATATAGCGATACAAGGCACGCAAGGATCTTCTCTTACGTGCTGTGGAACTCCCGCTGTGGAAGACGATGCTCGTTTCGTTATGTTGAAACGGCCTTGGTTGATGAGCGGTAGAATCAGAATCATTTTTGAGAACATATATCGTGATCTCGCAAGTTCGTTTCTGCACCCCTTATTAGTTTTTCTCGTTGTTTCGACTTGATATCGTTTCTTGTAGATTATTTTCAGTGGGGCTGACTTTGTGATCGCCGTCGTTACCTTGCTCTGAACGTAATCTATTATTGAAAAGAATATTTAAAGAAGTGTTTCTTAATTAATTAGCTAATTTTTTTTCTAAAACAAAACTTTTTATATATTTTTAAATGTGAAAGTTAATTTTGATATTATATGTTTAAGTAATTTTTTACATTATTTTACAATCGGAAATCTAATTTAAGATGCCCATAAAGAATTGAATTACAAAGTAATTAAATTTGTTAGGTTATTTTTTACCTTATTTTAATTTATTAAAAATTTTTGGATAAAACTACTAATAATTTAATGGGTTTTTATTACTGATTTTAAATTTATAAATCTTTAGTTGTTTTTATTTTTATAAATAAAATTATAACAAAACTTATTTTTCCTCTTTTGGATTTGGACATAAGTCAATCAACTTGTTTATTCAAAAAAATTAGTAAGATTGGTGACTTCTTTTTTTAAAATTTTTTTTTTTTATCATTTAGCACTTCGTTTTATTAAAGAGTATAATCGTGTTTTTTAATTTTCTTTCAATATTGTCAGTTAAATATATATTATCGAATATCATAATTCTTTTGTTTTTATTTTAAGAAATTAAACCTTAGTTTGTTTTTTCGTTCAGAATTCCGTAATTATTCAATTTAACTTAATTATTTATGTGAAATAATAATGATAAAAATAGTGTTTTAAAAGCGTTTTTTTTTTTTTAAATTCATTTAGCACTTTGTTTTAAGCATACAAATAATTTTAAACGAATTTATTTTTTAAATTTTCTTTCTATATTGTTAGGTAAATATATTGATAAATTGCAATTTTATTTATTTTTTTATTATTTATTTTTAAACTAAGAAAAATTTTGTTCTTTGAGCGATCATTTTTAGAAAATATAACATTAATATCTTTCTTAAGCAAAACATATATATCTTCAAATTCATAAATTGATTTAAATCAATCTGAGTATGAAGTTTTGATAGAAATCCGACTTTCTGTGCCTTACAAGTAAATGAAATTCAAAAATACTATATCGCGATGCAAAACTGAAGATGCATCACATTATAAAATTTCCTATATCGCCCAGTCCTAGTATAGGTCATTAGTTTATTCTGCTATCATTTAAAATAATCAATTCAATTTTTTTAAAAAGAAGTTTCATCAACTGTAACATGATGTTTTTTATACATTTTAAAACTGATTTTCTCAAACTTTTTAAAAAACCATGTAACATGCTATTTTACCAAATTCTTTCCTTTTAATAAGAAAACTATTTCGTATAATGTCAATAAATTATTAATGTAGTCTTTAAGTGTTATTTAAGTCATAAAAAATTATATCGGCTTTTATATTTAAGGTATTGAATGCATCGTCAGTATGCATTTAAAAGAATCTCAGTGACTTACACTGACTATACTGACAAGCACTATAATACAGACAAGTTGTACCTGATGTCCTGAAAAGGACCGGTGATTAAAAAAATCAATTAAAAAAGAATTGAACAAGACAAATATGTGTGGTTTGCCGTGTTTTTCAGAAACTAGATATTTATTCAGAAACTAGATATTCCAAAAATACAATACAAAGTTCAGAGGGCGTTTTTGGCTTGCTGAATGGAATGCTTTTTTTTTTATTGCGATTCAAACCATTCCAACTGAATATTTGCATGTGTGTCTCTTAATTTTGTCATCTGACTATTCCTCACTGTTTCTAATAGTTGTTATTATAAAAATGTTGTTTTATTGGTATGTACAGTAGTGCCCTCTGTTGACGAACTTAGCAACTTATCTTAAAATTTGCTGAGAATAAATAGTTTCCTAAACAACATACAGTGAACCATGCATTTCTATCTTCTTTTTCTCTTTAAGTGATTTTTAAATTGTAGGTCATTTTTGGAACACTTTGTATATTTAATATGCTGATCAGGTGAAATTGAATGCCTTATTTGAATATGTAGTACTTTATCTTATTCCATTGTACCATACATATTCCATCTTTGTTCCTTTTGGTCTAAAGTAAAGTTTTAATAAGTGAAGTTGTCTCACTATTAAAATAAGGCATTTGACTGATTTCACATTTACATGTTGTCGAAACTAAATAATTATATTAGTCACCACAAGGTGACAAAAATACACACTATAATCTAAATTCTACTTTAATATAGTTATTTTTTTATTCACTTATTTGGTGAAGGTTTTGTTTGTTATTTTAAGTATCATTGCAAAAATATCAATCTATTATTTATATATTTTTTCTTGTGATATAATATTTTAAAATTGTATCATATTTTGATATAACATTCATTAAAATTAAAGCTTCTCTAGTTATTTTGAAAATTTTTATATTCTAAAAATTGTTTTTTCAGCTGAATTAAAGAAGAAAAAATTAGTTGAATCATTCCAAAAATTGAAGAAGTCTGGGAAACTGGACAAATATTTGGAACGCAAAAGGAAGAAAATTGTTTCTAAAGATAGAAAGAGATTTTGTACAAAATAAAATTGTTTATACAGTAGCTTCTTGCTTTAATTTTTTTACAAATGAAGAAAAAAGAAAAACAAATATATTTTAATGTTTTTATATGGATATAAACACTAAAGATTTAACCTACTACCTTAGTGTTAAATTGATGGCCGACAGCTCGGTGATAAGGCAGAGACCTGTCGTTGCAGAGAACTGTGGTTAGATAACTAGCTACGTCTTGTAGCCCACCGAGCTTTAACTCTGTGTATCAGTTTGTCTGGATATATAATACCTACCATATTGCCACCATCATGCCGTTGGTTTTGAGATTGTGAAGCCTGTACCTCCATGACCCCCTTGACCTATAAAGGTTTGTTGCAGGAATGCTTTACTTAAAATTGAAAAAGTTTGAATATCTTTCAGTTTTTCCACATTTGAAATCTAAATTGCTTTCAGCACAAATAACACAAGAGTCATCAAGTTTTATGCAACATTACATTTGATAGATATCCAGAAGATAATCTATCCGGTCATGTCTTTTGTAGCTCATATGGAGATCAGAATGTTTTAATTCTCTGACAACGTTTAATTCTATTTTTCAGGTTACTGATACATATCTAACTTTAATTATAAGGAGTAAGGAATAAAACAAAAATCCTCTTATTGCATATTATATAATATTTTATTGCAGAAATATTTCTGTACACTTGAAAATTAATTCTTAATGGGAGTGAAAAATCTCAGTATTCTTTTCCGACCATGCATTTGTTTAGAAGCATCACAACATGTTTAAAGATAAATTGATTTTAAAGTAATTATATTATTACAGAACAAGAGGGGATTACTTTTTTTTAATATACCGATTTTGCAGGATAAGTTGCAATTTTCATGGTTCAGCCCTTAATATATATTTTTAGAATCCTCAAAAAAAGTAAACTCGAAAGAATCTGAATAGTCTGAACTTTTATTCAAGCGCGAAAAAAAGACACTACTGAGATCGTTTGAATTACTAGTGAGGAAAGCTAGACTGAAAACAAAAAAATCAGTTTGATTGCACGATGAAAACTTGGAGGCGTTTATAATCTGATCGAAGGTTATAAAGTTTTTACTTTCCTCAGAAATGATACAAGAAATTTCGATAGTATTTTGGTTTCTTTCTTGAAGTATTAATTTGCAACACTCACTCCCGTTGGTTATTTTTTTAAACATTTATTTTGAAAAAGGGTAAGTTTTTGGATCTGCAAATATATAAACCGTTTTTGTTTTTTTTAGGGGAAAATATAATTTAGTTCTTTAAAAAAAAACAGATTTAATATACTATTTTCAAAACTGCTTAACTATTCCTAAGAGCTATTCGACCAATTTCGCTCAAATTTTGTATTTTACCATTGAAAATTACATCTTTTAAAATGTTATGTAATTTTATTAACCATTTAATTAAATGTAATTTTATTTAATCATTTAAAATTACATCTTTTTCTAGTAAAAAACTATAACTTACAATTCAAAATTTTTTCGACTATTATTAAATTAAATATTTACTAAAAGTTGCTTTTTTTGTATGAAATTATCTTTCGATGAAGGAGTCCTAAAATTGCGTGCAAAATTTTTTCTATTCGCTTAAAAAGCTCTTGAGACATGGCGAAATACGCAAAACATAAAATAAGCATCCAAGGATTCAAACTTAGGGCCCTTCATCCATCCAATCAAACTATTAGGACCATATTTCTCAGATTGCGGCTTCTCTTATCCCCTATATTTTCGGGATCAGAAATCCGTATTCATTGGGGAAAAATGCATGTTTATTTAGAGAAAGAATGTTTCTATATCTAATTTAATAACTTAAAATATCGTCTGCACTATTTAGCATATTTTATTTTATTTTATAACCGTCGTTGAACAGCTGACCCAATTTCATGGGTTTACGACTACTGATGTTCAACTCCGTAGCCTTGTAATTTTGCACTAATTCAGAAGACAAGGAAACTCCTGAATCAGTACCCCCAGAGGTATTGATGTATGGGAATATGGAGGACTTTGAGACTCGACAGATTTAACGTGCATCAGTCACCATTTACTACACGGGGAGTCTTCGGCCGGCGAGGATCGTACCCACTACCTCTTGGACATAGGCCCAGTGCCCTACCGACCAGGCTATCCCTCCCTTCTATTTAGCATATTAGGTGACTATTTCTAATCATTAAGATACGTGAAGATCCGGTCATTAGATCAAAAGTTATTATAGGTGTTCCGTTTTTTTTTTCCGTACTGTACACTGAACTGAAAAAAAAAAGTAAATAAACTAACTTCAATAAAACGTAACCACATTTTGAATTTTCTTTTTCACAGAGCGAAAAAAAAAAACTATTACATGCAATTAATTGCACTTTAAACGGATAACTATAAACACTCACTTTTTTTGTCAAAGAAACAAAGTGTTGCATAGATATTAAACAAATTCAAAAATTTTTTCCAGCGAAGACTAAATATGACCAGGTAACCCAATGCATTGTTAGATTAGCGTATTAGGTGACTGTATGCTAATCTAACTTATAATCTTATAATGACTTAAAATCTTATTTCTTAAAAATATCTTCTAAATGTTCATTCACTAGGGTGTGTTCCCTAACTGGTTGTTTTACCCTGTATGGTTAAAACACACATTTAGATTCTGATTCTATTTTAAAATAACTACATGGAATTACAAAAATAGAACAATTTTGAATCTTTTACTTCTTTTTTAACTTAAATGTACCAAACAATGTATTGTTAAAAAAATGATTGTAAAGCAATAGTTGAGTTAGCAGGAAGCCGAACCAGCTAGTTATCCACAAAAACTAACTGACTTAAAAAACTTGAAGAGAAAAAAAAGCTTACTTAAAAAAAATAAAGATAATAAAATACGATTCACTACAAAATGAAGAAAATTGTGATCGCCGTTTCATCTTGGACATCTTTAACTGTTAATCCTGAACTGTTCGGTACACAATTTCGCAGACATATTTAAATGTAGCTCAGACACATTCTGTATAAATTCTTTTGATGACTGAATAGACATTGAACAGTTAATCGAAATTAATATTAACATTTTTGGATTGGTACAATGGTGTTTGATGGAGATTGTAAGCTGCACCATACACCCGTTTTCTGATTCTCAAGTTCATACATGAAATATGATTTGACAGCTCGGCTTTTTTTCAATTTTACATGAATAGTGAATGAATCAATAATACTGCGTGGAAGACTGTCTTCGGTCTAGTACAAGTTATTGGGTACGTTGACAATGGATCCCTTCCCCCCTAACTGGTGATCAACACCCAGTTCTCGTATTTGCATGAAAGGGGTTCGGAGAGTCACCATTCGCTCTTCGGTATGATTCAATTCTCTCAACCACTTTGGTATTTGCGTTTGGGAACGAAATCCTTTCGTTTTTCCATTTGTGTGTAACGCTTAAGGTATTCCCGTCTACTCTAAAAAATTATCAAACAGCAGCGGTCGCCATAGCAACGCATGCGCACTGTTTACTATTACTCTTGATTATTGTAGTTGAAAAATGAGAACGCCATGAAATCCAAAACAAGACCCATTTTGCCAATGGGTAAAAAAAAGACAATTCTCAGTACATTTTGATCTAATGCCAGATTTTTCTGTATGTTAAGATTAAATCTCAATTCTTATTCTAAAGTTGCTCATTCCGATTCTAAAGGTTAATAAATATACTAAATATTTCTATATATAAATTATGAAAAAAAAAAAAAAATCAAAAACGTGTCTGAATAAATCTTTTTTTTTTTTTTTTTCCTTTTTTAACCTTCGTCCAGTATGATTCGAATTTTTGACCCTCAAAGCAATTCAACCCTCAATTTGTAAATGTAAGTAGTAAACTGAAAAGTAGGATCTCAATAGTTCAATCAGGAGAGAGGTTAAAATCCTGAAGTTACTTTTTCCTTAATGTGAAAGGATAAAGGAATTGTTTTATTCAAATATACATGGGTTGATTTTTCCCAGTAATCTCTTTTTTTCCCGTTTTATTTGTTATATTTAGTTTATTACTCTACCTCAGAAGCCGATCGAATTTTATACGCAAAATGCAATGAAAAATTAAGATATTAGTGAATTTAGTGCTGATTAGTTAATTTTTTTTAAAAAAAAGTATTTTTTCAATAAAAGTTTTAAAAAAAATATTATTTCTATGTACTTTTATCTTATTCTAACAAATCAATATTTTTTTTCTCGCATGCATTTGACCCTAACATTATCACATGTTAAGCAATATTTGTATACGTATACGTTACGTAATAATCTTCATAAAATTTCATCTCCTTTGTAATTAATGTATATCATTATTATATTATATAAGCCCCCCCTCGTTTCAAAAGTGACGCTGACACTACGTTTTTTTATTTCATATCTAACAAAATTAAAATTATTTTCTCTTTTCGTCTACTAAACAAATGTGATTTTGTGAGAAAAAAATGAAAGTTTTAAAATTTTTAATTTTTAAGAGCTTTTTTTTAGAATCTGGTCAGAATTTTGATTCATGATAAATTCCTTTTGACGATAATATCACAATGAATTTAACTTGTATCGATCTGGGAACTATTGAAACTTGCATTGTCACAAAAAGATTTGTATGCTCTAGCTATAGTTCGTTCACCAGGAGTTGGCACTTGGCTCCGCCTCCATCACGTGGTATCCGACGATACTATTTCGCTATTTTTGGGAGAAGGATGTGAATAATCCTGAACAAGGTTGCTATTTGGCGATCGTCTGACAAAAATATTTATTTCGCAATCTTTATGCGCATTTTTTTCTTCACATTAAATATTTCATAAATTTGAAATTTCTCTGTTTCGAGTGAATAGTTTTGTCCTTTTTGAGGCATATCGTTGCAATATATTTAATTAGCTAGAGTAACGAAAGGTATAATAGCAGATGATAAAGCGAAGTAAGTGACTGGGAAAGAATTCGCTGTTTGCGTTTGGCCATAATCACCTAGAGTAGCCACCTTCTAGTAGGTGTTGGTTTGGCACGCATTAAGGGTTGTCTCAATTTCAAGCGCGAAGACGTTTCTTCTCTTACTCCTGCGCTCAAATGAACTCTTTGTCCGAGGAGGTGGAGCCAAGTGCCAACTCCTGGTGAACGAACTATTGTTGGAAAGTGTCCGAATCCGAAATCTCTATTGAAAGATATCCATTGTTACAAACAAGAAGAGAGTAAGAAAATTTTTTTTCTCTCACTTACACCAAGCTGGCATAGTCTGAATATATATTATAAGAAATTTCATTGTGGAATTAAAATTTTTTTAATGATTTTCTTTTAATTTGTATAGAAATTTAATTTTTCTTTGTGTTTGGCTTGTTTCCATGTCTCCATAACTGGTCATGTGGAACATAACTCTCATTAAGTTACATTACACCAAGTAAATAAACATTAGAGTATTACTTTAATAGAAACTAAAAATATAATGTAAACAGTTTTAAGTTTTTAACATATGGAAACATTTTTATTTTGATCCTCTTTAAAAACTAAACATTTTTCAAGATTGAAATTTTGAAATGTTTCTGTTAAAGGAATTTAAAGGTGTTATTTAAATAAAAAAATTTAAATTTATAAAAGTTGAAGCTATGATTAAAATTGCTTAAAAAATATATTGAATAAATATTAGTTTTAAAAACTAACTAAATTTTAGTTTAAAAACTAAACATTTTTCAAGATTGAAATTTTTCTATAGATAATGTTTTTATTAAAGGAATTTAAAGATGTTATTTAAATTTAAAAATTAAAATTTGTAAAAGTTGAAGTTATGATTAAAATTGCTGAAAAAATATATTGAATAAACTTTTGTTTTTAAAAGAATTTTAACATAAGTATTTTTTTTTATAAAAATTGCAAATATTTTTTTTTACATTTTCTTAAATATTTAAAAATTTCTGCTTTTTCTTAAAAACAAAAATTATTAAATTTTTTAACATTTTTTAAACTCGTACCTACTTAAATTTCAATTTTTAAATTTTTTATAAGAAATTTCTGATATTTTGATAACAATGCATGACAAATTTTACTATATTCGACCGAAATTTATTCACCCGCAAGTTTTGTGAGGGTCTTTAAATTTAAAACTTTAACATCTTCTCTAAAAATGTTACTGGACAGAACTTTTTCTCTCTTTTATTTATTGTTTTTTCTTTTTTAATTTGTTATTATTATTTTTTTATTAATTTTTTTTTACTAAAGCTTTTCGTCTGAAATACGTTTTGAACGAAAGAACGATATGAAACATGGCAATTTTTTTTTTCTATTTAAAAAAAATTAAAATTTGCAAAGGTTGAGGTAATGACTAAAATTCCTCAAATATGTATCGAATTAATTTCAGTTTTTAAATGAATTTTCAACATAAGTATTTCTTATAAGAATTGTAAGTATTTTTTTAAACGTTTTCTTAAATATTTAAATTGCTAAAAAAATTTCCGATTTTTTAAAAAAAAATTATAGTATTTTCTTTTAACATGTTTCAAACACGTACCGACACAAATTTTAACTTTCAAATTCTTTTAAAGAAAATTCTGATATTTTGATAAGAATGCCATGACAAATTTTATTTTATTCGACCGAAATTTATTTTACAGCAAGTTTTATGAGGGTCTTTAAATTTAAAACTTTGACATCTTTTCCGAAAATGTTGCAGTACAGAACTTTCATTTATTGTTTTACTCTTTTAATTTTTTATTATTTTGTTTTTTCTTCGAATATAGTTGTTCAACTGAAATACGTTTCGAACGTCATCTGAAAATACGATATGAAACAAGACATGTTACTAATTACCGTTGCATTCTTTTTTTCATCTTACTCAATATTATTATGCATATTTAAAATCAGGCATGAGATTTCTTTTTCTTTATTGACGGTATAATTTTCACTCTTTCTTCTCACGAATTGTATCAGTGGGGCGTAGCATGCTTGTGACGTGTGGTCGGTAACGGCTTTTGAACTCATCTGAGCCGAGGTTAATGTCGACCCAGTTCCGGACCGGTTTCTTATTCTTTTCGTACTTCGTCGTGAAGCCTACACGCCATCAGTTCCTTCAGTTTTTCGTTATGGTCAGCTGAAGACACAGAATGTTCAACAGCCTACGGTTTACAGGATGGTGTATCTACGTTATTTACCTTATATCAGGTAAGAAATCTCATATTTATTATTGAATTCGAAAGCTTTTATTTCAATAAGAATCTTTTTAATATCGTTTGGTTTTATAATTACTTTGAATAATAGACTTATTAGCCTAGAAATGATATCACAGTTTTGATAGTTTAAACTATCATGTTTTGTTTTAAAAGCTATAATTGAATTAATAAAAATATAGAGATGATAGTTTTTTTTTTTAAAAAATATTTATAGTGGAAATCTATTCTTTGTCATTTTTTAAACCAAACCATTTATTTCTTATAATGCAGCTTTTTATAGTTAAAATCGTCTGACTTGTTTTTTAGCTTTTCTTTTTTTAAAATTAAATATAATTTAAACTAGTAACAACCCCCTCTAGTTTCCATTAGAAATTTCAATCAATATTATGTCTTTTTTTTTTTAAATTTTTATCTAAAAAAAAATAAATAAATAACTCTTAGTGATTTTTATAATATGCTATAACATTCTAATAAGATAGGATTGGAAATGTGTTGGTCTAATGTTTTAAAAAATTTTATTTTAATAAGCACTGTAAAATTTTCTCGAATAATAAACCTGAAATTACACAATCTACTGATTCCCCATTTAATACTTATTTTATAAAATTGTAAATGAAATTTCGGTTTTAAGCTTTTCTTGATTAAGCAGAATTGTGGATAAATTAATGTAGGTTTGTGTTTAATCAATAACACAAACCTACGCTTGTGTTAATAAGACGCTATTTTACTTAGACAAATGTCAATCTATCAATTACAACTTTACCTTAAAACTGGTGAAAATTTTTTAAAACCTAACTTCTGATAATTGAAAAAATATTTCCTATTGTTATGAATTTTTAAAAAAAAATTTAATTTCAGAAGGTGAAAGCTTAATGTTGAACTGTTTGAATTTTGATTATGCAATTAAACTGATGCAATTTAAAACTGAGGGCTTCACTTCTATTTTATTTCCTTAATTTTAAATTTCTAACTATTTTTGAAGAATATAAAAAAAAAAAAATACCTAATTTAACTACGTTTTTCTTAAATTTATTTCGTATCTCTGAACGTGGTCTCTTGAAATCAGATTTTGGAGATTTCTTGACTAGTTACAGCACTCAAATATTAACCGCATCTGACTGCTTGAAGAGAATGCAAGTTTTCTTTGTTTTCTGGTTTAAAAACAAAAAGACTTTGCTAACCAAAACTCCAATGGATTTCCAAATAACTAGAGTTTCTAAAAATCCAAGGTAACTCCATGTCTGATGACAATTCAATAATTTTCTGATCACTACAAACAAAAGTTATCCTTAAAGTTAATTTATCATCAATCTCTCTATATAATCTATCACGGATCATTTTTGAAATTATTACACAATCGTCTGAAAGTTAATTTATCATCAATCTCTCTATATAATCTATCACGGATCATTTTTGAAATTATTACACAATCGTCTGAAAGTTAATTTATCATCAATCTCTCTATATAATCTATCACGGATCATTTTTGAAATTATTACACAATCGTCTGAAAGTTAATTTATCATCAATCTCTCTATATAATCTATCACGGATCATTTTTGAAATTATTACACAATCGTCTGAAAGTAAATTTATCATCAATCTCTCTATATAATCTATCACGGATCATTTTTGAAATTATTACACAATCGTCTGAAAGTTAATTTATCATCAATCTCTCTATATAATCTATCATGGATCATTTTTGAAACTCCTTCTGTATTCACTTGTGCTCAAACTTAAAAAGGATCGGTGTGCTGGTTGGCTAACTGCTTATCTATCACCAGTCAAAATTTTGACCATTTTCCATTTAGATAGTGTCAATTGGAATTTTAACTAGGGTTCTGCACCTGATGCCGATTTTCCAATTTTTGCAGCGGATTTTTTCCTGTATAAGCGAAGTTAATTCTTTAATATTTGATTTTTAATAAAATAAACTTGATTTAAAATTTTACTTTCCACCAAGACGTACGCATAACTTAAACTTGCGTAGAAAGTTGTGATGCTGGAAAAGCTCTTTTAAAGTGTTTGAACTTTACATTAAAAGAAAGTTGAGTTATAATTGTCCTTAAAACTGTTATATAACTCTCAATGAGGAAAATTTTTTGTGAAAAATGCAGAATAAGCAGATATGCAGTAAATGTTAACTAAAAGGGTGCTGGCGAAATTGATCACAAACTGAATTTTTGACTATTTTCGAACATGAACTAACAAGCACAAAAGAAAAAAAAAAAAAAAAATTAAAAATTTTGGGGAAACTTTGAATTAATTTAAAATGAACGGCGTTAAAATTCCACTCGTGTCTTTCGAAAATTTTCGACGTTTTCATTTTAGATCTGTCTAAAACCTTAGTCAAATTGAAGAACGTAGTTTTTGAAATTTTGATTTTATTTTTGATAAAGTTTTCTTAAAATACTTCATATAATATATTACATGAAGTATTTTAAGATATACTAATATACCGAATGATTAAATTCATATAGGTATTCATATAAATATATATACCAAATTAAAATTCAGCTACATATATATCAAAATTCCCTACACGTACTCCGTTCACAGTGTCACTGTTTAATTTTGCCTCAGTATAGCCGCATCTGGCTTTTGTACAGTTAAAATATATATTTGCATCGAATTCCAGTTGAGCTTTTTCAAAATGAAAATGTTTTTCTTACGTTGTCGGTGATGATAGTTGTTGATAGTATCCAAACATGAAATACATAATAATGAATACATCTTTAATTATGTAATTTTTAGATTTTATTGATATTTATTCGCACGAAATGCACTTGCTTTCCCAACCCAACAGAAATTAACTCAAATATTACACTATCTTTTATTTCAAAAGAAATATGGTAACTTTGTGTTTCAAATTTTGCATAATTGATGAAATGCTAATTTGATATAGTTTAAACGTCTTGTAAATTATTTTACTAAATATTTTTAAATGTGGAAAAAGAATGCAATAAATGTGCCTTTACGACTTTAAAAATTGTACAATCCAATAAAATATAGCATGGCCGAACTTTTTTTCTCAACTTTTTTATACATAGAAAAATTGTATTTACTTTTTAATACATATATCGATATACCTATGGATATTTTTAAGCCTTTTTGGAAAAAAGATTTAAATCGTTAACTTTGCTGCAATATTTTAGATGTTTCGGTAAAACTGAAAGCTAATAAATATTATAAATAATACTATAATCCCTGTATTTGTTTTGACAATACATTTAGAAATAAAATATATAGAATTCTCTAAAAATAAAATTACAAAATGTCTGTGATATTCGCTCTTTTACTTCGATTGTAAACATGTTCCAGTTTTAATAGTGTTTTAAATGTCTCCCATCTGTTCCAATAGACTCTAAGTAATTTATTAATCAGTAAACTATATTCCGGCTTTAATTTTTGTGTTAGAACTAGTTTATAATACTGTTTTGGTTTTATTGAATAAGTAAAAGTTTGTGTTAGTACCATTTTCAGCATTTTATACTATACACTCAACCAATCCATCCCAGATTTTATTTAAAATTATCTCTAGTTTAAATTAGAAACAAAATGAACGACTTTTGTTTTTGTTTTTGCAAATTAAATATTTTTTTGGTGTAATTACCAAATATTTGTGGGTCATAATCTGTGAGGAATATTACAATGGAAAATTCTTCATCTTTCAGTCAGGTTTCACCAAAGAAAGGTTTGTTGCTTAAAGAATTTAGTGGGAGAAAGTGTCAAGTGATGATATGTAGGTGTGAAATTTCGGGATAAGAACTTTTTTTTCTGCCATGTCATTTGACAAAAGAAAGTCGCAATCTGATTTGTGACAGTCAATTATTATTTACCAGTGTCAGTGAGATTATATTCCTATTACCAACATTTGGAAACTCAACTTTGTTGGGGAAAAGACAAGTTTTTTTGTAGGTATAAAATAAATTATACAACTGTTTAATTACTCAAATTTATATGTAATTCTCACACTTCAAATGAATGCATTGTTTCAGCTATGTTATTAAAACTAATCTTGTATTAAAATTTAAGGAATTTTTAAAATAACAATTTGTATGAAATATTTGCTTTATCAATGACTTTATTAACAATTTGATCATTAAAATAAAGAAATAAAATTAAAAAATTTAAAAAAATGCTTTTTTATAAGTGGACAAAAAAAAAGGGAGGAATAATTTTAGTTTTGTCCCACCTAAAACATGAAACGTCACATTCCATTGCAAACTTACCATTGCAAACTTATGTTTTTCGTTTTAGATAGAACTAGATAGTTCTATGTTCTAGATATTCTATGAAATGGAATGACGTCACATTCCATTGCAAACTTATGTTTTTCATTTCAGATAGAACTAGATAGTTCCATGTTCTAGATATTCTATAAAATGTGACGTTTTATGTTTAGGGGGGACAAAACTTGAATTATTTTCTCCTTTAACTAATTTAAAACACTTTTTTTTTTAATTTTTTGATTCTGCTTTATTTTATAATGCTCAGTTTTATGTCTATTAATTTTACTTTAGAAAGCAGTCGAAGTTTTGATTGGTTCGAAGTAGTCGAAGTTTTGATTGAAAATGTATGGTTCGATAAATTCTATTTGAAGATAAATGCTGTTTCTAACGGTTAAGAAACAATTGAAACTGTATTAACAGCAGGCACAAAGCTCTGGAGTTGGCAACTCTGATAAGTTGGCTCACTATGGTCATACAACATCCAATTGTTCATTAAATACATTTTGGTTTAAATACACTGAGTTTTTTGAAGTGAAACTTCTTATGCAACCTGCCAACAAGGTTGCGTTAAACGTTTAACGCTACCGTTGTCATGGAAACTAGATTTCTCTTTACGTTTGATGAGCGCACGAGGTAAGAGAAAAACATAGTAGGTAATATTGGAGTTAAAGAAAACAAAGCGATATTTTTTTTAAAATTCGCCAAGAATACCTTACTGAAATTTAGAACATTTAGAAATAAGCTGATTTCTTATTATAATTTTTTATAAAAATATATTTTATTGTTAATATTTTTTAACTAAGCGAAATTTTTTTTAAATGAAACAAAGTATTGTATTTAAAAAGTTAATAAGTATATTTTTATTATTAAATACAATTAAAAAAATACTTTAATGCACATAGATACTCTGCTTTAGATACTTATTTTTCTATGTTTTTATTTTTATTTTTGCCGGTTATTATTTTATAAGTGAAACTTCTAATGCGACTTCCAACAAGGTTGCGTTAAACGTTTAACGCTACCATGGAGGAGGTATGAAAGCACTGTTGCGCTCAACGCTCCTGGGGAGGGGGAATAGAAAGAGACAGAGCGAGAGTGAATGCGTGGCACTCGAACGCATGCGCGTAGAAAATGATAATTAAAAGATGCGATAAATTGTGGATTGTAAGCAATGTTAATAAAGTTTGTCTTAAAGAAACAATATGATTTCACTAAAAATCAATTTCTACCCCTTCCTATTTTCATTTCCACATTACGAAGTTTCACTTCTTCCGCGCGGAGGGACTCCACGCACTATTTTTTTTTTATTTCCTCTATCCCAAATTCAATAATTATTTCTTTGGAAAGCCAATACAAGGAGGCAAAAGACATGCGGAGAAGTTAACATATCTGATTAAAGTCTTTTTGTGATGCACATCTTAACATATTTACTTAGTCTCCCTCTTAAAGGCCGAAACTATTGCTCCCCATTTTTATTTCATAACCGGTGTGTGGAAATGTTGACCAGATTTTGTATTTAAGACTGTCAATGTTCAGCAGCGTGGCTTAGCAATTTCGAACTCAACCCAGTAGACAAGGACAAACTAGGATAAAACGTTGGGACGAACTAGCTTTCGAAGAGGACTTTTTGTTGAAACTAACCCGCATTTGCGTTACACGGAGGGAAAAGCCACGAAAATCTACTACGGTTAGCATGATGACAAGGGGATTCTGACCAATGATCCGTCTACCACTGAGGATATTTTTGTCTGCATTGTGGTCGCCATTCAACTGAAAGCTCACAAATTTAGAAAAAAAATATGTTAGTTTGATTAGAAACACCTTTTATTCGACACGACTTACTCGCCACCTCTAATTATTCGGTTGCCAATGGCGAGCTGGTGAGTGGAAGTTTTGCACCCTGCTGTGCAGAATCAAGGATTTAGACGGAATTAAGTTTTAAGATTTTCTTGATATTCAACTTCTATTATTCTAATTAAAAATAGTTTGTTGCAGTAATAATGTGATCTAGTAACTTTTTAATTACTAAAATTTTTTATTTTAAAATTTTCATTTCTTTAAAATTTACGTACATTCTCCAAAAATTCAGAAATTTAATTCAGAAATTTAATTCAGAAATTTAATTCAGAAATTTAATTCAGAAATTTAATTCAGAAATTTAATTCAGAAATTTAATTCAGAAATTTAATTCGGAAATTTAATTCAGAAATTTAATTCAGAAATTTAATTCAGAAATTTAATTCAGAAATTTAATTCAGAAATTTAATTCAGAAATTTAATTCGGAAATTTAATTCGGAAATTTTATGCAAAATTTAAATTCAAAATTAAATTCAAAATTTCTTTTTTTTCCCATTTGTTACCAATGACTTTATTCCCTTATAATTATCAAACTACTTCTTATAAATGACTTTAATTCATTTATTACAACCTTAAAAAGTTAGAATATGCCTTGTTTTATCAAGGACTTGAGCGGTATTAAATTTTCCGATTTGCTTGTTATTTAAATCTTTACTATTCTAATTTAACATAGTTTTGTTATACATTTATAGTTCGATCTGGTCTTGGTCGAGGTCGCCTAGCCATTGATAATCGCTCGAGCGAGAAAGATATTTAAATGGTGGAAGACAAAAACACAATCACTTGACCTACATTCCTTTTATACGTGACGAAAATTACGGTTAAGACTGAAACGTTTAACTTCTGTTTGCTATTTAAAAAGATCTATTCTTTAAATGAATTTACTCATTCTTTACAATGTGAATTGGTTAAGTCGAGTTTATCCTCGTTTACTAACTTCTACAGAAATTTTTTTTCTCCATATGTTTGATTTTAATGAATTACTCAGTCTTGATTTTTTTTAAAAATATTCATGCAGAAAATTTTTTGAATTTTTTTTTCTTAATTTATTTATAGTCTATTTTCTAAAATGTTCATCTTAATATTTTTCTAACGGAAATGTATGTAATTATCTTCATTTCTTAAAAATTGACTTGTATTCTTCATAAGTTTTTTGAAAACGTATTTATTCTTCACCTCCCTTAAAATTTACATACATTTTAGTTTTCGTAAAATTTATAAACATTTAAGTTTCCTTAAAATTTATTTTTATTCATTTCTAAAATTAACTCTTATTCATTTTTTAAAAAAAAATTATTTAGGGTAAACTGACCAGTGAAGGAACACTTAAGCATAGCTTGCCTTTTAAAAAATCATAAAAATTTCATAATTTGTAATTTTAGTTAAATGACAGTACCAACATATTCGTTATTAAATGCAAATTATGTAAAAAAAATTTAGAGAACTTACATAATTATTAGTTCCTAATACTGAATATATTTTTTTTTTTTTTAAAGTATGCGTGTTAAAATCTAACTAATAATTTAACAATTATTCAAAAAACTGGAAGACTCCACCCCCTGTCCATTTTGCTCACTAACCCTCGTGTTTGCTTCTGATTAATCATTGCAGATTAAGAGGAAAAACTGTTTATTTCCATTTTTTTTCTACAAAAATTACGATTGAACTGCCATTTACATTTCATAGATGACTAAATTTAGGCAAATCAATAAAATTGGAAAACTGGTACATCCCGCAGAGTTATTACTCAATGAAGATGGACTCAAGGGATAGAGCATTTTCCTCCGAATGAGGTGCACCGAGTTCGAATTCCAGTGATGGCTGGTCGATATGAATCCCACATCCGGCTTATACCGACCACTGTGCTGACGTAAAATATCCTCAGTAGTAGACGGATCATGGGTTAGAGTCCCCTTGCTATGTAACTCAAATACGGGCTAGTTCCATCAAAACGTCCTCCGCGAAGGCAAAAGTTTCTTCTAATACTTGATCCTGGAGTTCTCTTATCTGCTGAATTGGGTTCAAAATTACAATGCTACGGAATTGAACATTAGTAGACGTAAACTCGAAATCGGGTGGGCTGTTCAATGACTGTTATAAAATAGACTATAAATTTGGGCGCGATAGCTTGGTTGGTATGGTTATGGACTCGTTTTTGTGAGAATCGGAGTTCGAATTCAGCCGGCCGAATAATAGCCAAGTATAAAATGGTGACTGGTGCATGTTAAATCTGTCTGGGTCACAAACTCCACCAAGTTCTCATAACAATTCAATACCTCTGGGTATTGAATTGTTATGAGAACTTGAATACTGATCCAGGAGTTCCCTTGTCTTCTGGATTGGTTTTAGAATTACAAGGCTACGTAGTTAAACATTGGTAGTCGTAAACTCAAAATTGAGTCTGTTTTTCGACGGCGATTATAAAAAAAATAAAACTTAACAATCAAATTGTATTTTCTTGTATTCTTTCTAACTCTTATTTTCTCCACGCCCCTTCATAATTTCATGTTTCTAAGTCTTGTAGATTTTGAGCAGCAAAGCACAATGTAACGTAAAGAAAAAAAAAATTGAGAAAAAAGTTCGCGAAAAATCATTTAAAATTGCAAATAACATATACATACATTCAAAATTTATTTTTTTTAAAAAAAATCAAGCATTTTAAGCATTATTTGGCCCAGGAGAATAAGTTAGAGCAATTAGGCATAAATGACATCGATAAAATAGTGAAAAAAAATCTCGAAGATACATTTCCAAACATTGTCATTTCATTTCGATTGTTTTTGTCACTCATAACTAATTGTAGTAACGAACGTTCATTCTCCAGACTAAAATTAATAAAAAATGAGTTAAGAAATAGTATGACTCAAGAAAGACTGAGTCATTTGTCAATTATGAGTATTGAATATGATGTCTTACAGGAAATTGATTTTGATGATGTGATAGAAGACTTCGCCTCTCAAAAAGCGCGAAAAGCAATTGTTACCTTAAATTTTCGATAAAAACAATGTAGGGTAAACTAACCAGTAAAGGAACACTTAAGCTTAACTTGTCTTTAAAAAAATCATGAAAATTTCAAATTTTTTAATTTTAGCTAAATGGCAGGGCCAACATATTTGTTATTAAATGCCGAATTATGCAAAAAAAAAATTTAGAGAGCTTACATAATATTGTTTTCAGCTTTTGGTGGTTCAAATAATAAGTAGTAAGATAACCAAGTGAAGGAACAGCTGTTACCAGTGAATAAACACTAAATTTTCCAGTGAACGAACACTTAACTGAGAATTTTTGAAGCTCTTAAGGAATTCATAGGCCATACAAATGTCTAAAAACAAGATTTTTTCTTGGAATTATAACATCTAACCACAGTTAACGTGGAAACTTTTACTATTTTTCAGTCATGAAATGGAAAGTAAAATGGGGTTGAATACAGAATTTAAAAAAAAAATGTTTTTAATTTTCTTTCTTAATAGTCGAGTTTACATCATAAATTTTTATCATTGGGTAATCCGATGATGTTTTATTATTATTATTTTATCGCGTTTTTGTTTAATCTTTATCCCCATATTTTTTTTTTCTTAATCTTTTTAAGTATTTTTTTTCTCTTAATCATACTTTCTTGCTTTAACTTTTATCCCCAGCTCTTTCAGTCTCTTTAAATTTTCGTTCTTTTTCTGAAGTTAATGCAAAAGGTAATTTATTTCTTTTTATTTTGAATTGATCTTCCTCTTTTTTCCCTATATTTGGCCATTGTAAATGTATCTTCGAAATTTCTTCTGATTTTCCAGTATTATTTTTCACTAGATAATTGATGGTAAAAGGTGTTTCGAAGTTTGAGGAAAATCCATCTCTCATTCACCTTTATCTAGTGGGTCTTCAACACTACTTACCATTTTCTGACTTTGATTATACTAATGGAACGAATTGTTTTGCGATCAACAATGCCTCAAGAGGACTTCTCAGTTTCAGTAATCAGTTTTCCAGATACATTCATTATCTATGTTGGTTGTTTCAACTTCAGTGCCAAAGTCTGACTTAACCAAATAATCTTTTTGCAATAAATTCTTCCATGTTTAGAAAAGCACAGGCTATTGGATATTTGGGAGATCAGACTCTTCTGTCAATGTTCCTTTAAAAATTTGCAACATATCTTGTAAGATTTCATTCTCAAGCTTCGGAAGAAATATCGCATCGTTGCTCGAAGTTCTCGTTTATCGAAATATGTGTTTTGTTGATAAGCTTTCTTGCTCATTGGGTCTTTGCGTCTGTTTTGCATGCATTTGTCAACGTTTTCAACATCAAATGGAAAAATACCACATTTTATAAAAGCATTTTAACTTCATCAGTTGATACTTCAAAAGCCTATTAAAAATGGGTGTAAAATTACCTCGACATATTGTTTTACGACTCTTTTTTTTTTTTTTTTTTTTGCTTTAAGACATCACAAGGCTAGAATACACTAGTAGAATTTGGTAGAAAGCTAAACCAGGGAATTTGTTTTGATAAGCAAAACTTGCTCAGTTTCAAATTGATATGAGATTTAAGCCTGTCCAGAAAAAGCAAAATAAGGAATTTGATAGAATTTTCAATTCGCCATGGGTAGACAGAAGTATTTGCAATATATTCGTAAAATGTTTCTGTGGTCATCGATTCACTTCATGAATCACTTTTTCTAATGAAATATACAGCGGGAACTGATTCTGTAATACCTCGAGGAATTCTTCAGTAAGGAAAAACTACCAATGGAGGTACTTTTTTTTACTGGTTGAAATGCTGGCCAAAACTGTTGTTCTTTTTTTCATTCCTAGGCACTGTAGAGTATAAATCCTTATAATTTTTAGGGCCAAAGTATTCAACTCCTGTCTCGATCGCATTGTAGATGCGATCCCATTCCAAAAGAGTGCCAAGGCTATTTACCTCCTTAAGATTCGTCTAAAGTTCTTTAAACCACTCTCGAATATAATTCTCAATTTAAGAAAGGAAAGTTCTGCCTTTTAGAATTATCTTCGCATTCGAGTTATCAGTGGATGTCGACTTAAAAGAAGCTTCATCCATTTTTCACCTGGGCGGCTGTCTTTAAATGGATGTTTCCTACCCGTTTTCGTCATGACGTTAAAAACCGCATTAGTATAATAATTTAGCTAATTATTGACACAAAAAACAGCAAAAAATTTTTCTATTAAAATTTTTATTATTATATTTATTTAGTTTTAGATGAGTAAACTTAGTTTATTAAGCTGTCTATCGTATGATGAAACTTACCACTACATTTATAAAGATAAATAAATTATAATTATAATTCTTTCCATAAATTTAGCAATTAAATTAGCGTTTTGGAAATAAAATTATTTTAGAAATGAAATTATTTTAGAAATTATTTACGCAAAACATTTAACAGAATTTTGGGTATCCTCTATATTGCAAAACTACTAATTATCTTAGAGCCATGTAAAACTATATTTCACACCTACTGTTTATTCACTGGGAAATCTATTTCCAGTGAAGGAACATGCCTGTTACTTCACTGGTTACAAGTTGTTTTTTGTATTTTTAACATTGTTTCGATGTATAATATAACTAAAGGTACAAGAAAATTAAAAATTTTCTTTAATTTTCATAACCTTGGAAAAAACCCAGTAAAGGAACACTTGTTTATTCATTGGTTTTTCATCGTTTGGTAATCCAATTAATAAACATCCCCTAATCTCAGTATTTGCTTATGCTATGACGCTTAAAATAAATAAAATGTAACTTTAATAACTATATTTTGAATTCTTTTTTTAACAGTGAGAATAACCGAACTAATATATGCAATTAATACCACTTTAAACTGATACCTACAAACACTGACCTTATAATTTTGTCATAGAAACAAGGTGCTGAAGAGATACTATCAAATTCAAAAATTTTTCCAGAGAAGATTAGGATATGACCAGGCAACCCAATGCATTGGTAGAGGACTTCCTATTGTTATGTAGTAAGCTACTGTTACCAACCAATCTAAGTAAAAACGTTTAAAATCTTAATTTCAAAAAATATTTATGAAATGTTCATTCACTGAGGTGTGTTCCTTCATTGGTTGGTTTACTCTACATTCGTTTTTCTAAAATAAAATTTTTATTCATTCTTAAAAAATTTTAATAAATAAAATAAAATGCAATGAATTTTTTTTCAAATAAATTTCTTTATTCATTTTTATAAAAAATTTTTTTAATTCTTTTTTTAACTTAAATTATTTTCTAAAATATTTTTATTTTCATTTATTTTTTTGTTTTGTTTTATGGGTGATTCTTAGGAAACATGACCATTCGGACCAAAACATTTCTTCAAATTTAAAGTCTTCAAAACAATCTAAATTTTTCTTTTGTATATTTATTTAGTTACATTTATTAGTATCTTACAGCCAGCAGTGTAGTTTATTGACATTTGCTCAAGAAAAAATAAAATAGAAATTCACCACACTTTGAATGCCAGGAAAATGATATATTAGCTTAGAAGTTTAAAAAACATTCATTTTAAGTTAACAGTAAGTAACTCAACTTAAGCCTTTATGTCAGATGGACCATGAATAACTTAAATTTATTCTTTTATCTACGGTAGAAAGAATCAATAAAAAAATTTTGTTGCTGATATGTACAGAATAAAATTGTGTAAAATAATTAATCATTAAATAAATAAACTTTGATTACATTCAATCTTATTACAATAATACATAAACTTGGTATTAGGTTCATATTGGCTTTCCCTCCTTACAGTATTAGCAGTTTAAAAAAAATTTCTGGTAACATTTAAATGTCCTGGCATTCATAAGCCAGGATAATGACAAATTCGCTATTTTATATCATATAACTTTAATTTAATATTTTTGCCTAAGACGTTTATATTCTGCAGAAAACAACAGGATTTCTTAAAATAACTCAGATAAATCCATGTAGTTTATGTTATTAATGATTTCAAGAAGCCAGGAAAATGACAACACAAAAACCTACTCATCTTGAAAATTTTTTTGAAATAGATTTTGAACCAGAAAATTGGTTCTTTATTCATGCAACAAGACATGTTCATATAGGAGGGTATCTAATCAATCTATTAACATAAGATATTGATTGCTGGCTCTATCTATTTTGGTTATAAACCACTCAATACAAGTAGCCAGGAAAATGACAGATTTTCTTGGGACAAACAAATTATTGACAGAAGAAATTATTTTAAACGAAGTTTTTGTAAATAATACCCTCTGCGTATATTCTAGAAATGCTTACACCGGTTGAGATAAAAAAAATTAGATATTGAAAGATTTATGGGAAGTTTTGAAGCTATAGTTATTATTGGAAACACTGTTTGGGACATGCCAGGAACATGAAATTTTGAAGTTCAATTTAATTTTTTAAATATACAAAATAGTCGATGCTAGTACTAGGTTATTTTAAAATGCTGACAGCAATGCTATTTATTATTTTTTTTTTTAAAGTTCTTTTTGTAGTTTAGTATTAGATCTTGATGCAAGTGACTGTAAATTGTCATATTTCGTGAGAAACACCCTCATATTCATATATAGTTTTGCGTTATAGGAAATAGTGTAATTACTCTACAGGGATTAGTTTTTTTTTTATGAATACATTTTCATGCTACGTTTATATTAATGCATAAATGCAATGTGTTTTCTGTTAACTATAATTTTAATTTTAAAATGTCACAACAGAAAAATTCTTAATCCAAATTAAGATTTCTAGAGTAAGTAATATATTATGAAATAATTTCTATGTTTCGGATATTTTTGCTTCCAGTTTTTAATTTTTTCTTTAAAAAAAGGAAACTTTTTTTAAAATTAAAAAAAAAAAAAAAATGGACACTAATTGGCCAGTTTAGTTGGAAACCGTATAAAGAGTTGTGGTTTGGAACTAATATGAATATCTGAAATTCGCCCCATCCCCGAGGTGAGCTTTAGCCACCATCTTAAATTTACTGAGCGGGAGATAGGATCAGACAAGGAAATGCTTAAACATTACCACCTAGACAAGTGAGGTATTGATACCTATGGAGTTGTTTTGACATTGAATCGAAGACCAAGTCTATATGGCTAATAGGACAGAAGTTATAAGTATACTTGAGATTATAGAAGTATATATAAGATTTACTTAGTATGAAGGCTAAGAAGTAAAATTTTTTGACAAGTCTTATCTTGACAAGTGAGGTATTCTTTCCTATGTTTCTTACGCTGAACTGAAAAAGACCAAAACGAAATCAATAGCACTAATAATTCAAAAGTCATTTATCTTTAGATGAATATAAAGTACAGTTTTGTATGTACGTCTAAATACGCTTCTAACACAGCTAAAACATGTCAATAATTAAAATTGTTTAAAAGTTAAATGAACTATAAAGGTTTCATAAATTAAAAATACCATATTTGTACTTTTCTCCATTTATGCGTCTGAAATTACTAACTATGCAAATGGGATATTGTTTCGTACGTATATTTTTCATTTGATTTATTAAAATCAAAATTAAATTCATTAACTAATAGTTTCGATTTTATTAGGGTATTATGCGTATCAAGGTCTAAAATTATAACTTTAATACATGAAGCTATCGTAACTTCTAAAATAGTTGTCCTATCAACTGTGCTTTAGTCTCATTCAATTTAGAGTAAAAATTACATTGGCAGTACCCTTTATTATCCAGATATCCTATCTGGATATCCTATTATCCAGATATCCTATCTGGTACATTATTATCCAGATAGGTACTGTATAAAGAGTATCAGACTTAAAAAAAGGTACTCTTTATACAGTAGAGCGCCGATTATCTGAACCCTTATTATCCGAACGTCCAATTATCCAAACCATGTCTGTTTTTTATTTTTTTTTTATTTAAAGTTTAGAATACTTTTTAACTTATCGAAAATTTTTCTAAGAAGAATATTAATTTTTTAGAAGAATAAATAATATCCACTACATCTGAAGACCATATATAATTTACAACTTTTTTTAGCAGTTTTCCTATAGTAGCCAATACATACATGTATTGTTATACAGTTAAACCTACATACCTCTTTAGCCCTCTTCAACTGAAAATTATCTTCTAACCGACCAAAGATTCTATTCTTTCTAGCTTCAATTAGACAGTCTGCACTGGTTGGAATGAGGAAGGAGTTAATGAATTGATATGTACTGAAGTTCTACGATTGGGGGATGGGTATTTGTCACTTATGGTTAATGATTACATTGCTTGGAATCTTCAATCTTGGTATAAAATTCTTAAAAAAATGAACGAAACTGGAGATTCTGAACCAGTAGATCTTACCGATGAAAAGATGCCAGGTTATACAGCAGAAGAAATAGAAGACTGGTGTCGAGCGAGACACTTAAAAAGACCCAGAATTTCAAATTGTTGCTGAAATTTTGAATGAAAATCGGAACTCCACAGACGAAGAGGAAGAAGGTGATCAAATTCAAGACAGTGGACCTTCTCATATATAAGCATGCAATTCATTAGATATTGCAATGAATTGGCTAAACTGTCAAGATGATGTTGATCCAGTTCAGTTGATTTATTTAAAAAGAATAAAGGATATGGCAAAAAGGGCTCAAAAAAGAGCATCTTCTTTGAAACAAAAGTCTTTGCTCTATTCATTTTGCAATGGAAAATAAACAAAAATGTGGTAAAATTAGTAATTGATAAAAAAAAAAAATTATAAAAAGCTGAAATATGATAAAAATAATTCAAAATGAAAAAAAATTTAAAAAGAAAAAAAAAAAGAAATATTTAAAAATTAAAAGAAAAAAAAAACTTTTATATACGCCAGAGATATTTTAGATAGTACTGCCAGTCCTAAACCTAGAAAAAGTGTGAGGGGAAGTTTGTGCATAAATAATAATCATTTAAACTAGATTTTGAGTAACTTTCAAACTATCCGAACTTTTCATTATCCGAACCACGTTCGGTCCCGAGCAGTTCGGATAATCGGCTGTACTTCATAATTACTCTGTTAGTCCTATCAACTTGATGGTGTTATTTGAATCAGTTATTTAAATCAGTATGAAACACTTTGTTGTCCAGATAGTAATGTTTAGATTCCTCCTTTTGAAAACTGTGCCCCCTCAGTGAGCTCAAAGCGGCTACGCTCATCATGGAAGAGGGACCGAGCTTAACGTTTCCTTTTTGAGACACAGCTCTTAAAACATTATCCAGCTTTACATTAAACAGCAATGGGGCTCATTTTTTTGATATTGGGAACAGGATTATAATGGCTTGCGTATTGCTAATATTGTAATTAAAAGGTGCCAAATAATTTTTCTTTTGTATATGTTTTTCCTCCACCTGTTTTACTCTAATTTCCAAGAAACTATAAATGTTTAAGTTTTAGATATAAAATAGAATAAAAGGGGGAAAACCCCGATTCAATGAGATAAAAGAAACTGTAAAAAACTCAAGTCTTATAACATCTTCAAGTTTTATTTTTGACTTCATAGCAATAATCTTATTCAACAGCCTAGAACAATATAATAAGCCCTATTTTTTAATCGTTTGAGAGATATTTTTTTTGTAACACGATGATTTCATATAAGCTGTACCATTTTACTATATATTTTATATCCGGCGCTGAAAACCGACCCAATTCTGAGTTTACGATTGTGTCCAACTTAACAGCCCTGCAATTTTTTTAAACCCAATTCAGAAGACAAAGGAACTTCTGGATCAAGCATTGAACTAATTAGCTTTCGTGGAGGGCTTCTTGATGGAGTTAACCCGCATTTGCGTTAGAAAGAGAGAAAAACCACAAAACCTCTCATTTTTAGCCCAGCGGCAAGGGATTTTATCCTATGATTTGTCTTCTATATCTTCTAAGAAAACCGGCATTTAAACATTTGTAAAAAGAGTTTTACATATTTGAAAAGTAAATCTAAGCAGGCTGGGATTGCCTGGTTGGTAGAGCACTGGACCCATGTCAAGAGTTCGTGGGTTTGATCCCCGCCGACCGAAAACTCCCCGTGTAGTAAATGGTGACTGATTCACGTTAAATCTGTCGAGTCGCAAAGTCCTCCATGTTCCCATAACAAATCAATACTTCTGGGGGTACTGATCCAGGAGTTTCCTTGTTTTTTGGATTGATTCAAAATTACAAGGCTACGGAGTCGAACATTAGTAGTCATAAACCCAAGAAATTGGGTCGGCTTTTCAACGACCGATATAAAATAAAATATGAAAAAAGTAAATCGAACACTGCATTGTCTGAAGTTAAAAATATATATGAAAAATGAGTTATTCGTGGATTTTAAGTCTGTTTTTTGAATGTTTCGTCGCCACATCAAATAATTTCTTTTTGCGAATAATGTGCTATTTTTTAAAAAAATAATTGCTGTCAGGAATTCAGAATTAACTGTCAAAACTTAACTATTAATTTCGACTGTTAAGTTTTACCGTTTTCTAGACATCGCCTTCTATGCTACCTAAACAATTTCAAAGAAAGCTACAGTTTTGTTAAAATGAAAATCAATTGTGATCTAATTTATTAATAATTTAAAAAGTACTTAAACTCTGCAATATCTTGGGTCACAAAAATTTTCAAAAATTTAAACTTATAAATTAATTTTAATAATCTTGAGAAAAAAATTGGAAAGTGAAAAAAATAAAAAAATTGGCGACTGTTGAAAAATTTAATATTTAAAAAAAAAAAAAAAACATTAAAATGATTTGCGTGTTCTAAAGCCCAGAAATTATATTCACGACAAGATTGTAATACAAAATATCCAAGAGGTCGTGGGTTCGATCCTCGCCAAAGACTCCCCGTGTAGTAAATGGTGACTGATGCACGTTAAATCTGTCGAGTCTCAAAGTCCTCCATGTTCCCATAACAAATCAATACCTCTGGGGGTACTGATCCAGGAGTTTCCTTGTCTTCTGGATTGGTTCAAAATTACAAGGCTACGGAGTTGAACATCAGTAGTCGTAAATCCATGAAATTGGGTCGGCTGTTCAACGACGGTTATAAAATAAAGATTGTAATACATAGTTTAAAAATTATAGCTTTAATACTGGGTTTTTGGTTGCGGGATTTTTCTTTTTTTTTTCTCTCTTTTGAATGGAAAATCTCGCCAAATTTGAAGTTTTGGTGGAAAATGTCGCCAAATTGAGTAGGTTTGATAATTTTTTAAACATTTAAACTGTCCGTTTTAAATTGAATTCTTCCTAGTTTGATACAGTTTTCAATTTAAATCTTTGCATAGAATTTAGCTAAAGCAGTGCGACTGTGGCTATTTTTTTTTTCATTCACAAAATAAAAAAGCTTCGAAAAAAAAAAACTTGTTATGAGTTTTCAGAAATGCAGTGCACGGACGAGCTGTAAGGAACTAATCTATATAAAGCCAAATGCTTATATATATATGTATGTACCTTTTTACAAATCTGCAATTCTGAACAAACTCGCACATAGTTTGGTGTAAATATCTTCGAAGATACTACAGACCTTTTATATACTTTAAAGCTCTCTTCGACACCCTGTTCGTGCGCTACTTTCCACGTATTGTAGTAAAATATTTATCAAATCCATAATGTTGATAAATATTTTACTTTAATATGAATGATCTAACCATAAATATTTTCCTTGTTTTTATTGATGCCAATAATGCTTAATTAATGGGTACTATTTTTATGTTGGTGTTTTTAATATTCACTAAATGTACTAACATCGGTGCTGAGATACCCGTTGTGAAAATAGATTTGTGCGGCCCACCGAAAAAGAATTTTTGATTTCCAGGAATTCATCTCGAACAATATCATTATGCCAAATGATGCTGAATATAATTATCCTTATATTAAAGGAATGAATTTCTAAAAAACATGATTTGCTGAATCGGAAAACATAAAGCTTATCAGAAATAGCAACAAATAATAAATTGTTTTATTTTTAATTGTGTGGTATGTGCCTTTCAGTACTGTGCATGATTTTGTAATATATTAATATTTTTCTCACATCTTACGAAGAACGGATATCCAGCTAGTTAATGAATATAATTTTACATTTCCCTTTTAGAATTGGTCCTGGTGTTGGCTGATGAGGCATACATTGGTCTGCCTTTAGGGAAATTAAACACTTACGCTCATCAAGTTTCTGGTCAAGTCTATGCAGTCGACGAGTACACACTTCTCATTAGGAATTTCTTTTACGATGGACTAGGACAAGGTAAAAATTTTAAATACCTTACGCTGTTTAATTATTATTTTATGTTTGGTTTCAAAATCTTGCTTATACAAAAGACAAAATTTGAAGTAAGGATTTTGAAAAAAAATAAAAAAAATAATGGAGGTTCATAATTGTTTTGAAGCAATTTTCAACAACAGTCAAAGCGGCCAGACATGCTCACTCTTACTTATTGCAGAGTTCTATATTCTTTGCAATATAACTGCCATTGTCACAAACAACTGAATTTTTATGAAAAATTGTGATTTTGCATTGAGGTATGCATTTAAACTGTTTTGTTTGACAGGCAACGGGTTTCATGTCTATCTCTAACACTGTTAACTTTAACCGTAAACTAAATGCGGGTCTTAATCTCTCGTGACGTGGAAATTTTAAGTGGTGAATTATTAATGATAATGATGCTTGGTATTTTTATTGGGATTGAGTGTTCATGAAATTTATTTTTTTTTTCCAGATACATTCTTCTGGGCTGGAGCGACAGTGCGACCAAGTAATATAGGATTTATTGTGCCTGACGAAGAGGGAAAGTAAATAACGTTTTATTTCTATCATATTTGAGTTAAGTAGATGAAGGTTCTAAGTAATTTTTTGAAAAAAATAAAGGCTACTTGGAGAAATATCGGGTTTTAGCAATTTAGTCAAGTCTTTAAATTTCCCAGAATTTCTATGCTTGCATAAAGAGAATAGAAGGGCTGGCTCACTCCTTTGAAGAAACTCTCGCCGCGCCAAACCTCCGACTTTCTCCAGTGACGTCACGGTGGCGCGAAGCTTGCACTTTTACTGCAAGAACGGAGCGGAGCGTTCGGTCTAACCAGCTCTAACTAATATTGGAGCATTCCTTTTTGTGACATATTCCAAGACATTTGTTGTTTTCTATAATGACTTTCCTCAGTTTTTTACAGTGAATTTACGAAAATTTAAAGCTATTAACGAAATACCAGTTTGCGCGATTGCAACTTGCAAAAATTCTGATAGAATCACAAAAGGAAAAAATATAATTTTCCATGTGTTCATTAAAGTAAATGAACAACCAGGTAAAGAATGGATTCAACGTTTCAAATGAAATGACGCAGTTAATATAAAACAGCAATACATTTATTCGATCGTTAATAACTTTTATAAAAATTCACCATCTAAATAGAAACAGCCTCGTTACTTCAAAAAGAAAGGCAGGCGAAAAAATTGAAAAAATGGATAAAGCCAAAGAAAATTAAAGCGTAAATAAAAAGTATAAATAAAATATATAGTATAAACTTAAAATTCTCCTAATTTCATAACGTATTTTTTAATGTAGTTATTCTAAATATTTATGATTTTTTAAAATTTTATTCTCTTAAATTTAAATATCTATAAATTATATTATCCTAAATTTAAATATCTATAAACAATTGTAAAATTTATAATATCATTATGAACCTAAATTATTATTTTGTTTCAGTAATTAGCGTTTAAGATTGATGTTTCCTAATGATTAATTATGAACAAATTGCTATTAACGGCATACTTGAAAATCAGGATTCTAAATTTAACCCAACTTATTGTTATCAAAGAATATGTAGATAAAAAAGTGACGATATAGGCTTTTCTTAATAATTAAATTTAAAACTGAACTTTTTAAAATAAAGTATTTATAGTGTCATTTTCGCCAACTAACTGAAAATGGTATTTTTTTAATATAATGACCAATAAATTTTTTTTGAACTATGTTTTTGAACGGAAATAATGTGTTAATCATGTAAAGTTGGAAAGTTAATACTCAGAAAAAGCCTAACTTATTTTTACAGAGAGAAAGATGCAAAGTTATCATAATATCTTTGCAAGCGATCTCCGAGATCTGTGTACACAGTGACGTCATGAGAAGGAAAATCGTAGCTTCAGCTCTAAGAGAGGAATGAACTAGCCCTTCTCTTCTCTTTAGCCCTGCTATGCTTGAAGGTTATGAGAGTATTTCCGTAGTGGAAGAAGATTCCAAGTGAATTTGGAAACAGACAGTCGACAAGAAACCTTAAAAAAAATCTGTCGTTTGGTAGCAAATTGAAACACTAAGAAGAAGCTATAAGACGAAGAGTTTAAATGAGTTTTGAGATATATACTTCGAAAATTGTAAGCTTGCAGATGAAAAACAAAGATAAAACGTGCTAGATAGATAAAACAAAGATAAACCTTTACTTTTAATGTCTAAATATAAACAATGCAAATTCATTCAAACTTTTTATCCAAGAAGTTCTAAAATTGTTTTGTTGAATAATGGTAATTTCGTTGACCAAATTTGTACTTCCTCTTGATATTTACAGTTATTGATGCTTCTGGATTGCACGAAAACGTAGTTTATTTATCTGGTGCAATTACCAAACACTTCATTTTTTGATACATTAAATTACCTAGAGCATGGATTTATTAGACAGCTTTTCTATCTAGCATATAAACTCATCATGGTAAAATGCTAATGACTAAATTGAATAAATGCATTAAATTAAAATTTAAAAAAATCTTTCATTTTTATTAAAATACAATACGCACTAAATAACATTAAAGTACATTATATAGAGTATGTAGCTATTTTTTTTTAACCTGTTCGAGATATTAGATTATATTATTTCTTATGATAGTCGAAATGCTTTTCATATTTAGAAAAAAACGATGCATACTTTAAAATTGTGTGAATATAAATGTTTAAACAATTCGTTAACTTAATAATAAGAGGCAATAATTTGTTAATAGTCTATATATATATATTTCTCTTACACGGCACCAAAAAAAAGCCTCATTACAACTTCCCGAATGGCAACGTTAGAAAATCGACCAATGATTGCATCTAAAAATGTCACATGCCAAATCCAGCTGAAGTGGCTCAACATATAGCGCTTTTAAAAACGGAAACAATAACCAGAGTGAGCATTATCAGGTTGTTCAATTCAGCTGCGGCAAAAATAAAAATAAACAACTTAAAAAATAAAAATGCTGTTGCCAGCCATAGAATTTTTTGAAAGTTAACTTAGCAACATGAATCAAAATTATGATACCTGAGCGCTTGACGTAACAAATCCTTCAATTCTATAAGTGTTGTATCGCCAAATGCCCGATTTAACAATTGTAATTTCAAATTAATATTGAAATGTACAGGTTTAGAATTTTCTACAGTGAAAAGTTTTCGGAACTTCAGTATTCAAAAAAGTATACAAAAGCTAGACGTTAAGAACGTATCCAATGAGCGAGCAAAGCGAGCATTGGATTGCGAAGCAATCCGAAATGAACTGCGAAAGCAGTTCCGGGGGTTGGTGAGCGCCAGCGAGCAGGGGGCGAAGCCTCCTAGAAGAATATAATTCGTAAGATTATAATTGCAGACTGTAATTCTGTAGTATTTGTAGTACAATTTGTTAATAGTAGAATAAAATGTGTATGACTATGATTGTAGACTATGATTTGTTAATACTTGAACTGTAATATGTCAATAGTAGACTATTATTTGTAATATTTTTTATTTCCAAAGACCACCTAATTTGGCAACTGCGTGCCATCGTGGTACTTTACATGCGGTATTGTTTATTTCTTTTTCGGGCGCACTATGTAAGTGGATCAACATTGCCCTATCAACATAAGACAGAACAAAGAGAGATTTGGCGAGAAATTTCATTCATGCTCGACGTGGAAATCAAATCCGGGATCTTTCAGAATTTTGGTGAGCTCCCTGACACCACACAGTCCGGTCGGCTAATTGTAGACTATAATTTGTTAATACTTTAACTATAATTTGTTTATAGTTGAACTATAATACGATAATAGAACTATTCTTTGTTTATAGTAGACTATAGTTTATTGATGTGAATCGTAAATTGTGAGATTTCGAATGCTATTACGTACTGTAGAGCAGTGGTTTAATTATGCAAGTCCTATAGAATCACTTTACATTTCAATGCAAAGCGTTGGAGAAGCCAAATCTACAAGCACTATCGCTTCGCTATTTTATATCCCTTATGACAGTGTTTCCCAAAATGTGGTACGCGTACCCCTAGGGGTACGGGAACAGTTTAGCGGGAGTACGCGTTCTTATGAGAAATATCTTGCAACAAACTAAAATTTCAAAATTTTTTTTTAAAAGCAAAGTTAGCCATGAAAATTTTCGATTACGTATTTTTCTATTGGCTATTTTTTGAAGAGTTAACAGTAAATAATTAGTGGCGTCGACAACCAGTTGTGATTTGTGTAACTCTTGTGCAATTTTTTATAGTAAAAAATGCATTCAATTTTTTTTATTAGTGGTACACAGTGTTACGAAAAATTTAGAAAGGGTACACAAAAGTCATAAGTTTGGGAAACACTGCCTTATGCCAGTAACACTGCCAGTATTTTTTTTAGGTGTATACGGGGCTCCATAATCCCGAGTCACACAAGCCCGCAGTCTTAGTTTCTGAATTAAAATTAATTTATAACCTCGCGTGATTTTTCTTGATTTCTTGAAGTCTTAACGTCTAAATTATTTTTCAAATAAACCGAAACAATATTTGATTTTTGTTAATAACTTCATAGAGAGTTGCCTTACAGGAGGCCTCTATTTACTAACACGTTATTTTAACACGTTACACGTTATTTTAATAAAGTACACGTTATTTTAAAATATTCCTTCATATTTTATTGAGTACTTGTTGAAATATTTTATAGGACCAATAGGCTTCAAAGATACGTGAATGCTGATGTTACTTTACGGCTGCCTGATAACAGGAAGTTGTCTACCGTCAAATGGCTGGCTGTTTGGGACCTCAGGGATCATGTAAGTTGCCAATTACTAAAATAATAATTTTACTTATTTTCTTGAACAAATCAAAGTATAATTATGCAGTCAAATCCAGGTGGCTTATGTATCTGTAAACTTCAATTCAAATCAAGTTATATAATATTTAGATCGAAAAATATAAAAAAATTTGAATCTAAATCTAAGAATAATTTTATTGCAAAAGAGAAAATAGAATTTTTGCGATTTACGTTAGATATTATTAAAGTCCATTGCTCGTCA
Source organism: Parasteatoda lunata (assembly GCA_949128135.1). Taxonomy (NCBI): domain Eukaryota; kingdom Metazoa; phylum Arthropoda; class Arachnida; order Araneae; family Theridiidae; genus Parasteatoda; species Parasteatoda lunata. The sequence goes on from OX421977.1 coordinate 86,435,055, forward strand.
GAAAAAATGTGAGAAGAAATTAAATATCGCCCATCTGATTTAGTTACAGATTTACAAATTTACTAAAATGCCCAAAATAAATTTTCAACTTAACATTATAACGTGTAGCATAGTTCTAAATTTTCAAGGAAATAATCTTTGACCTAAATGCAGAGTTCTAAACGTGACACAAAATTTTCTGCTATAAACTGCAACCGTTATTTTGCTCCATTCCTTATGCAAGGGTGTTTTTAGGGATGCGCCGAATTATGAGGTTTAGCACAAATCCTTGTCTAAAAGATGGACCAAATAGAAAAATGTTTTGAATTAAAGTCTGGTGAATGAGGTGGCCGCTTACACTCTCTGAGGTGAAAAAAAAATCCTATTTTAATGTCCATGCTTTATTTAAAAAACACATTCTTGACCAAGGAAGCGTAACATCTTGAAAAATAAATCTGCGACATGTTGCAATTAAAATATTTTATTTTAAACTTAGTTTGAATTACTGTATTTTTCCCTGCAAAATGTCGAATTTTGCAAGGCAGTATTACAATTCTCTTTACTGCTGTGTCTATTGATAAAGTTAAAAATTTCCTTAACTGCTCTGCATAGTCCAGAGAGGTCACGGAGGTTAAGGATCCACCTTTTTTTTTTTACCGACAACATGATGGTGGCAATCTAGTCAGCATTAATTCATTTATCCCTTAGACGCGATTTTTTAAAATTATGCTTAGTTTTACATTAATAATAAATATATATAGTGAAATATATAATAAATACTAGCAAATTAAGAGTTCTGGTACCAGAATTTTTTAAAATTTTAATATGCTTAAAAATCCTTTGAATTTAGAAAAGCAACACAAAATTTCCAAAAATATATTAAAGATTTAAAATAACGAAACATTCAAAACAATTCTGACAAATATATTTATTGAAATATGCAATGCCGAAGCTCTCTTGAAAAAGAATCGTGGACACTAATGCGCTAAGATAAAATCTGAATTTCAATCTGATCTTGACTTAATTGATAATTTGGAAAGTTTATACATTATCATAAAATATCTAGAGAACACATTCGGTATCTCGATTGGACCCCAACGAGTTATTGTTCTCAATTTTGTAACTGCATCCGCATGTAATAGAACTTTTGTCAGAGCGTCGGTCCAACATATTCGTGTAGTACTTATTAAAAACCTTCGCAAAAATAAGCATAATAAAAAGTGAGACTACTTTCTAAACTAAAATATTTAAAGTTCTTCGGAATATTTTATTCCTCCTGTTTGATTCTTCATGACACACAAAAACGCACTCTAGTTTTGTTTATTTCATATAATCCATGATTTATTCTTTGTATTAGAACAATTTGGCGGATGTGTATATTCCAGAGGGTCTCGAAGCACCTTCTCCACAGATGATCTCGGAACTGAGCAGAAATTCTCACGGCGTACAGTGCGACGGCGTAGTCGTCCAGGATTCCAAAACAATCACCATTCTCAATCTTCAATATAATGGCAATGACTCAGGTAAGCCTCGTTACCATGGTAACATATTTTATTATTTTCTTGTAGTAGTGTATCTTTATTTGTATGCTATACTTTTTAATAACCAAAATATGCATTTGTCTGAATCTGAAATACACCAATTAAATCTCCATCAGGTTAATCGGGCCATTGTACATAGCGTACGTTGCGGGCGCATATCTGTTCTTTTTCGAATATATAATTAGAAAAAGTGGGTTACTTAAACCAAACGATTTTTTATGTCCTAATATGAAAAGGAATAGAGTGGCATCAAAAACTTGTTATTCAACTTTTACCATAGAATGTTATTTGTGAACTTTTCAGCGTTTCCCAAAATTGTAAAGAGGATTTAGAGATTTGATGGTTACAAAATTATATGGTTTGCTGCAAATGCAGCCTAGGCTTGTTTGACGAAGTCAGCCTTAAAAGCGCATGCAAACGATTTTATTGAAATAAAAGATGTGATTAAAGTAACAAGGGAATATGAAGAAAAAATTTTGTTCAAAATGTCCTGACCAACCTCAGCTTTGCGTAGATGGTTTAATGTTTTGCACTCAAAATGATTTTGTTTTCATAAGCCATTTTTGTTCTAATTCAATAATTTAATTGCATACTGTCGAACATCTGACGGAATATTTTCGAAGATTCTTTATAATTAAGCGTAACTTGACTACGAATGACTCGTCGTGACTTGATGAGAAGGTCACATAAAAGATGGGAGGGAAGCAGTCAAAGAATTAAAATAATATTGTCTCTGTTTTGGTTTTGAAACCTGCATAGGCCTTTAAAAGAATGAAATCTTGATTTTCTCTTAGCTGTTTCCCTTAATCATCTAATTCCACAATGTTTTTCAGATGTGTTTTTCTGGGTTGGAGTCGGCCCTCAACCAACACCTTTTGGAACTAAGGTACCGGATGAAAATGGATAGTAAGTGACTTACTATTTTTGTATATCTTTTTATCTTGATGATATTTTTTAAAGTTAGGTGAAAAAAAAAAACTTACTTGAGCTGAGTGGATGAAGGGTCTAAGTGACATTTCTGCTAATTTGAGTAAATTAGCTTTAAAGTTCATAAGCTAACAGGTGGAATACATGAAGATTAATACGTTGTCTTGTCTGCAAGCTGTTATTTGGCGAAATCTACGCTTGTTCAGACTGTTCATGCCCTATTATTCTTGCCTTTTCAATTTGCTGCCAAATGAGAATTTTCAGTGGTGTTTTTTCAGAGCTATATTTCGTTAAGCAAAAGAAATAAAAGTCACGATTTAAGTGCCTTACAGCTGAGGCAAGGTTAGTTTTAAATTACATTTACCATCTTGCCTTAAGGCCTTATTGGCCTTTAGAAAGCACTAAAACTTAAATATTTTAGAAAGTTATTAAAAGTTTCGTAATTTTTTAAGACTTTTCTACCTAATTAAAAATTTTCAAAATCAGTGAATAATTGTCATTTTTGTTTCAAAATTTTTTGAGCCCAGATAATAAATCTTTGTAGTTACTTTTGAAATATAAAAAAAAACTAGATTAGTAACACTTTTTTTGTTTTTACAAAACTGAGACTTTTCTTTCTACGCTTTGCGCCATTTTCAAAATTAGCATAAAGGGTGCTAGTTAAAGATAAGCTTAACTTGATTTAATAATCATTAATAATTGTTTTAAACTCACATCGGTTATTTAAATAGCTATATTACTCGTAAAATAATTTTTATTTTCATGTGATGACAGAACTTTCAATCGTCTACTACGAGGGTTGCTATTTATATTTCTGGCTTAATAATGAAAAAACAAATATGTGGGATCGAAATTGGTTTTATTGTTTTTCAAAATATTCTCCATGATGATCAATACACTTTTGCATGCGTTTGAACCAATTTTGAAAGCACTTTTTCCAGTCCGATTGAGGTAACTCCAAAACATGCGTTTTGAATGCATCAACCGCTTCTTCGGGGGTCGAAAATCGTTGTCCACGTAATTTATTTTTGATGTGTGGGAATAAGAAGTCATTGGGTGCCAAATCAGGGCTGTACGGCGGATGACCCATCAGTTCGATCTTTCGCTCCGTCAGAAATGCCTTTGTTTGAGTCGATGTGTGAGAGCTCGCATTGTCACGATGAAGAATAATTCGCCTGTTCTTCTGCTTTTTTCGAATTTCTCCGATGTCTTCTGGTAAACAAATGGTCGTGTACCATTCAGAATTGACCGTCCTGCGTTGCTCTAACGCCACTGTTGCCACATGACCGTTAATGCCGAAGAAACAGGCAATCATTTGTTTCGATGTGCTTCTTCCTCGAACAACTTTTGTTGGTTTTGCCTCGTCTTGGAAGACCCATACAGTTGATTGCTGTTTTGTTTCCGGTTCATATGCATAGATCCATGATTAGTCACCTGTGTAGATGTTATACACAGCCTTTGATGTATCTTGAACGTATTTTTCCAACATTTCCTTGCACCAATCGACACGAGCCTTTTTTTGAGCGTTTGTCAGATTATGCGAGATCCAACGCGAACAATTTTTTTTTACGCTCAAATGTTCATGCAATATTTTATTGATGCTAGTCATACTAATGTCCAAAGACGCCTCTATCTCACGGTATGTCACATGACGATCTTGCTTTATCAGTTCACGCACAGCATCGATCTTTTCTGGCACAACAACGGATTTTGGACGACCTGCACGGGATTCGTCCTGGATCGAACATCGACCACGATTAAATTCGTTATACCAATTTTTTACAGTGCTGTAGGATGGCGCTTTATCACTGAATAAAGAATTAAGTTCATCGAAGCACTCTTGTCTTGACAATCCACGTCGAAAGTTATGAAAAATAATGGCACGAAAATGTTCACGATTCAATTCCATTTTTTGAAAGAGAAGAACTTTTCAATTTACTGTCAACAACACAAATGAAGCTATAATGGTAAATCGTCTGCTGAATTTATGTTTAAAAATATCAAACTTTCGATTAAAATCGTCTGCGGTCGCCTAGCAACACTTACTGTTGCCAAGGCCAGAAATATAAATAGCAACCCTCGTATAGTCAAAAGCGTTTGAAGCCTTCTATTCCGAAGACTCCATTGCAAGTTTAGAAAAGAAGATTGCGGTATAGGATTTCAGTTCGCGACTGCATATAGATCCCTTTTTTTTATCTATCAAATTATATAATTATGCTTTCAAAATAATATAAAAGCTTTCAAAAGTTAAACTTTTCGGACAGAAATTTGATTAGTTCTATTTTTTATAAGCAAAAAAGTTGTGCTGCGTCATTTTAAGAGTTGGCGATGTTGATATTCGTTCGCGCTTGGAGCTTGGCATCCATTTAGCTTGCACTTGGATGCAAACAGGCTCAGTCTCCATAGGGATAATGGTTTTTTCTTAACTTGAGCAGAGTATAGTACCTTTATACATTAAAATCTGCGATACTAACTAAAATTAATATAAAATTAAAATAATAATGATATAAAATTAAAATAATAATAATAATTGCAATAAAATTAAAATAATAATGATATAAAATTAAAATAATAATAATAATTGCAATAAAATTAAAATAAAATCTTTCCCTTGGAAATTTGATTTTTTTTCAAAAATTTCACTCAGAACTTTCTTCCACTAAGCTTTTCACTTAGTATGGTTTTAAATAAAATGGCAATCTTTGCATGGCTGGAAAACTTTTTTTAAATGTGTGCCATCTTAAAAAATATACTTACATTTTTTTTTATAGTTTAAACGGTCTAACACCTTACTCTGGAAAAGATGTCCACCTCCTGCTGCCTGGTAAAATGACCATGGATGATGTTGATTGGTTAAGCATCTACAACATAAGAACTCAAGAAAATTATGGATCCACAGTCATTCCAGATAAATTGAACATTCCTCCATCACTCATACATATAATAGTATGCATAATTTCACTCTTTTCTTTACATATGTTTGTAACCCGGGTTACACCATAGGGAGACGAGTACTCTATAGCCTACCATGGCTCTCTATTGCTATAGTTGTAGTTTGCTTTACTCGAAAGTTTCTTTTAATTATTTAACAAATTAATGATATATTGAAAGAGAGCCGTGGTTGCTCAGGGGATAAAGCGTTCACCTCCCAATGACGTGAAACAGGTTCGCATACCAGCTATGGCTGGTCGATGCGATTTCTGCACACGGCTCACATTGACCACTGTGTTGACGTGGAATATCCTCAGTGGTCGATGAATCATGTTAGACTCCTCTTGCCGTTAGAAAATTCGTGACAGATTTTCGAAGTTTTGTCTCTCATCACGCAAATGTGGTTTAGTTCCATCAAAAAGTCTTGCATGAAGGCGAAATTTCCCCCATTACTTGATCTCGCAGTTCTTTTGTCTTCTGAATTTGGTTCAAAATTAAAAGGCTACATAGTTGAATGTTGGTAGACGTAAACTCAAAATGGACTCTGCTGTTCAACGACGTTTATAAAATAAAATAAAATGTATTTAATGGGAAATGCTCATAGAATAAATGCTCATCAATAAATAAAACACGTTAAACGCAATCAAAAATATCTAAGTATAGAACTGAAACTATACATTAGTAACATACACTGTTAAATATTAAACTGAATCGAAAATTAAGTTATCAAGTTACGTTGTTTTAAAATGCTTTATTTCAAGTTGAGAAACCTTATAAATGTAATATTTTACAGTCCAATGACTGAAAAGATCCCTATAAGTCTCACACTATAAAAAAAAGGGATGCAAAAACTGAGTTCATACCTGGGCGGTGCAAACCCTAGCTACGCCTCTCTTAAAAACGCGCCATTCTTTCAAAAAATCAGTGTATTGCAAAATTCCTAAAGTACTTTTATAAAAATACTATATATGCCATTGAAATAAACTTCGTTCCTCAGCCCTGCTTGAAAATTTCAGGGGCAGCTTTTAATTAAATTAAATGTTTCGTCAAAATTAAATGTTTCGTCGAAAAAAAGCTCTGCAAGCGCTATTTCGTTTTGCATGTCTTTGACACAATTTTTGGTGCAAACAAACTGCATACCAAGCGTATTTTTTTTTTTTTAGTTATTATATGCTACATTATTTTGCTGAAAAAAGTGCCCGAATATGTCTATTTATAACATCTATACTTCGGTTGAATTCTTTAATATAGCTTGATTCATTACACCCCTTTAAAAAAGTAAGTTATTTCTTGATTGTCTGGTATTGAGTTAAATCTTGTTTTTTTTTACAGGAAGTAGAATCTCCATTGCCAAACTGCGAGCAGTTGCACAGAGACTTCAGATTAAGTTGGGAAATATTCGGTCCTGCCATTACATTTGAGCTTGCCGGACAAATAGGTAAACATCTTGTTTAAATATTTAGCTGTTATTGTTAGATATAGCCCGCCTACTATTTAGCTTATGGAAAATTGGGAGTTTTTAAAATTTGGTTAAGCATATTTCAAAACATAAAACCACATCAAATAGGGCAGTAGAGTTTACATACTTTTCTTTTTGTCTTCTTTTAGCTGAAGATGAGTACATGGCTCTTGGTATCAGCGGGTCCGGCAACAGTTCTCAGATGATTGGATCAGATGTTGCTGTGTGCTACATGGATGGCCTCTTGGGAACGGCAGCGGATTATAATATTTCTGGAAAATTTCCGGTAAATTGACACATTTTTAATTTTGATTTCTATATTTGCTCAATAAGAAGCAGATATTATGAATCTAGATATTAAAAAATCAAGCAATGAATTAGTGTTGGCAATAGGATATATAAATTTCATACAATTCGAAATCGTTTATGATGGCGCAAATAGTATAAATCTCATAGAGCAATTGAAAATAAAGAATAAAATTCTAGGAAGAATGGGATATACCTTAATGATTGAAAACTGCATGACAATTCAGTCTGCAATAAATTCCTAATTAGATACGGGTATTAAGGGAAAGTCAAATGCGTGTAAGAATGGAAAATATGAATTCATCAAAATCGTCAATTTATTTTTAAAGACCCCAAAAAGTGGTTTTAATATTACTGATTATCATTCTTTTTATCTAATGAAGGTTCGCTAAATTTCGCAATGAGGAATAATAAGACATGTATTCTCTGTATGTAAATTCACAAATGTTGACTACGAACGTTTGGCGAATACAAAACGATCGAGAATCCCGAGGTGCATGCCCACATACGAAACATCAGAGACATATCGAGAAATTCATGACTTGTTTTACGGTCTTTGTCTTTAACGCTGTTTTTTGAAGCTGTGAAGCCAAGGAAAATGAAAAAGCTTAGCTTAAGCATAGCATAGTTTAAGTGCCTTGCACTTGAAGCAATCCGATGATTTTAAACTATATATATAATCTAGCCGTGAGGAATAATCTGGGCTTTAGAACAGACAAATAACTTAAATATTTTGAAAATTATTAAACTTTTTCAAAAATCGCCAATTTGGCGATATTTTTTCCTCTAGATGTAAATTATAAAAATTTACTGCCTTATTCTCGGTTTTTGCTACCTTTTTTTTTTAGCCCAGGTAATGCATCATTAGAGTAAGTTCTTAAATATTAAAAATTAGATCACAAATTCTTTTCATCTTCCCGAAACTGTGTCTTTTTTCCCCATATGACGTTTTGCGCTCCGAATATTATTCGAAAAAAGTATAATTGCATATTACGACGGAGCCTTCAAAAAACAGCTTAACAAAAATGTAGCTCCTTGAGTGCATTAAAATTATACACCAACCACGGTTCAGCGTCTAACATCGTTTTATCTCTTAACAGAGGTGGTAGAAATGCCACTTAATATTGGCCTCAGCTAGATGACGTGGACAGCGTCTGAGCTGGTGCTCTTTTCTACACACTTCCATGTCACAACCAACAAGAGAACTTTCAGCTACGACAGAATTAACGGGCACTTTGCAGCGTGTATGCACAATAATTGTTTTATCAGCTACCAGGATCGAACTCATAACCTCCGTCTCTAAATAAGCGATCTCTTTACAACCCTTCATTGCTGTTTAATTCTCAGTCGGGTAGGTCTACCCCATCCATTCTAAATGTCTCTTCCTCCAGTTTTGATTATTTGAATTGGATGCTTGTGAAAATTAGTTTTCATTTTATACAGACGCTTGTTTATGATGGCGCATCTCATGTAATTATTATTAAATATCGCAAATAATGCAGCGTTAAAAACTAGAATTGTATAATAATACGATTCTAGTTGAATCGCAACTTTTGATTACTTTTTGAATTTTGCTTAAATTGCGAATACTTTTCTTTAAGCAGGTGTGAATAACATAACTATCAATGAAAAATTGTTAAATATTGCTGATAAAACAATAATTAGAGTATAAAATGAAAGATACGTTTCGAATTTTTTTGAACTACTTAATTACATACATTTTAAAATTTTTGCTTCCTTTGCAATTCGATTTCTGGTTATAATCGAGTAAGAAGTAATGTAAATCTCTATAGAAATATACATACAATTCTATTAAACTTGATTTAATGACTTTATTAAAAAATTGATAATATTTATAATATAAACTAATGAGATTTGTACTTAAAATTTACTTTTCTAGTGTTCCAATGTTCTGGGAAAGAATGGCGGTGTTTGCTTGGACGAGAAAGTTGGAGGAGTAGCAAATGCTTACCAAATTCATACATATGTAAGGAATAATGGAATCACTACTCTAACGTATAGAAGAAATCTTCTTAATACAGGTTTGTTTCCTTTTTTTACTATCTATGTACCCATTCTTTCTGCAGAGAAAAAAGTAAATAATAAATAAATCAGTATTAATCAATACCGCGAAATAGCGCACGAAACTGAAAAGCATATCCGACACAATTAATAAAGCTTGAAAAATAATTCATAATTTTTTTTTTATTTGTTGGACATTCTGGTGACTTTGTGTTATTAGATGAAATAAAACCCGTATTTGAAGTTGAACTCGTAGATTAATTATACTCAGAAATAGATTAATTATACTCAGTATCATTTAGCAGGATGCTATTGCTTGAAACCAATTCTTGATAGTCAAAATTTAACTCAATCAATTTTCTCCAGTATTTATCTCTTTTAGGGGGGCATTAAACAAACACTACAATACCTATATCAAAGACCTACAAATATCTACGAATTCTGAAGCACCGTCATCGCTGATGACGTAAAAGATCCTCAGTGATAGGCGGATGGGGTTAGAATATTCTTGCCGTAGGGCTAACCGTGAGACGGTTTTCCTCAAATGCAGGTTAGTTCCATCACAAGGTCCTCCATGAAGTTGATGATCCTCCATGATATAGAAGTTTCTTTATCTTCTGGGTTGGATTTAAAATTAAAAGGCCACTGATTTGAACAGCTGCAATAGTTAACTCATAGTTGGGTCTACTGTTCAACGCTGGTTATATAAAATAAAATGCCCATATTAGGTACCTATATTAGTATACTTAGTACTTGTTATGACTTCAGAAATCACTACAATAACAGTAGTATCTTTGCATAAAGCTAAGAAAAAACATAAGTTTGCAAAAAAAAAGTGTCACTTTAAATTCCTGAATTAAAAAAACATATTTTTTAAAATTCCGATAGCGTAATTGAATTGACAATTGCAAGCAGAATTATTTTTTCATTTTTTTCCTAACACATGATTTTATTACCACCATAGTGCCTTTTATTGAAATTTTACATGAAAAAAATTATTTTGATGAAATTTTAAGCTCAAACTATAAAATATTTAATCAGATAGGATTTTTTGGTATGGATCCTTTTGCGTTTCCCCTATAAGCTTACAGTGATACTGATAACTGAAACTTATTAACTTAATTTACTTAAAGTTAAACATCATAAACTCAACGAAGGTTATGTTTTTTTTTTTAATATGGCAAAGATATTCCAACTAACAGAATCAAATCTGCATCTATGTCATATTGCCTTTATACATAGCATGTCTTAAACATTTTATTAGGGGTTATTTATTTATAAATTACAGAAATTTACTTTATGGTGAAGTTAAAAATTGTGACTGAAATTTTTTTTTCTCCAATTTTGTAGTTTTTAGGGTTGAATTTATTAATTTGGAATGGTGTTAGTTCGGAAATTTTTTTTTTATTCATTCTAAAAGAATATTTATAAAAGAAATGTATAAAAAAAATTAACAACAAACTAGTATGTTTTAAAAATTTTTATTTTTTGAAAATAAATCTGAAAGTTGTTAAGGTCATTTAAGGAATTAAGTAAAAATGACTTCGAATTGTTTATAAGCTCATTTTATAATTTCAGAGGACAGCGGTGATAAAGTATTCAATCAAGAAGGTGACACTTATATGGTTTGGGCCATAGGAAAGTACAACAGATTCAAGGAACCAACTTATCACAGATTAGTCTTAAGAGGTATGTATGAGCTGAAATATAAGGGGAAATATTACCTATATTAAAATTCCTATGTAGAACAACATTAATATTTTTCAACTCAATATCGTAAAGTTAACAATAAAACTAAACTGAGAAAAAGCAACTTTCCATCTATTGATTCTAAAAATTTATTAGTAATCGAATGCTTTTATTTAATTTGATTTATTTTTGTTTTTATTTAATTTAGGACAAAAACCTTGTTAGTGTTTGGATGTAATAAGATTTCTTAGCTTTTGATGAGATATCTAATCAAATGTTTGTAAAACCGTTTAAAAATTAGCTTATGCAATTTTGGGGAAAAGGAAGATTTTAAAATTTTTTCGCCAATCTGAAGATTCTGGAAAAATTAAAATTAGTAAACTTGTTAAATAAAACTAAATAAATCACAGTTTTTTTAATATGCTAGAGCAAAATAACTACATTTTATACACTTTTATTACAAATGAACAAAAAAATGAATATTTTTAAGTAATTTTTTTCAATTATTTTTTCATTATTAGATATAGGTGAAGGGAAAATAAAATCTTTCATACTAGCCGTGCATACAATCTAGTCAAAAATGAAGTAAAATTTAGGGCAAGCTAAGGGGGGGGGGAGAAAATTAATGCTTAAGAGTGGAAAATAACGTTATTGAAGTCAGCCGAAACACCATTGAAGAAGGTGATTGAAAGCATCGAAACCTGTTTGATTACAAGATTAAATTTGAAGATGCTTTTATAATTGCATTTTACCTTCAGTTTCTTCCGACAATCAAATAGGTTTCGTTGCTACAGTGCTACTTTCCTCTACAGTGTTGCACTAGGTTTCGATAGTGATTGTTTTTCAGTTATATATTAACTTGCAACCTTCCTTTTTGACGAGAATTATAAAAATGCATATTAAGGTTAGTGATTAAAAAAACGCTTAGTATAAAAAAAAATTGTAAAAAATAGATGGCGAAACAGGGCTCGAAAAACCGCCCGTCCGCCCGTCCTCGGCGGTCAAAAATTCCCCGCGGACAACGAATTTCTCGCATCCGACGTCGCGCGGACGGCCATTTTCCCGTTAATGTTCGTGATACATTTTCAATTTTTGTTATCTTGCAAGAGTCTATCGCCTCACTTCTATAATGACCCTCTAATCTAGAAATACAGCAACATACTGCGCTTGGTTGAATTGATGTTTTCTCTGTCTGGGAGTACTGTAGCGGTTGAAAGGAGCTTTTCAGTAATGAACTTACAAAAAAACACATTACGTACTGGTCTTAACAAGAAGCGTTAAACGCAATTATGAACATCTACCTAAATGGAAAACCCCTTTCAGATTTCTGAGCAGAAACCTCTGTAAATCATTGGATTGATTGTGGAACTGGCAAACGTCATATTTGATTCATTTAAAAAACGCAGTACCCTCGGATAAATTGACATTCCAGATAACTTGACCTTTGTCATTTAAATTATTTCACATAAGAAATAAATTATTTCATAAAATAAATACTAGGTTACTATTAGTAACCTAGTATTTCTTTTATTACTGTATAATGTAATCCTAGTATTTGTAATCCTAGTAACTACTAATTCATTGTACAATTTATATGGTAAATGTTTGTAATAAATAAGAGAAAATTATATTTTTATTTATTTAGAAGTGACGGGTTAGTTTAAAAGGAGGACGGGTACATTGTTGGACAAGCCGTCCTCGGGGACGGTTAAAATTTCCGAGTTTTTTCAAGCCCTGTGGTGAAAATGAATTTTTAATTTTTGCTGCGTTGTTTTCTAAAAAAAATTTAAAAAAACTTTTAACTGAAAAAAAAATTTTTTTTTTTAATTGAAAAAAATTTGATTTTTACAAAATTTTGTTTAACAAATAATATTTGCAGGCGATCTGAAACTCGATCTTGGACGTAAACCCGGAGAGAAAAATTGTGTACCATTTTCCAGACCCAGATCACAGCCTGTAATAAAATCTTGGGGTCCATTAAGAATCCGAGATCCACAAATAACTACGTTTACAGTCAGGGTAGGTGTTCCAGGAAATATAAAAGGCTATCATGGAATCACAGGTATTTTTAAATTGTGTTTATCCATAAAAAAATCCAACTTATATGAGATTATTAATTATTCTGTTGATAAAAACTTTGACAGCAATATAGAATGATTGTCTTGCTTGCACCTATTTTTTCTTTATTTTTTTATATATATACAGAGATGCAAACAGCTTCGGCCACGCAAAAATTATTGAAAAAAAAAAAATGTTAAATAACTACAAACTAAATTTTGCAAATACTTGACTATTTTTGCTTGCTTTTTAAGGTATATCATGACATAACTACTATAAAGTGGTGAATTATATAAGCCTACCAATTATTTAGAAATAGTGGTGGATAAAAATCTACTAAATTGAATTTATTAAACCATCAAGAATCACAATTGATAAACTACCACTTTAAAATATTTATTTGCTGTCCGGACCAAGTTGGCATCTCTGTATAATATATATATATATATGACTACTAATGTTCAACTCCGTAGCCTTGTAATTTTGAACCCAATCCAGAAGACAAGGAGACTCCTGGATCAGTACCCCCAGAGGTATGATTTGTTAAGGGGAATATGGAGGACTTTTTAACCCGATAGATTTAACATGCATTGGTCACCATTTACTACACTTAAGTCTTTGGCGACGGGGATTGAACCCATGACCTCTAAGACATGGGCCCAGTGCCCTACCAACCAGGCTATCCCAGCCCTTGCTTGCACCTATTTTTTAAATAAATAAAAACTGGATGTAACTTTATACATATATCATTTAGGTGAATATTTTTTTCCTGTTAGCTATTTTTTCTACCTACACGTAAATACACGTTAAAGATACGTAAACTCCCATTGCTGCGGTTTTTGATATTTAACTTTTTGTTTTTGTATTGTATGATTAAAAGGCAGCACTTAGCAAAATTAAATTACAAAGATTTGTGAAGAAAAAAAGTACTTTCTGGAAGTGCGATACAATAAAAAATTTTAATATTCGTTGATTTATTCGAGAATTGTTAACTGTTAAACATGTAGTAAAAAAATACCAAGCGAGCAAATCTGCATTCCAGAAAAGTGCGTCTACACAGAGTTGCTATTTGACCTGCTAAAAAAAGTTATTTTTATCTGTGAACTAATACTGAAGTTTTTGAGAAATTCCACTTTATTTAAATTTTAAATTTTTTTTTTTTTACGAATTTTTTCTTGATTTTTTGCTTTAAATAATAATTTACTCATTGTTATAAAAAGTTTTCACTTAAGATTTTTATTTTATAAGTTTGCTTTGCAGTTGACGTTGAAAGTAGAGGAAGGATGATAGACATTATGTATTGACAAAGAAGTTTGAACTTTTATATGAATTTTTAAAAACGGAAAAACTTATTTTTAGAGATTAAAAAAGAATATCTTTCACGAGTAAATTTCTCACTTATTTTTTCGTATAATATTCTACACACCTAAGTTTGAATATTTTTATTCCAAATTAAGTTTGTTTTCCAAAGCCAGGTAATCTTTCATTTTAATAAATATTTATAAACTAAACTAAACTCAGTGGCCCGACGGCCCATAGAGGGCCAAGGCCGACTGTGCCCATCTCAGTTTTCTTGACCTTGGGCTCTGGGGTGCAGGAGCAGATGTTCCGGTCTCAGGAGGTCAGCCGAACGCGGAACCCCCAGTGTTTAGTTCCCAAGCATGCTTGGTACTCATTTATCGACCCACTGAAGGGATGAAAGGCTGAAAAAAATATTTATAGTTTAATGAAATTTAAAGCATTCTGTATTGAACGAATTTACTTATACTACAAGGGTACCCATATTATCACATGCATTTGCATCCTCCAGTGACAATTAAGCTTTTTACTTCCTTTTAAATGATTCAAACATAAGTCATAATGACTGAAATGAATTATAACTAGTTTTCAGTACATTTCTTCATATCATTTATGTATTAAAATAGTAATGCGAGCTAATTTATTTGCACTAGAGTAAACATATCACACACGATAAATAGCGTATTTATTATAATAATAGCATTATGATGAATAATAGCATATTCATTTATAAAAGAAAATGTTATCCAGGTAATAATATATTGTGCACTAATTTTTCATTTATGTTGTAAATGCTTTTTTTTATAATAACTACATAATATTTGTAAATCTAGACAACTGAGCCAATCGGGTTCAAAAAAATAATTAATAAGAGCAGACTAATACTTCTAAAGCACATTTATGAAACAAACAACAACAAAACTGTCAAATCTATTAAATGTTTTCAAAAGTTAAACTTTTGAAAACTGTTGCTACGCAATTCAACCTAATATCTTACCGTTCTGTTTAATTTTTTTTTGCGCTAACGTCTTTACATTTTACCTCCATTTAACCGCCAAACGAAGCATTTTTTTTGTTTTGCTATTGAAATTAGCAGATCAATTAACTAAAAAAAAGTGAAAGTTGTCAAAATTACAGAGACCAGATCCTTGCAACCTATGTGAAATTTTTCTGTGAAATATATGGGCCAATTTTAATCTCTCTGAACATTAATGGCCGTCCAGACAAGGCTCAGTTGGTGGACGAATACCTCCAATTGGAAGATATTCAACAGTTGGAGTGGCCTGGGATGTCCCCTGATCTTAATAGGTGCAAGACTGTGGTTGCTGCAGGGATTGGAAAATACCCTGGTAAACAGTATAAAATGCCAGTGTGAGAGTTGTGGTGTTGTTAAAGGCGTTTATTTACTCTATTATACTTGTTTTCCTTTGACTAACAGGGTGTTGGTCAGCTGCTGTTGTTGTTGACGTATGCCTGTTAACTCAGAGGGGTGCGATTGTTCTTGTTTTCCAGTGGCGCCATCTACGTCACACCCGTTTATAGGTCGGACCCATTCATACATTCATTCATTCATCCACAGATCATAATTTTTACCTGAATCAGAGAACGATCAATCTCCAATTCAGTACCCCCAGAGGTATTGATTTCTTATTGGAACATGGAGGACTTTGCGACTCGACAGATGTAACGTGCATCTGTCACCATTTTACGACACGGGGAGTCTTCGGCCCGGCGGGGTTCAAACCCACGAGCTCTCGGACATGGGCCCAGTGCCCTACCGACCAGGCTATCCCAGCCCTATGGTCAGCTGCTGTGCTGGACAAGTGACCTGTCTCCTTATTTGGAGTACAGGTTATGCCCATTTTCCCCACATATATTGGTCTTATATTGTATGATATTTTGCGTTTTTTAGTGGTCTAAAAAGGAAAAAACATTTGACAAAAAAGTGAATTATTTTAAGCTGTTTAATTTTTTTTTTGACAAAAGATTTTTAAAATATTTTATATTACTATTTAAAAAAATGAAAATCTATAATGAAAATGATGACATTGTTCACAGTAATTTCAATCGGTATTATAATCTCGGACTTTAAATAATGCAAGCGATTTTTTTTTTTTTTTTTACAGGTAGATCCTCTCCTGGAGTAGCATGGTATGTGAATGGATTACTGAGCCCTGAGTTGTATTTAAGGCGCAATAGAAGGTATACTTTTATTGTTGAAGGTGGCAACGAGCCTTATGATGCCAGATTCTATCATCCTTTCTATATAACAGACGATCCCCATGGAGGTTACGGTAAATACACCGAAGAAGAAAGGCAGGTAAGTGCAGCTTGTCTTTCAAGGAAATCAATTCAATGTTGAATCAAAATATCACTAGCTTGAACCATAAAATCACAGGTGTCATAATAAAATTTGCCGCACTTTTAAAAGGGTGTAAATTTGGTGTAAAGTTGAACCATATTATCGGGTAATCAAGGGAAGGATTGATCAGTATGATTCAACTTGCCACCGTATGAAGTTAGCAGCAAAACTTAGCCACGTTTCCATTCAAGTTGAACCATATTATAGGGTAATTCAGTTAAGGAGTGATTATTATGATTGAACTTGCCACCGTATAAAGTTTGCAACTAATTTGTACGATATTAAAGTTCAATTTATTCCAAAATTTCTGAGTTTAAGTGCTTGTTTTTTTGCAATGACGATGTAGTGCGCAAAATGTAAAACGAAATACCCTAAATAATTTTTATTTATTTTATATATCAGTTGTTATTACAGTAAGGAGCAATCTGAATAAAGGGTAACACACACTATGAATAATCTAATTAGTGTTGCCTTACAATAACGCAACATTGTACTCTCTTTAAATAAACATACTTTTTTTTTGGTGTGTTTCTATTTTAAACTTTTAAAATGTGGTTCGTTTAGTCAGAACAGTGGACGAAAATTTTATTTCCTTTATGTTAATTTTACTCTTTGAACGTTTTGTCATATCTCCAGAAGTAACTACAACTAAATCAAATGTTTTTATCCCAATGTATTGCATTTGAAAAAAAATATTTTCGAACTGTATGTTCTATCTTTGCAGAGGAGAGTTATGTTGATTTTAAATATTTAAAACTGATTTAAATCCTATGATTAGACATAATCACTTTACTTTTATAGTTGCAAATACCAACTTCTCAACTTTTGCAAGTTTTAACGAGCCAAAACAGTACAACGTTGGTTGGAGGACTTATAAATTTTAAAAAAAAAGAACTAGATTACGAACATTTTAAAAAAATAAGTTCTAAACTCCTACTAGTTAAATAATATATAGTTCGATAAATGAATTATTTCATAAGATAATACAGCTTATAACCAAATTTGGTTGTTATATGCATTATCTATAAAGGTATGTTCGAAACGCTTAGATGAACGAAGGCGCATTATGATGTGGTTGGTGATTTAACTAGCAGCAGCAGAACGAGTCAGAAAACAAGTTAAAAGCAGAAAAAAATGTCAGAAATTGTTCTAGAAAATAGCTAGCTAGAAAGCAATTGCTCTCTTACATTTGTTTATTTATTTCCGTCTTGTTCATTGGCACAACAGTCTCGGGTGGGCCCTGGCCTTAACTAAGTCTTTTTCTGGCGTCTCTCTGTTTGTTGACTGTCCTCCAATTTTTGATACTTATTTATTTAAAAGTGATTTTCGAACAGCTAGTTTTGTGATTTAACAGCAGAAACATATAATTAAACTCAAATTTACTATGAATCATTAAACTTTTTTCTGAAAAATTTTATGAAATTATTCTTAGAAATGAACTAATACTTTTTTTTAAAAAAAAATTATATGGTTCCCTTATTTAGATAGAAACCGCTGTTTCGACAAGATTGAGTTGGCTTTGTTGCCTGATGTGTGCATATTTTGTATGTACTGTGTTTGATATTCTATTTTCGTACGCATTGATAAGTACCCTAAGCATTTTTAACTATAATACTAATATTGTAAAATAAACTTCACCGGCATATAAAAGACAATGCCAACTGTCTCAAAAAAATATCTATACAAAAAACGCGTTCCTTAAACACCGTACTTAGCGTATATTTTTAGAATGCTTGATAAAATATCATAAACCGACAACTACATTTGAAAAATAAAAGGTGGCAAAAAAATTTCGAATTAAGGAAATATTAGAATACTGATGTTAAATGTAAGGTAATTAATATTAATTCTTAAACATGCTAAGTATAAATGGCATTCAAATGAAACCCGATCACTAGTGTAAAGTAACGGTAACGATTTTGATAACTCACAAATGTAGTTATACACAGTAAAAATAGTCGCCAAAACTGTTGGCACATTTCTCCCATTGGGACACTAGCCGCTCTATTCCATCTTTGAAGAAGCTAGTACGCTGCTGTCGGATTGAGGCCTGGACCCAGCCACACACGTCGTCCGTTGTGAATCGATATTCGCGAATAGCTTGTTTTAGAGGTACAAAAACATAAGTCACACGGTGAAAGGTCTGGACTGTACGGTGGATGTTCCAGCGTTTCCCACCGAAACTCGTTGTTCCCGATTACTCGCCTGCAGGTTCCAAAGTGGGCGATAACTTGTATGACCACCTTCTCTTCGGCTTGCAACCGCACTGTCGCTATGCAACGTCAAACATTGCGCATGCGTCAGTCTCTCTACGAATAGATGGTGCCACCATACACGCAGTTACGTGGCTCCCCATTACGCCTAATGCAAAGTTAGACGCACTGACCAGGTTTCATTTGAATGAACCTCATATATAAATATTAAAATTAATTTCATTATTTTAAACTTGTCCAGAGATTGAATTACATTTATTTTAATTTGTTACTGGCATAAATTTCGATTTCATCGAACGAAAAAGTGTTTTTGATAAAATTATAATAAACTAACCATAAATATTTTTTTCTAGGGAAAGAAAATCTACGCTGGCGTAGAATTCGACAGAAGAGGTAGACCTCATCCATCAGTCGGTGAGTTGACACGTAATTTGAATATCAGTGTGTAGACTTCAACTTAAAATGTTAAGCCACAATTCGTTATTAAAAGAGAAATTTGAGTCTTCATAACCAGTTTATTTGCCATACGAAATCAATTTGGGATTATTTTAATTGTTGTTGGCAAGAATAATTTTTAAAAGAAGTGGTCAGAATTGAAGATTTATTGCTAAATGGTTCGAAATTATAACACGATTTTAGTTGACTTTAGTCTAATTGCGTCTTGCAGATTGGTTAAATTCCATATTTCCCTAATAAATATTTAGAATTTACAATAAAAAATTTAAAAAAGCATATCAAATATGATAAATGCTTAGAGAACATTGTATTTAGTGAATGGTTTAAATTTATTCAAATAAATGCTATTTTTTGTAACACCATTGGATTTTATTCTTAGAGTTAACCCTTTGACGCAGATGGGACACAGATGTATCTTGTTTGTATATTTTTTTCTAGCGCTCTAATTACAAAAAAAAATACATTTTGGTATTTTCTAACTATAAAAATAGTCTAAAGAGATACTAAAAAATTTGTTAGATTATTCGAATTATATTTGTGCTAAAATATAAAATCCAAAAAAGTAGGATAGATTTCTGTTCCATTCATTGTCAAAAATTGACCAAGAATTGACTTTCTGTATTTCATAAATTTCATTCATAAAGAAATTTAGATTTAAATAACTGCAAACAAGTGCAAATTTGAAATATCATTGATCGAAAGTGTATAGTGTTTGGAAGATATTACCTTTAACTCAGAAAAAAACGATCGTCATTCATGCTGTATTCCATAACCATAAATTATTGAAATTGTAAATAAAATATTTTTCTATTTTGACCCAAATTAACACAAAATAATGAAAAAGTATTAAAACTATGTTTGATAAAAAATTTGGTGCTGAGTTAATATTATATCATTGGTTACACCACATGAATTCAATGATATTAAAACTTGTATTTGTTTAATTGGAGAAATAAGTATAGATTTCTATGGAAAAGTGTTCAAAAATTGAATGTTTAGAGGAAAAAATTAAGAAAACACAGAGGCAATCACTTAGATTTTTTTTAAAACAGATAAAATTCATATTGATGCCATTTTGTTTTTATATTAACTTAAAAATATACAACTAAAAAATAATAAAAAAGCAAAAATAATACACCGGCGATTCATACTGTATTTCATAACCATAAATTATTAAAATTGTAAAAATATTTTTCACTTATTTTAACCTATATTAATACAGAATAATTAAAAAATATCAAAAATATGTTTGATAAAAAATTTGGTGCTAAAGGGTTAATATTATATCATTGGTTACACCACATACACTCAATGGTAAGTTGCATGTTCAGAGAAAAAAGATGAAGAAAGCCAAAAGGCAATTACTTGCATAAAATATATTTAAAAAAAACAAAAAAAAAAAATTCATATCATATGCCGTATTATTTTTATATTAAATAAAAATATACAACTCTTACTTTATAACCTTTTATTTACTGTAGTTTCTGTTATTATTTAATGTAACTCATTGTATTTATTAATCAATTCCAAATTATCCTATTTTGCCATTTTTGATTCCATTGAATGTCATTTTTTTGCTCTATAGCTGGTCGCCTGTGTGCGTGGGTGCACAACTCTTCCCATCGTTATTCAGACGATGATTTTCCTACTTTTCCCAAATTTCGGAAAACACTAAAACTGGAGTGTTCAGAAGGAGAACCATCCATTCTACATTGGACGCCTAACGCTACAGTTCCTGATCTTCTTTACTATCAAGTAATTTGCTTTTCCCCTTCATATATTTTACAAACTTAATCGAAATATAAATACAAGTAATAAGTTAATGAACTTCGCGAATAAAAATATTTGTTTACAAATTTTAACTATGCGTTATAAATCTCAAATTTATTTTAGAATTAAGTTTTATTCCAAATTGTATAGCGTGTTTATTAAGATTTACAATTTTCCATTGCTCGTAAGATTTTTATTGCTATTATTATTGCCTTTTATTAAATATTAAAACTCATTAGAGGTATTTTCTTCGAGTTTATGCGATAGAAAATACTCTGTTCAAGTGGTAATGAGTTAAGTTTAAATGAAATTTAAAATATTTATTGAATACGCGAGCCGGAAAAATTCTACTTTTAGAATGCATGTAGACATACGGCAAGCAGACGTACATACCCACACAAATTCTTCATTTTATTTTATCTAGAGATTCCTTTATTTTCAATTATTTATCTATTAGTAAATGGGTCTTTTTTGCGTTTGATGGCGTGCGCACTTCATTTGAACGTCATCACATTTTTCAACTGTGAACAGTGCGCATGCGTCGTCATTGCATGCGTTGCTATGGCGACCGCTGCTGTTTGATAATTTTCTTTAGAATTCTTTTTTTTTCTTTTTATTTTTCCCAGCAGTCATTCTTGATGTATTTACATAATAATAATTTAAAGTATTTTTATATTCTTTTTATTATTAACTCATAATTACTGTCTTGACGGTGATTTTAATATAAATATGAATACTGAAGAAGGAAAAGTATTTTGTGAACACGTGTATAGCCAGGATTTGAAAACCACTCCGACGACAAACTTCAATTAAGACAGTTTTTGCAATCCATGATTTGAAATGTTGTGGCGTTTAATGGAATCAAGTTAGAAAAAAAAAGCATTTGACCAATGAGTAAACAATGATCGTAATAAAGAGATCAAAAAAAAAAAAAAAAAAAATTTGTGGAAATTTTCAATACATTATATTTTCATTTAATTTTTATAAATAAAAATATTTAATCATTATAGAGAAAAGAAGTTAATTAGTTTTAAGGTGTCATAGATAGCAATGAATTATTTTTTTTTAGTTTTTGAATTGCTTCGTTTATTTAAATTTTTTACCCTTTTCAGAGTTACAGCCAAAGTGACATGGGCTGGAAGATATTTATCGTGGATGAGATTATCAATGCTGCTACAGCGACCTTTAATTTTAGTCTAACAACTTCCATTTTATGTGCTTTCATTGTGTGTTTCTGTACAGATCTAAATAGGATATTTTAACATTTTTAGAAATTTTAGAGATTAATATTTATTAAAAATTGTTTTCTACTTTTAGTCTCGAGCTCATTCTTTCATTACTTTTGTTTCTAACACGGTATTTTACATTCATAAAAGAAGTGAGAAAAGTATGCTGTTCGTTAACTATTACTTCTTAAACGCTAATAGAACGCATTTCACTGATACTGGCACATTAACAAACACCATGCAGTAATTGCTGGAGGAGGGAGCATTATGGTCTGGGAAACGTTTTTGTGGCGTTCTCTAGTTGCACTCATCATAGTGGAAGGTACGAGGGATCAACGCAAGTACGCATTAGCCTTGAGGTCCATCCCTAAATGTGTATGGTTTTCCCTCAAGATGAAAATATCTACCAGCAGGACAATACGAGGTGTCATACAGCTCGCAATGTCCATGCGTGGTACGACGAACACCAGGATGAATTGACCGTACTCCCCATGACACCAAACTTCCCTGATGTTAACCAACACCTCCTAGAAGAAGGAAGGTCTCAGCACGAATCAATTTAGTAGTCCGATGTGACGAAGTTAACTGCGCAGTTGATGGAAAATACGAAATATGTCATTATGTTTGGACTACTAAAGGATATTTATGGTAACCCATGCTGAGGCCTACTCTTTTCCAGGAGGTGTTGCGTTAACCCGATTGAGAATCTGTTGGACCATCGCGTAAACAAGGCACTGGTATCTGCATGACAGAACATCCCAGTGAAAACCTTGACGCCGTTTTTCGAAGCTTTGTCGCCGAGGAAAATAAAAAAGCCATTGTTTAAGGTGCCTTACACTTGAAGCAATGCGATGATTTTAAACTAATAATCTTTTCGTGAAGAATATCAGGGCTTTAGAACAGACAAATGACCTAAATATTTTAAATGTTATTAAACTTTTTTTAAAAATCGCACAATTTGGCGACATTTTCCCAATGTGATGAAAATTAACAAAATCACTGCTTTATTCTCAGTTTTTTGCAAACTTTTAGGAGCCTAGATAATGCAGCTTTGAAAAACAGACCACAAACGATTTTCATTTTCGTAAAACTGTGGCTTTTTCTCCATATATTGTCGTTTTGCGCCATTTTCAAAATAAGCGTAGACAGCACTGGCTTTAGATAGGCTAAACTTGATTTAACAGTCATGAGTAACAGTATCCAACTCACATCAATTATAAAAATAGCATATTATTCTCAAAAAAGCATTATTTCGTATTACCATGAAGCCTTCGAGAAACAGCCTTAAAGAACCGAATTAATCTTCACCGCCTCTCGCAGCAGCCCGCTCTGTGAAAGGTGGTTATTCTGGCTATTGACAAGTGGTCAGATTATTGTGACTGGATTGTGTATCTTCCCTTTAATAGGGCAAAAACCCTTATAAAAGTAATAAAATTAGATTCAAAGCAATAAACATTCTGAGTTGTATTCTATCCCCCCCCCCATATTAGCATGAACTTTCAAGGTTGAAAACTTTTCAAGTTGCAAGCAATAATCATGTTTAGTCTTTTGCTTAAGAGTATCCGATATTTGCAAAATACGGAAGAAATGATTCTTGGTTTAAAATTGAATGAATGAACGAACGGCTATGTTGCGGGAAAATAGAGGAAAAGTAAAACAAGAATAAAGAACACTAGCGTACCTTAAATCGTATGTTTCCATTAAGAAGCAAAGAAAGAAAGATAGATTATCCTTTAACTTTTGATTTATCTATGTGATTTATAACCCTTCAAAAAATGTTTCGAAAAAGAGGGAAAACACTGAATATTCAATTTTAAAAAAAAATTACTATTTTATAAGTTCTTTTTCACTAAGAAAAAATTTCAATAGAATACTCCTCTCTCAATAAATTTAAATTTTAGTTCCTTCAAAATATAGAGTGAGACAAAAATTGGGAAGGAATTAAAGTTAAAAAAAAAAAAAAAAAAGAAAGCTACAGGAATTCAAAATATTAGTTTCCAATTAGTAAATCTATTAATATCGAGAGTTTCGTTTCGTTATTATACAGGCACATACATAAAGATAAAGAGTGTTTTGTATGGACCACTCTTGTGTATTTTTGAATCCTTGTCGAAAATGAACTAAAAAAAAATTTACACATTTAGGGAACAAAATTAATTTTTCACCCTTTATACTTAGGTTACCTTAAACAGTGGGCAGCTATTAAGACTTAACAAAAGAATAACTCGAAACAAAAAGTCTATTGAAATCTGAGGAAGACTGTACTGAAAATATCAAAACCTGCTTGATTGTCTAAGGAAATACAAAAGGGTTGAAAGACTTGCGCAAAATAAACTTCAAAATTTCATCAAGCAATCAAATTGGTTTTCAGTACATTTCTCAATCAGTATGTGCTGTACTACATCCTCGCGCACCCATCGAGCCATAACTTGATTACAGCAATAATTGCTATGATAGTTATGTTACTTTTATGTATAAAATTTCTGCAACCGTTTTAGAAAAGATCAAAAATAATCTGAGTAAAAAAATACATTTTTATTCTAAATAAATACTTAAGATATTAACTAATTTTTTAACTCTTCTTAAATTTTTACCTAAGACAATCTTTGTCATCCTGGGGAATGATCTACGTCATACAAGCATCTGAAGGGCAGATTTGGTGGTCACTCTTTCAGTTTCACCATATTAGGTGGGCCAACGTTGCTCCCACAGTAAGGACAGATAGTGCAAAGAATGAAAGAACATCCATGCCTTGCCCGGGATTTGAACCCAGAACCTTTCTGATGCAAGGCCTGTTCCCTGATCCTTACAAAGGCCGGTCGGCTCCTAAGACAATCTAACAAAAGTAAAAATAGTATTGTGAATAGATGGAGAAATAACCAGGTATATATGGTGCTACCTAAGAATAATATACAGATTTTATAATATAGAAAGTCTTCTCTTTCTTCTAATTTAAAACAATGATCAACAATGTAATAATAGCTACGAACTAAAAAAAAATTTAGAATAAATATTACATTTGAATACTTTCAGATTAGAAATAAAAATTATTTTACTGGTAAACAATATCTTAATCGGAAATCTAACGAATCACTAAGAAAGAAAGCGGGATGTAAAACATCAGAGCCAGTTTTCTGGCCTGATTAATAATTATCTTTTTTATTTCAACTTAACATTGCTGTTCTTAGTGCAGTATTCGTTATTAATGATTTGACTGATTTGCGTTTTCAAAAATTTTTTTTTTTAATGATTTGTGACCCCTAATGTGCAAACTTTTTAAAGTTAAATTTTGATGAGGATTTTAATAATATATATTTTATTTTATAACCGTCGTTGAACAGCCGACCGAATTTCATGGGTTTACGACTACTAATGTTCAACTCCATAGCCTTATAATTTTGAACCAATCCAGAAGACAAGGAAACTCCTGGATCAGTACCCCCAGAGGTATTGATTTGTTATGGGAACATGGAGGACTTTGAGACTCGACAGATTTAACGTGCATCAGTCACCATTTACTACACGGGGAGTCTTCGGCCGGCGAGGATCGAACCCACGACCTCTTGGATATGGGCCCAGCGCCCTACCGACCAGGCTATCCCGGCCCAATAATATATATTAAGGGTGGCGATTATAGAACAGCCTGTCTAATCTGATACATTTATTTTCATTGAAAAATAAAATGTTTCGAGAGTTTTTCCAACCGCTCAATGCGTGGTATATTCTCTGGAATTTAATAAAAAAAAAATTTTTTTTAAATTTTAAAACTAGTTTCTATTTTTTTGTGTGGTTTGTCACAGTTTCACACTGAGTCATTGATTTGTAGAAATATATCTTTTTGAGAAATGCAATTCATCGAACTTAATTTTTCCCATTATTTTCCAACGTTTCGAAATAATACTGTCAAGCAGTGAAAAATTTAAACCATTAGTTACTATAGAAAACATGGGAAGATCAAAAGCTGTCAAGGTCTCTTACTGCCTTTTTTGCAAGTGAAGCGACTAAATTGTGATTCCAAATTCTTCGCCAAAGGCTAAATCTTGGTATTGCCATCAACTATAATAGCAATAAAAAAGTGTATCCGGATTTCCAAGATGATTTGTAAATCAGAGCAGTGGGCTTAATCGAATCTAAATCGAAGGCTACATGACACGAGCGGTCATTTTCAGAACTCCGAAAAACACGGTGGTGGTGGGGGGGGGGAATGCTAAACGGTTGATGAACCAGCAGACCTTGAAATTTCGTCACCAGTTCTTGCTGGCGATTGAGGAAAGCCCCATCGCTCTTTTATTTGGCAAGATAATTGTGTCCACTTAATGTTATCATTATAGAATAATGTATACCACAGGTATATTCTTTTCAGACCTGTCATTCAGTAGTTTCTTTTAATGTGACGTCACGACGGGCTTTTCCGGTGCCTTATCGTTCGGAAACCGGAATTCTACAGCAGGATATGTTCTTCTTGTCAGTTCTTAACTTGTTTGTCTTCAGTGAGCAGTAAGTAAACAATTGTTTAGTTTAAGTTTAATTTTTTTAGTTTTAACCATTCGTTTATCTTTTTTGTGGTATCCACGCTTCGTAGCGGATATTCCTCGATGCTAAATTTATAACACTTTGCCTTATGAATGCATATTTTATATTTGCAATTGCAGTGGTGAAGATTAATTTTTATCTGGTGAACTTCTGATTTTTTATTTTTTTATTGCACTACATGAGATTTCTTATCTTTGGTAAGATTATATCATATAAGAATATTATTTAAAATGACTTTCTCTCCACTCTTTTTTTTTTTTTTTTTTTTTTTTTTTTTTTTTTTTTTTTTGCAGTGAAGAGAATTTTTCCAAATTTTTGCAAAGTTACATAATTTTAACCCCCTGGCACGTCAAAATCTATTAGATACATTTTTAAATATTTCCTATGCAACATGCAGAAATTTTGAAAGATAAAGTGATACGAATTGAAATTACAAAAGTAAATTATTACATTCCAAACGTATAATATTGAAAATCATTATTACATTATAATAATCACAAATTATTCCAATTTTACAATTTAACAGATTAGAATGAAGTCAGGCACTAAGCTGAATCTTGGGTGTCTTAAATTTTAGGGGTCCAAAACGTTTGCCCCAGTTAGCCACCCTGTGCTTCTAATTAAAAGCAAGTACTTCCCAAGTTTTGTTTCTTTTTCGAAAAATTTTTACTAAATTTCTTTGTTAGTTAAAAAAGTTATTTAAAAGCATAATTTTTATCTTTTTTTTAGTATTACCGCTAAAGTTTTAACTAAGTTGCTTTTAATGGAGACCAAATGCGAACCAAAAAAAATTGTTTTTATTCATTAAATTTATTGATTATTTTGTAATTAAATTTTTATTTATTTATTATATTTTAAAATATTTAATATAAGAAATTCCATTAAATTAAATTAAACGGATGTGTATACAATGACGACAATCAGCACCATAATTCCTATAATTCTCCTTCGATTTTTCTTTTCTTTTTTTTATTATGTTTTGCTTTAAAAAAAACATGTTTTATTTATATTATTGACTATTTTTCCTTTTACGTAAGATTTCTTTAAGCATCTTTCTAATTACCAATAGACCAAAATCTGGTCAATAAATCATAAAGTATTTAGTCTTTGTTGGCAAATGTTATTTAAAGTTATTTATATTATTCAGAGTTAAGCAATTTATTTTTCAAATATTATTTCAATAAAAACAAATAATAACATTTAAGATAAACTTAGTGATAAATGCGTATTTTTTAATTGTACATTTTTTTCTATTTGCAGATTTTAATTTTTGAAAATATTATTTAAATTTAATAAAAAAGAAACTAACAGTTTTTAAGAGACATTGCATTGTCTGATGCTAATTTTTAAGATGTTTCAATTTCTTTAATTACCAAATTAAAAATCATTCATATTTTTTCTCGTGCATTTATGAGTTAAATTTTTTAAAAAAAACTCTAGCATTTAATCAATAATTTTACGTTTTAAAATATGTTGAAAAAGATTTAACATTGGAAAAGGAAATAAAACAATTCATATTTCTGCAACTAGAAAATAAAAATATTTAACAATTGATATACTTTTTAAAATATTACTAAGCATTTTAATTTATTTTTTTATGTTAAATCATTTTGCCCCTAGCGTGACATATATGTCACGGGAATTGTGACAATTCTATGAGAATTGTTCTGATTAGATAAAGGACTCTTTTTCCCATCAAGAAATATATTTTTATTTTTTAAAAAAAAAAAATCAAGTGGAAGCTAACAGAAGAAAATATTCATTTATTCAAAAAAAAATTACTTTTTAATAATAGATTTTTTATGAAAACAAATTCAGCATAAAAAAAATTCAGGCTTTAATTGGATAAACCGAATAATGCACAAGTTGCAATTCTCTAATCAATTTCGTACTTTAGAGTAAATTTTTAAAAATATTGCAAAATAAAACAAATTCTACATAATTTTTTAAAAAAGTTTTGTTCAGAAAAGTCTAAAAAATGATAAAATGTTAGGAAGCAATGCAGAATATACAAAAGCTATCAAGATCTAATATTAGATGGAATGGCCGAAAATAAATATTCTTATATAAATGCTGAAATTTTGCTGAATGCAAATTAATTAACAATTAACAAATTAATTAACTCAAATTCAAACTCTTCACTTTTCTTCTAGATAATGAAAAGAATCACTCTGTGAGGAATATAAAATGTCACATTATCAGACGAATTCCTGATATGTATCGTCATTGACAAAATTTAAAAAAATAAAACAATAAAACTCTTAGTTTATGTCGAAAAATTATTCTCTAAAAGATGAATGGGGTATGAGTTTAAATACGTTTCCAAATTTTACTATGTGCTGTGTTAAATTTATATATGTAGTATATTTAAAATGTTTCCCAAATCGTGGAGAAAAATTTTGAATATTAAAAGTTTTTAGTCGTTCTTTCAATATCAATCATACATTTATCATGCTGATATTCTTTTGAAAAAATATTTTACGTCAAAAAGAGTAGAAAAAGAGGATATTGTAAACTGCAATCAGACAAACAAAGAGAATGAAGTATTATGGATTCCGTAAAATAATCTCGTCTCATTGCCTTAATTATTACTGTATATGTAGATAAGATAATTCTGGACGATTCTAAATTTCACAAACTTAAAGTTGCTAAGCGACAAATACATGCAGGACAGCTATTTAATGATAAAATTTCGAACAGATACTACATACTAAAGACGTGATTTCATCTGAAATAAATCATCGAAAATGAGTAATCCATAAACGCATTAAAATTAAGTGGTAGCAGACGAAAATAGTAGATAATTTTTTTCTTCTTAAGAAAACTCGTTTTCCTTCACAAGAATTTATCGTCCTTGAATATCCCTACTGTAAGTAACAGCGGTGAGTGAATTTAGTGTTAATTCTTAGGTTTTTTGCGGAAAAAAAGTTGAATTAGGATTATAAAACACAATTACACATAAATTCCCTTTGTAGAATATTCTAATAGTTTTTATCATACATGAAATATATCGAGACGAATTTCAAATGAATGTTTATAACAGAATCGTTTGGTAAATGTCATGCCTTATAGCCTTTTATAGTGTAGAAAGACAGGTATACAAGTCATCGAGGAAAACTAAGGTGAGTATTTAACTCAAAATTATGTTCTGAAATGAAATATATGATTCACTACGATGGCGTTTAATCGTTGCTTTCTTTTTAAAGATATCATTAAAAAGAATTAATAATAAAAAAATGGAATTTTCTTAAACTGTTATTATATTATTCCTTTGAGATTAAAAAGACTTAAAATTTTTTTTAATCATTTTTAAAATTCATTTTTAAATCAGAAAAGGCATAATTTAAAGTATCTCAAATTATTTTTGAAAAATCATACTTAAAAATCTTTGAGAACAATATTAAATTAGTTTTTCATACATACGGATAAAATGAATTATGTTTCTACTTTTGAAGCAGAAAATCAATTAAAATAAATGAAACAGATAAGTTTCTTCCTGCATTTCTTGGCAATAAAAAAATACGTCGATGAAAAAATTGCTCGATAGCTCTAACTTATAGACCTAAGTGTTTTAATCCTAATTAGTTTTAAACATGAGAAGGAATTAAAGAATATTATTTATAATTATAATAATTAATTATAATTATGATAATCATAATAATGCTATTTATAATTATGCCTTTTCATGCATTTGCCATTTGTTCCTGTTGTATCGTTTTTTTTTTCTGCATTGAAATGAAGACTTAACGTCTCCAATATATATCTTAATGATATCACGCGATATCTTAATGTATAATATCTTAATATCACTCGAATATTGCAATATCTGTATGACATTAATAAGATATTGGTCGGATATCTGTGTCCCTTAGGTTGCTTTTTCAACTATGTTAGCCTTTTTCAAGTATCGCAGTACTGCAATAGTGTGTTAAAGTATTAGCCCCATATACGATTCTTTTAAAAGATATGTATTAATCACAATAATCAGGATTTTAATTTTATTTTTCTTTGAAATTCTTAGTAAAGTTTACCTCTTATCATTATCATTAAATTGTATTTTATCATACATAAGTCCTATTAATACGCGTTTTCTTTAAATTAGTCAATAAGCTGAACTACGAACTAACTTCTAACGCATTATTTGATAACCTGACTAACTTTAGGAGAAAACAAATTAAATTAGCTTAAATGTTTATTTCTTTATCCTATAATCTATATATCTGATCAATTATAAAATTACGCGAAACATTGTTTTCTTTTTTAAATGTTTATTAAAATATGTGTTAAGTTTCGACTTTTAATATAATTTTTAATCGTGTTATGTTGATTGATTTTAGCTTTCATTTAATTATTTAATTTAAAAAAAAAAATGGTATATTTTTACCAAAATAATTTTTTTTTTGAATAACAAATTATTTATTCTTCCGGATAGTTAAAATTATTAAACAATGAGGTAAATATTTAATTCATTCTTTCTTAAATCAAGTTCATTTTAAAATGTTTTTTAGAAGAATAGAACTATAGAACATATTAAACGATAACTAGAAATCCCTTCCCCATCGTAATTTCAATGATCAGTTTTTTTTAATATTTTTTTTTACCTATGTCAAAATCGATTTTGACATGATTATTTGGACATGAGCTATATTATTGGCCGCTATAATTTAATTTCTGTATTGAAATCATTTCTTTAAATTGATAGTATTGTTAAATATTTGCGAAGATATATCAAATAATATTTATAGCAAATGATTATTAACTATGTCGGAAAAAAATTTACTTATTTGGCTCTGCATATTTATAAAAAGTAAAATAAAAATCACTAAGACACCAATTAACACTAATCGTGTTTTTTATAGTTTATGCTATTCCTTCAAAAAATTCTAATTTATTTATAAAAATAATAATCTTAAAGTACATAATAACGCACAACTTATTTAAGAAAAACCGATATTATTTATTTATTTCAATTTCTGTTGTAAATACAATATCCGTGACCGCATTTTTCGAAGTTAAATAAGTAAAAAATTTAAAAAGATACTTTTTTTTTTCATTTTTATTTATGATTATTGCTTTTCTAAGGTAATACCCATAGTTACGATATTTCAACTGCCAAACATAGTATTTCAGATTTGAGACATTAAATTATGTTGCAATATCGTGAAATTGTATTCTTTGAAAAAAAAAAAAAAACAGATAAATAAACCTATAAAAGACACATTGGAAGGACAATTTGAGCTCCCCGCTGGAAACCAATCATTAAATTATATCATAACATTACGTCATAACATTATATCACTAAATTATATCATAAAACTAATCATTAAAAGAGTTTTGACTATATTATGTGGAACATATAACTAAATTATATTCAAAGTAATAATAGTATACCAGGGATCTTTTTAAAGCATAAAAGCAGTTTGTACTACAAACCTTTATAGAGTTTAATGAAGTTTGATGAAAAGATTTTTCTCTTGTTTTGTGGTTTAAAGAAACAAGAACAGCTTAGGAAATTGTCAGTCTCGAAAGCAGGCTTCTTTTATTTTTTTTTAAGTATGCTGCGAAATTATAGAGTTAAAAATGATTTTGTCGCTTCTATTTCTACTTGGCAGTATCAGCAAGCTTGCTTTTTGGAAACCTACCAAATTTAAGGCAGAGGGTTCGTTTCTTGTTTTTCATTGGTGCCATTTATGGCCTAGAATACAGTCACACACGTCACAGCCCGTTTTACTGGGCGGGCTCATTCATGCATCCAGTCATCTATCCACAGATCGTAATTTTAACCTGAACCAAAGGACGATCAATCTCCAATTCAGTACCCCCAGAGGTATTAGACTTGTTATGGAAACTTGGAGGACTTTCTGACCACAACAGACTTAACGAGCATAAGTCACCATGCAATACACGGGTTTTCTTCGGTCGGTGGGATTCGAACCCCTGATCTCACGAACACGAGCCGAGCGTCTAACCAATCAGGCTATCCCGGGCCGAAAAATGATTCTACACACAGCAACCGGGCAAAATTTGAAAATAAAGAACTGTCAAAACAATTCAAAAACATAGTTTTGTAAATAACATAGTAAAATGTAAAGTTTCTAGTTAGTGTTGAACGGTCGGGTACTCTTCTTATAAGTAATTTGAACGAATTCAGTTGCACATTATGACATTTATATGATCGTGCCAGTATATCAAACTGTGTCACAGAACAGTTAAAAATATACTGTTAGCATTTACTGTTTTAAGTTATTGTGTTGAGCCAACACCTCCTCGAAAGAGTAGGCCTCAGCACGGGTTACCATAAATATCCTTTAGTAGTCCAAACGTAATGACATATTTCGTATTTTCAACCGCTGCGCAGCTTAGTACCCCGAACGTAATGACATCTTTCTTATTTTTCATCAACAGCGCAGTTAACTTCGTCACATCGGACTACTAAATTGATCCGTGCTGAGGCCTTCCTTCTTCTATGAGGTGTTGGTTGAGCTCTGGGAAACTCTTGTGCAAGGTTAATGTCTAAGTAAGTAGTTTGAATTTAATTTCACAATACAAATGCTTCAAGTCTTTTATTTCAAATTCGAAAAGATACAAATAATAATTATAACTAGCCACGCCTTTGGCGACTAGCTTGTCCAGTTTTCAAAATTATATTGGTATTGCATGCTAACTTAAATGGTAGCCAACCGAATGCACAGCACAATTGTGTTAAAATATTTTAATTCTCCAACCCTTCCTCCAATCATTACACTTCAATTAGTTTATACAACATATTTTACAAATTCTTTCGCCGTGAAGTTGTTGTCTGCGCTGAAGTATTCGTCCACGCTGAAGTATTTTGATGTTAGTTTAAACTATTTTAATAAGATATCTCCGATAATGTCAAAGATCTTTACATAATGAATTTTAGTAATAGTTTAAAATCTGTCAGATAATCATTAAGTCTCATTAAATCCACAATTTGGGACATTTCAGCATAGTAGGCAGCAGAAATATTAAAATTATTTCCATCTCTTTCGTGAGATTAGACCACGTGACTTTTTCTTATATCCAGAGGTCATTCGTTTTTAGTCCATTTATTCGATAAAAGAAAAATTGTTGCGAATTCTGAAGGATATTTTCTGAAGGAAGGAAAAAAGTATGCTTAGAAGACTGGAAAAAAAACCTATCAGAAATGCAATTAAGTCAGAGGAAAGTATTTTAAAGAAGACGAAATAAAAATAAATGTTGACTAATAAATTGATACCTTTAATTTTTATGATATCATTCAAGTACTTTTTGATCACAGCAGTAAATAACAAAAATAATATATTCAAAAGTATATAAATAACTAAAAATAATTCTAGTGATTAAAAAAGTTACTATTATTATTATTATTTTGAAGTTATGGATATAACACGATGCAAAAGACATGAGATGAGCAAAAGAGTTTGATAACTTTTCCATCTATTTCTGTTTCATATTTATATGTTTGATGATAA
Organism: Parasteatoda lunata; assembly: GCA_949128135.1. Classification (NCBI taxonomy): domain Eukaryota; kingdom Metazoa; phylum Arthropoda; class Arachnida; order Araneae; family Theridiidae; genus Parasteatoda; species Parasteatoda lunata. The sequence continues at coordinate 86,469,301 of OX421977.1, forward strand.
TACCTTATTAACGTCACTTATAAACTTCAAATTACCTTTTATATTAAATGTTATATACAAATGTAACTTTCAAAAGTTAATAAATAATCTATATTGCACTGAAGGAAATTTTCGATCGTGTAGAACAGTGTTTCCCAAAGTGTGGTACGCGTACCCCCAGGGGTACGGGAACAGTTTAGAAGGGGTACGAGTTCTTATGCGAAATATCTTGCTACAAAGGAAAATTTCAAAAAATTTTATTTAAAAAAAAAAAAAAAAGCTAGCCATGAAAATTTACGATTACGAATTTTTCTATTGGCAATTTTTTGCAGAGTCAATAGTTAATATTTAGTGGTGTCAACCATAGAGTTGAAATACTGGTGTCTTATGAACTCTATGGTGTCAACAGCCAGTTGCGATTTTTAACTTTATTCTACATTCTAAATAAACATATTTTTAAAAAAAAATACATTAATTTTTTTATTAGGGGTACACAGCGTTACGAAAATTTTAGAAAGGGTACACAAAAGTCATAAGTTTGGGAAACACTGGTGTAGAACCATAATATTGTTCAAATTAGTTCATACCTTAGTAAGGTGTCAAGTATGGCAAGTTGAAACATATAATCCTACAATTTAATTTTTGTTTAACTTCATTACTCTTACAAATTATTAAGGTTTCAGAAAATGTCATTCTGGTTCAATGTTCCTGCTAGTATAGTCCAATTTTTATGAGAATGTATGACTGTAGGCAAGGTTGCAGCAAATTTTCATGGTATTATGATTCAATATACCAATTGTTATAGTTCAATGTTGACCAAATGTTTCTGGATAACTAGAGGTAAGGTTGCAGTACATTTTTATGGTATTATGGTTCAAGGAACCGGCTGTTATGGTACAACGTTGAACAAATTTTTCTGAAAATGGATAATTGTAGGAAACGTTGCAGCAAATTTTCATGGTATTATGGTACAAAATACCGACTGTCGTGGTTGAACATTGAATCAATTTTTTTTTAAATGCTTACCTTTAAGCAAGCTTGCAGCAAATTTTCATGGTATTATGGCTCACGCTGTTGGTTATTAAGACTTGACCTTAAACGGATTTTTATGTGAATGAATGATTGCAGCAAATAGTTGAAACGAATTTTTAGGTTATTATGGTTCAGGGTTCCGGCGATTACAGTTAATTATTGAACCAATTTTTATGAGAATGTAAAACTGTAAGCCTTACTGTAAGATATGCAAGAGAAAAGTTAAAAAAAAGAAAAGAAAAGCAGGAGTATTATATTTTACTTAAATTGCAATTTTAGATATTTTTCTCTTCTATATAAAAAGTCAAATTAGAATTATATCAAATTCAAACCATATATCAAATACAATACACTAGGAGGCTTCGCCTCCTGCTCGCTGGCGCTCACCAACCCCCGGAACTGCTTTCGCAGTTCATTTCGGATTGCTTCGCAATCCAATGCTCGCTTTGCTCGCTCATTGGATACGTTCTTAACGTCTAGCTTTTGTATACTTTTTTGAATACTGAAGTTCCGAAAACTTTTCACTGTAGAAAATTCTAAACCTGTACATTTCAATATTAATTTGAAATTACAATTGTTAAATCGGGCATTTGGCGATACAACACTTATAGAATTGAAGGATTTGTTACGTCAAGCGCTCAGGTATCATAATTTTGATTTATGCTGCTAAGTTAACTTTCAAAAAATTCTATGGCTGGCAACAGCATTTTTATTTTTTAAGTTGTTTATTTTTATTTTTGCCGCAGCTGAATTGAACAACCTGATAATGCTCACTCTGGTTATTGTTTCCGTTTTTAAAAGCGCTATATGTTGAGCCACTTCAGCTAGATTTGGCATGTGACATTTTTAGATGCAATCATTGGTCGATTTTCTAACGTTGCCATTCGGGAAGTTGTAATGAGGCATTTTTTTAGTGCCGTGTAAGAGAAATATATATATATAGATTTTTGTTTCCTAATTTATTTTATAAAACTTCATCCATCTTTTTATTTTTCAATGAACGTTTTAGTTTTGAAAATACTGCTTATCACTAAAATTTCAATGAACTCTTTAACTATTCTATTACTCCTTTTCAATTTTGTGGGAGGAAAATAGAGATATCGCGTATTCGGATAAACCGTTTGTAGGCCACAATAATTTAATAGTCATAAATCTTTTTTTTAAAGGAAAAAAAACACACACAAATGAAGATTTAATTTGTCTTTTATTTTTTATCATAATTTTCCGTATTTTACTTTTTCATATCTTTGTTTTCATTATTTATTGTAATTTTTCTTTAAGTTATGTTAATTGATTTATCACTGTTTATCAGTTATATGTGTTCATAAAAAAGTAATTCCTTATCAATTTATACAATTACGATTTGTTTAGAATTATTTTATACAATTTATTTTAAATCAATGTTCATTAATTTTTCATTGTGCATCCAAAATTTCGTGTCAACTATATTTCCATAGTCATTAATTTGTTTCTATTTAATCTTTAGGGTTTTCTATGTAATCTGCAATGACGAACTTTTTAGAAAAATCATTTTTACAAGTTTATATTCTATTATATTTTGCAAGTGTATTTAACTGTGAAAGGATAAAGAGACAAAGTAAGTACATTTGAAAACATTTTATGATATGCATTTCAAAATGCTGATTTTATTAAAATGGATTCTACATTTTACCACAATCTTTCAGCTTGCTTTTATCGGATGTTTTATTTTAAACATCTAATTTAATATTTATTTATTTTTGCTTCCCTCTTCGAAGACTTCAATCCGCACTATCTACAAAAAAATGCCACGATTCAGAGGTTCCTGCCAAACATAGTTTTTTGGTCTAATCAAGAAGGAAATTTATTCAAATCCCCTTCTTGTTTTTTACTTTCTTTGAGTTAACGGTCCTTTGGACCTGCGTCAGACTTCGAAGGATTAGAAACAACACAACAACAATTATTTTTTTATTGTTTAGTAAACAACGTGATATTTGTGTAGGTCTATGTTAAATAGGGATTATTATAATACAATTTTTAAAAAAAGTTACTTTGTCTTTGATTCTTAAAGACGAAGCAACTTTTCTTCAACTGTACTATAAAAGTTTATTTTTCATTAGTCCACTTTTATTTTTTATTAATTGCTTTTCTTTAAAATTATTGATGCTTTATTCTAATAAAATCGTTTTTGTCGATTATATTTTTTATTTATTATATTTTTTATTTTATAACCGTCGTACAACAGCCGACTCAAATTTGGATTTACGACTACTAACATTCAACTCCGTAGCGTTTTAATTTTGAGCCGGATCCAGAAGACAAGGGAACTCCTGGATCAAGCATTGGGAGAAATTTGCTTTCGTGGAGGATTTTTGGATTAAACTAACCAGCATTTGCGTTACATGGAGAGGAATATCACGAGAACCTCCCACGGTTAGCCTCACAGCAAACGGGATTCTAACCCATGATCCGTCTTACACTATGGATATTTCACGTCAGCACTGCGGTCGGTGCAAACCGGTTGCGGACTTCGTATCGAGCAGTCATCGCTAGGATTCGAACCCGGTTCACCCTATTGGAAGGCGGACGCTCTATCCCCTGAGCCATCGCAGCTCTGATTTCATCTGATATCGAACCAATCACAATACTATTATAAAGTCAAAAAAATATAAAAAAGATAATTGGTTTGCAAAAGCATGAATAGAAGTAAAATTATTTAAAAAAATAACGGGTTAGCAAAAGCATGAATAAAATAAAATAAACATATAAAGAGATAAACAATAAAATAATAGCAGACGATAAAATTAGAAGTCAATTTTTAGAACAACAAAGTTGTTGGTTTTTGGATTTTGTAAGTTTATTCTAACCCGTTACGGGATTTTCTATATTTTATTGAAAGATTATTATTAACCCGTTACGGGTAGTTTAATGTCGTTACTATATTTGTTGTGGCGTGAAATAAATGTTTTTTTTTAATAAAACTACGAACTGTTCTTAATATAGCTTGATACAGTACACTATTCTACACTATATAAAACACTCACTGGTTCCACAATGCTTCTTGTTATTAGTTGCCAAGCAACCATTACCGAGAGAAATATGAAATCGTTTTTAAATGCCATATTTGGCTGTGTTTTAACTAATATCCATGACAGATTCGAAGTTATAAATATTAAGAAAAAGCTTCATACGGCGCTCATAACTGGACTTATGATTGCGATGCTTAAATTTGATTTACTGCCTTCAATAATGTTAACTACTTTCCAAAAAGATTATGAAAAAAAAAAAAAAAAACTTTTCTACTATTTCCTATCAGTACGAAAATTTAAAAACAAATTATGGTCGAGTGTATCGATATTAATATTATTATTCAGACATATAATAATTATGTCTGATTTTGAAATTTATGGTATCTTCTGTCATTATCAATAAAGAAATCTCAAGAATTTACACAAGATCATATTTATAGATGATGATCCGTTAATCGCCTTTGATATATATTTTAAGAATCCCATTTTGAAAATTATGTGAAATATAAATAACCATTAGGGGATGTCAATTAATATTTAAACGAGAAGGAAACAATACTCTATCGAAATTTATCGAACCGCTAGTCTGCTGTGCAGTAGAAAAATACAAAATTAAGATTTTTAAACATTTGGTATAGTAAACTACGTATTGTAAAAAAAAAAAAAAAAAATATTTGAAAATCAATTCTTTTGCCGGTTCTCTGAAGTTTTATTTTAACGTTGATAGCATTAGCAATAGAAAAAAAAATAATAGTAAAGCCACTTTTCTCGAAATCTATTGTGAAACATTCTTTTTTCAATTGCGCGGCAGTATTGAAGAAAGCATCCAAAACCAGTTTTATTGGCTGATAAAACTTGAGAGTGTTTATAATAACTGCGTTTCGACTATTCTTACAGTACCGCTCAAAAGTATCAGTACACCTAGAAACTTATAAAAAAATGGCGAAATTCAAAGTGTCATAACTTCTTTAAAAATGATCGAAAATGCTTCTGCTTTAGCTCATTTTGAAGCTTAAAATCTCTACCTTTATGTACTCTAATTGTTTTTAATTAATATATTTTGCAACTATGTACAATTACACTCTAAACAATCATAGAAAATTGTATTAATTTTTTGTGAAGTTTGACGCGATGTACGGGCACAAAGGGGTTAGATATTGTTAATTTTTATTATACCATTGAAAAAATTTGGACTTTTAGCTTTCATTTAAAAAAAAAATTCCAAAAAAACATGTTTTTTGACGAAGTTATTGTCAAATAAAAAAAAAGTTTTTTTTTCCAGAATTTAATGATTTTTCCGCAATTATAATGAATTTTAGTGTAATTATAATATGATATGAAAATTTTTTAATTAAAATAAATTAAAATTTAATATTTCTCGATAATATTATTTCGTAATTTATTATAACAATTTTAACTTTTTTTTTTGGAAAATATAATAATGAAATATAATAATATAATATAATAATATGAATATAATAATGTAAAAGAGCGGGGATGATATTTTGAAGAAAACAAAATATGATGTAAAATATTTTTTCATTATTACATTTTCGTTTTCAAATTTTTTCTGAGAAAAATACGAAAAAATAAATTTCAAAATATTAAATTGTAAACGTTGATTCTTATTTCATTATTGTATTTTCCAAAAAAAAAAAGTTAAAATTGTTATAATAAATTATGAAATAATATTATCGAGAAATATTAAATTTTAATTTATTTTAATTAAAAAATTTTCATATCATATTATAATTACACTAAAATTCTTTATAATTGCTGAAAAATCATTAAATACTGAAAAAAAAACCTTTTCTTTTATTTGACAATAACTTCGTCAAAAAACATGTTTTTTTGGAATTTTTTTTTTTAAATGAAAGCTAAAAGTTCAAATTTTTTAATGGTATAATAAAAATTAACAATATCTAACCCCTTTGTGCCCGTACATCACGTCAAACTTCCCAAATAATTAATACAATTTTCTATGATTGTTTAGAGTGTAATTGTACATAGTTGCAAAATAAATTAATTAAAAACAATTAAAGTACATAAAAGTAGAGATTTTAAGCTTCAAAATGAGCTAAAGCAGAAGCATTTTTGATCATTTTTAAAGAAGTTATGACACTTTGAATTTTGCCATTTTTTTATAAGTTTCTAGGTGTACTGATACTTTTGAGCGGTACTGTATATTTCTTCCAGCAATGAAATTTATCTTGGTTTTCTAGTCCGGCCTACCACAGTAGTGATTTGTTAAATTTCAATAGAGCTTTGTTTTGCTTGCTTAAATATTAAATTGCAATCCCAATGTTTTGTTTTACCGCATTTATCACAAGAATCCCTAAAATATATACTTAAAACAGTAGTTACTGAAAACTTCATATAATTTTTTTTTTATTAAAAAGCATTAAGGAAATATTTTGCTAAAATTTACAAATCATCCTTTTTTATATTTCAGTAATTTTCGAAGATGATGACAGAACAAACAGATTTACAGCTAACTATGATTGTATAGATCCAATGAGAAATCGTGGTACCTGTATGCGATTGACAGGGTGCCCATCTCTTCGGAGAATCACTAACTATAACCGCTTACAACCTTTTATCTGTGGGTTTGAAGGCAGCGAACCCAGAGTATGCTGTGCTGTAGAAGAGGGTGTAGATACAGGTGAACCCCGTATACCACCCACAAGACGAACAACTACTAGAAGAACACCTACCCCTACGAGAAGAAGAATCTCCTCTAGGAGACCCACAGTCACTACAACTACTACTACTACCACAAGAAGACCACCCCCTGAAAACTTACTAAAACCAAGTTTCTTGCCTGCTCGTAAGTTGAAAATTTAAAATCTGTGTGATATTCTATAGTTAAATATTTAAAATCTATTAGGGGGGCTGGAAAGTAATGTCGTTTCGTGCAGTAAATATTCGTTAGACTTAAAAACCTATTCCTTTTTTAATCCATTTTGATTCCTTTTCGATCCGGCATTGAAAGGTTGTTGCTCACGAGGGTGAATACATTATAGATTAAAAATAAAATCTTGATAATAAATATCAAATGCACCGAAACGACGTTACTTTCCGGTCCCTCTAATATATGATGTTTTATTGCTTAGAAATATATTATATTTCATGGGTTCATAAATTCAAAATCTATCAAATATTTCATAGGTTATAAACTAAAATTCTTTGTAGTGATCTATGGGTTAGAAGTTCAAAATCCAAATGATTTTCAGTCGCAACAAATACAAAATCTATATTATATTTCATGGGTTCATAAATTCAAAACCTATCAAATATTTCATAGGTTATAAACTAAAATTCTTTGTAGTGATCTATGGGTTAGAAGTTCAAAATCCAAATGATTTTCAGTCGCAACAAATACAAAATCTATATTATATTTCATGGGTTCATAAATTCAAAATCTATAAAATATTTCATAGGTTATAAACTAAAATTCTTTGTAGTGATCTATGGGTTAGAAGTTCAAAATCCAAATGATTTTCAGTTGCAACAAATACAAAATCTATATTATATTTCATGGGTTCATAAATTCAAAATCTATCAAATATTTCATAGGTTATAAACTAAAATTCTTTGTAGTGATCTATGGGTTAGAAGTTCAAAATCCAAATGATTTTCAGTCGCAACAAATACAAAATCTATATTATATTTCATGGGTTCATAAATTCAAAACCTATCAAATATTTCATAGGTTATAAACTAAAATTCTTTGTAGTGATCTATGGGTTAGAAGTTCAAAATCCAAATGATTTTCAGTCGCAACAAATACAAAATCTATATTATATTTCATGGGTTCATAAATTCAAAATCTATAAAATATTTCATAGGTTATAAACTAAAATTCTTTGTAGTGATCTATGGGTTAGAAGTTCAAAATCCAAATGATTTTCAGTTGCAACAAATACAAAATCTATATTATATTTCATGGGTTCATAAATTCAAAATCTATCAAATATTTCATAGGTTATAAACTAAAATTCTTTGTAGTGATCTATGGGTTAGAAGTCCAAAATCCAAATGATGTTCAGTCACAACAAATACAAAATCTATATTTTATTTCATGGGTTACAAATTCAAAATATATAGTCTCGCAATGGATTGATCGTCAGACATGGTTCCTCTCCCAAGTCATGCATCCCTGTCTGCGGTCAGTTAGTGGGTGGGTGGACCACTTTGATCAGCCTGCTAAGGGACTGATAATGTTATACTCGTTATACTGTTACTCAGGGACCGATCAAGACAAATTCAGGCCAAAGGCCCACCCCATTTTTTGCGTCCCTTACAAAAAATTTTGAAATTAAATTTCCTAACAATAAAAAAGAATCTATTGAACTGCATGATTCAAGAGAAACATAGTAAGAAATTTTGAAAACAGACAGTTGATTATTTTTTTAAGATAAAATTTACGTATCTATAAATTAAAACAAAATATAAGACAACGAAATAATGTTATGCCAAAAGAAAAATAGTATGGTGACCATAAACAATAGAAATCAGTAATTTTTGCTAAAAGTCACTGATTAGCTGAACTATTTTTTATTGTAAGCTGCAATTATTTTTTTATTTAGTACTTAAACCAACACAAAGCTAGCCTACCTTACCTTAGACTTTTCACAAATTTTTGAGGCCCCTCAAAAATTGGGCATGGGCCCTAGGCCTATGCCTGTCGGGCTTAGGCGATGATCAGGCCCTGCTGTTGCTCGTTATACTGTTCTACCATAAAGAGCTCGACTTCGTGCGCAGTTCGTCATTCTACCAATAGGGGGAGCCATTCTCTCTGAAGAGGATCCAAAGTGTATTCGATTCATTTTCAATGACATTTCTCAGACCGTCGATAACAGCCTATTGCGTAACTCTTGTGTGATATTAATATACTATTAGTACTCAAAGTCTGTATGATATTTCATGGGATATAAATTCAATTCCATCCAGATCCAAAATCTATATCGTATTTTATAGGTTGCAAATTGAAAATCAATATGATTTTTTATAGATTATCAACACAAAATCTATACGATATTCAATTGCTAATAAATTTGTTATATTTCATGGGTCAAAAGTTCCAAGTGAATATGAAATTTAATTTTATGGGCTACAAATTCAAAATCAAATTGATATTACCAATTAAAACCATTATTTATTTTATGGATAACAAATTCGTAGTCTATATGATATCTTATGAGTTATAAATTCAAATTTTATAATTTATTGTATGGACGACAAATTCAAAATCTAAATGTTCTTCAATGTGCAACGAATTCAAAATCAGCATCATATTCTATTGATTGAAGAAAAATCTACATGATGTTCTATCGACAACATATTCAAAGTTTATATTTTCCTCAAGGATTGCAAATTCAAAAACTATGTGATATTTCATGTTTTATAAATTCAAATTTATATGATAAACTGTATGGGATACAAATTTAAATTTCGTACGGGATTTTATGGATTACAAATTTAAAATATACGAAATGTGACAAAACAAAAAAGCCACGTCATGAACGTTTTAGTTTCTTTTTAAAAGTGGCCCTAATATCTGTTGGATTGAAATTAAATTCTCTCTCACCAAATACGATAACCTCGATCACCAAATCATACGGTGAATACCATCTTTCTATAGAATCTATGAATGCTTTTTACTTCAGTAGGTGAGCAATTATATTTCTATTAGCGCTTACTAAACAAACGCTGTAGGGATGCTTGGCCACTATTTTGGCAACTTTGATGGCTAAATGATACAAAAAGTACCATTTTTCAGTGGTATCCATGAGTATCGTTAATTAACCAAATAACCAAATGCAAACGGTTATGGGATGTTGTATAATTTTTTTACCGTCGCTTTAAAAAATAGCCGGATAGAAATTATTTACTCGAATGTACATTCTATTTCTATTATTAAATTTTTGCTTATTTCATGATTATAAGCACTCAGTAGCTCTATGAAAATATGGTCTTATTAAATGGTGAACAGCTCACGTGACTTTATTATCAGTTTGTTTGTTTCTAAAAGCATGTTCGTCTGAATATCCAAAAATATCTAAAATTATAGTACATATACATATATCACATCACATCACGTCACGTCACATCTATATCACGTCACATCTATATCACGTCACATCTATATCACATCTATATCACATCACATCTATATCACATCTATATCACATATATATCACATCACATCACATATATATCATATCTTATATATATTATATATATCATATCATATCTTATATATATATTATATATATTATATCATATCTTATATATATTATATATATCATATCATATCTTATATATATTATATATATCATATCATATCTTATATATATTATATATATTTTATTATATATATATTTTATTATATATATATTTTATTATATATATATTTTATTATATATATATTTTATTATATATATATTTTATTATATATATATTTTATTATATATATATTTTATTATATATATATTTTATTATATATATATTTTATTATTTATATATTTTATTATTTATATATTTTATTATTTATATATTTTATTACATTATATACATTATATTATAATTAAAATGTCTATATAAAATTTATATTTAACTGAAAAAAGAGAAAATCGATGCAAAGGAGGGGTTAGAAACATCAAAAATAAGATTATTTGTCTAGTGGGACTTGAATGTATTCGTCTCTCATTGAGAACTATCTATAAGCCTTATCCTAAAATTCACCTCGGTCCTAGATGATTATAGTCTTTTGTTTGCCTTTGCTCGCTTGCTTAGAGTTAATTAACGTTTTTGTTTTCTCACTTAAATATTTATTTGAAATATTTATTTAAATATTTATTTTCTCTTTTCATGAGTTTTATTGAGTTTAAAAAGTTTCCTTTAACCTATTTTACTGAAGTTTGAAGATATATTTTGGAGACGGCTCAAATAAGCCACGATGGCTCAGTGGTTAAAACACAGAACTTTCCTTGGGAAGAACTGGGGTTCGATCCCCAACGGTGGCTTGAAACCCACCCAGCTTCAAAGTCTATGGGTACCAGCTTGTCTGGGAAGTCAAGATGGATTGTGCGCAATGCTGATAACATTGCCACAATCATTTAGTTATTCACGAAATAGTGGGGCATTAACCTGCATGACTCCTCTGGCCCACAATGGACTGTTGAAGGAATGCTTTATTTACATGTAAGATTATTTACATGTAATTACAATTACGCAATTAAACATGCAGATGAAAAAGATTTTTTCCGCTTTTTGTTGAGCAAGTTTTGTAAATTTGAATTACAATAACTTATTGTATTACGTGAGATAAATCCGAAGAAATAAATTTAAATTGGATTTTTATGCCCTATTAAGTTTATTTGAAATCTAAGAAATTAATTGTTGATTGATTTTAGAGTCTCATTATATAATTTTTTTCAATTCAATCTCATTATATAATTTTTTCCATTCAGGAATTAATTAGGAATTGCTTTTCGTAAAATACTAAATCTATTCTAAATTTCAGCTTGGGGTATATCCAATGCTTTTCGTGAAATATTAAATCTATTCTAAATTCCAGGTTGTGGTATATCCAATGCTACTGATACTAGAGTTGTTGGTGGAAGAGAGGCAGATCCTGGTAGTTGGCCTTGGATGGTACGTAAAACTGTTTTATTCGTACTAGGTTTTTGATTCTAGGCTACATATCATTTCTTAAAAACTATACCGAAAGATTATTGGAAAACACTTTTCACTAATTCAGTTTTTTTTTTTATCATGAGATTGGCAACAGTCACAAGTCACTGTAAAATTAGTTAAATTGCTCTCATTTAATTATTATTTTTGTTTAAAAAAATCCAAAAGTTGCTGTTTATTTCTCGAAAACTATTTATTAAATATTGTACAAATTTTAGAATTTGTCATTTACGATTACACGGTTTAAAGTAATTGTAAAAATTTGGTTCTTATAATTCAAATATTTTATTATTATTATTAAAATGTATAATTATAAATAGTTATTAAAGATATTTTTGAGCAGAAATTATCTTCAGATTAACAAGTTCAATAATTGTGCTCAAAAGTTGTTCTAATCCCTTGAATAATTTCGGAGATTCAGTGAAATATGCTGAAACAAAAATGAATATTAAGAACCGCTAATTAATGTTTTGGACTAGACTCCGGACTACCACAACATCAAAAAATTGTTGCCATTATCGCCCATACTATGAAGGTTATAAATACAAATCTGTCCATATTGTTGTTGTTGTGGCTTATCCTCCAATGCCTGACGAAGTCAGACAAGGTCTATAAGACCGTTGACCCTAAGAAAATTGAGGATCAGAAGGGGGGATAAGTATATGTTCTCTCTGGAAAGTCCCAAACAGTCCAGGATGTGTTCAGGAGAAGCCTGCTCAGTTTGACACTTGGAGCAGACCTCGAAGATTCTCCTGCCTTCGAAAAACGAGAGACTTTTTATGTGACCGCTTGCTAATCTGGAAATTAGAAGTTCTTCCGGTTTAAGAAGCTTTGTCACAATTGAGGGGGAATAAAGAACCTGGCTCTTTGCCTGCATATCAGTGATCGCAGGGAGGAATCTTCCACAACTTCGAAATTTCAGATTTAACTATGGATTGATGTTCTAGGAAGGTAAGAGTCCATAAAAATCCATAAAATCCATCCGTAATCTGTCCATAAAAATGTCTATTTATTCAGAGAAAGTTTGTTGTTTTTGGTTCTAATGACGCTTGGTCAAGTCAAGCTCCTCAGCAAATAGCCATTTTGCGAATTAAGTCAGAAAGGTGAGACTATAGTTTGACAAGAGAGCACCGGAAGGGTGAAACTACGTCTTAGCTCGGAAAAATCACAGATAGAGGGCAGCACCACTCATTCGAGAAGCCACTTCCTCAATTTAGACATAGGTCTGAATGGAAAAGAATCTCAGATCCCTATACCAGTGGTACTGCTCAGCAATCAACCACAGGGCTTTTGAATTCATGGAATTTACAAGCATCTACATTTTACACGTTCTCGGTGGGTCTTAGCGGAATCGAGTATTGAGCTCCCGGAGTCCGACTCTACAACCACTAACAAAATTCTTTTTTAGAGTCCTATCCCGTAGCTTAAATAATACCTGTATTATCCCACAAAATAATCATAATTCCACTTTAGTGAATGAAAATCCGATCATATGATTAAAAGTTATTCAATTGTTCAGCTTTTTATTCTGTGCTCTGTACAGAAATAATGGTGGAGGAATAAAACTATGAGTATATCCTTTTTAACTGTGATTTCAATATAATTTTTTGATTCGCCTAAGCATGTTGATAAATAAAAATGCACTATACCTGAAGAACAAAAAGCGCTACAACCAATCTTATATCAACATTACGTAGGAAATTAAAATTATGGTTGTGTGTATTAAATTATAGAATTTTTCGGTTGAATATGAATTTGAAATTTAAATTTCCCCTTGATTACAATTGTTTTGATTAAAAATTATGTAAAATGTCTTTTGGTTCCCCGTTGATTAAAAATGTCTTTCGTAAAACAAGGCTGTCAAAAAGAAAATCCGGATGCGTTAGTAAAACACAATAATGTCAAATGTTTCTATAGGAGTTCTGAAAATTGGTCTGAACTCCCACCTCCAGTTTTGGAACTTATTTATGCCTATTCGAATATAACAGACCGATTGAACATGTCCTTAGTCTGTAGAAATTGGTCTAATGAGTATGGATCTCCAAGATTGTGGAAGAAAATGACTTACAATTTATTTCACAGTGCATCAGTTTCTGCAGTAAAAACTGTAACTGTGCCTGAGATTAAAATTGCTCGAAAATTTGGATGCATGTTTAGGCACATCGAAATTGTAGGTAACGGCAGCGCATTAGACAGGTTTCTCAGATCGAAAATCGACAAATCCAAAGAGCAACTGCATCTGTTTTTAGAAGCATTAATTGAATCAAAATGTCAACTTGTTTCTCTCAGATTCAAAAACACCCATAGGATTCATCAATTTCTGAACGACAGTGATTTATCAAATTTGGTTAACGCTACGATAAGCTATATTAGGACTCAGCACTCACTGAATATTGTTGAATTCCACAATAGTTTTTATAAAAAAGAAAGAGCCGTTAAAATACTTTCAGCAGTTTTTGAGAAGAACTCGAGAACATTAAGAACGATTGTACTCACGGGATTCGTGAGAGATTGGCACAAAAAAGTCTACATGGTGCCTCATGTGCCGCCCATTCCCGACTTTACGAACTTAACTACTATAAAAGTGGATTATTCTCTATTTTTTGAAAAAAGTATGAAACTACTATTTGATCTAAACAATAACCAATTTCCCTCCATTAGGAACCTTTCATTAATTGATATAATATGCGAGGGTACTTCACCAGCTCCGATTGATGGTATATCACCATTGATATACAAGTGCATGCAAGAAATGTGCCCACAATTAAAAGTGAACATGAGTCTCATTTACCGAGCTAAAATTCAGAATGATTTTAGAACTTATCTAGTTGACTATATACCTCTTCAACACTTAGAAATCACTTTGGAAAAACGGCGTTACCCTCTAAATAACCCTAATCTTAACATTAGTGCTCTTTTTCAACATATATGCGGTTGCCATGGTTACGATTTCCTGGTATCTTTCAACGTTGTCTGGATGTCCACTGCTGGCGACATATCAGAGTACCTCATTCCATTCCTTCGATTTGCTAAAAAGTTAAAAGTACTTCAAGTTTGTCTCAAGTCACCTGTATTCGGTTTAAACGGTTTTTTTGATTATCTGCTTACAGATCGACCTCAATCTTTGGAATCAGTTCATGTGTCAGTATGCGGATTTGACGATGAAGAACAAAAGAATCTGGTGTCAATAACAGCTGAAAGAATTTTCTCTACGTTTCAAACCGTTGGGGTAACTGTTATATTGTTGGCATATTCGTAATAGCTTAATCGCTTCTACTTATATATTAGACAGACATGCATCTTGTTTTGAATTTATTTCATCTAAAATAAACGTAATAATTTGGAGGTGCTGGTGAAAACAAACAAAAGTTAAAATTTATTTGTATTTTTTTAAAAATATTTTGTTGAATCTGGAGCTGTTGGCATCTCTGTATTTAACCGATTACCAAAGGCTTTGGAATCAGTTTATGTATCAGTAAATGGAATTATCGGTAAATCTGATGTTATGAGCAACTGAAGGAATTTCTTCTGCATTTCTTACCATTGGTTTATATTATTGACATATTAATTGGAATCAGTTTATGTATCAGCTAACGGAATTATCAGTGAAAATCAAAGGAATTTGATGTTATAAGAAGTTGAACGAATTTCTTCTGCATTTCCTACCATTGGTTTATATTATTAACATATTCATAATAGCTTAAATGCATCTACTTAAATATTAGACAGTTGCATGTCTTATTTAGAATTTATTTCATTGAAACTAAACGTAATAATTTGGGGTAGTAATAAAAATAAAATAAAATCATTTATTATAATTTACCGATAATACATGGAATTTAGGTAGATGCAAAAGTTACAGAATGAACAAGTTCCGTCGGAAATTTTTATTACTGCATAGAAGACCAGTTCACTGTACGAAGTGAAAAAAGTTAATGATAAATTAGTCGGTATTTCTCAACATTACTAAATCATGCACAAAACTGAAAGACATATAAACACAATTATTAAAGCTTAAATATCAGCCTTACTGATTATAATTTTTTTTAAAAATTTAATATTATTTGTTGCCCACCCGATAGTTTTACGTAATAAGATTAAGAGAAACATATTTTTAAAAGTTCATCTCATCAAAATAAAGATTGTCTGCATTCGGAATCATTCAGAAAATGCTGTTTCTCGAGGTCAATAATTTTGCTAGACACAATCAATTTTGTCCAGCACATATTCCTTTCGGGAATTTGTAAAATATGTATTACCATATTACCTATAGTATATGGTATTACCATACTATAGGTATTACCATATTACCTATAGTATAGAATAAGTACCTTGGTACTTATATTAATTGAGTAGAAGCCCGCAATGCGCTGATCGTAAAGACATGGTCCCAGTAGAACACCGAAGTCAAGCATCACTAGCTGTGGTCAGGTCAGCAATCGGGTGGCTGACCACTTTTATCTGCCTGCGCAAACTGTTCTACAGTAAAGTGCTCGACTTTGCGTGCAGGTCATAGGACTACCAAAGCAGGGGAGCCATCCCCTCTGCAGAGAATCAAAATTGCAAT
This sequence comes from Parasteatoda lunata, assembly GCA_949128135.1. Lineage (NCBI taxonomy): Eukaryota > Metazoa > Arthropoda > Arachnida > Araneae > Theridiidae > Parasteatoda > Parasteatoda lunata. Next base: position 86,485,585 of record OX421977.1, read on the forward strand.
GTCTTCGGATCAACTTCAAGGATTTTTCCCAGACCCTTGCCAATAGCCCATTGGACAGCTGTAGTGACACGTAAATAAAGTACCTACTTACCTACAAAGAACCTAAATTTATTCGGTATCTTTTAAAATAGCACCAATTACCATACAAATCTTGGCAGCAGGTAACAGCAGTACCTGTTGCCAAGATCAATTAAGCATCATTGGCGTCAATAATAATACAGCAATTTTTTACGTACCCCTAAACAAATGAGTATATTTTCTCCGTTAGTTTTGCACTTTAGTACATAAGTTATTCTTTTGTTTCGATCACTCATTTATTTTAAATTATTTAGTTTCATAAAAGTACGTTTCAAACGTGTAGTTATACGCCATAACAGACGAAAATTCTAATTTAAATAAACCCGTGGTTTCAGATAACTTTATAGGATAACTTCATGGCTCTCACGTGTCATCTACGATGGTCAGTGGGCTTAACTGATAAAACGAATAAAAAAAATTAAATATTATAGAATGGCGGATAAACTCATTTTGTTAGATAACTAAGCAAGCTGTAAGCAAGCAGACATCACAAAAACAAAATGAATAATCCACCAGATTTTACTTCTAGAATGTTCTCACAATTTCCGTTCTTTTCAATCATTCAGATTTGTAGATGAGTGCGACGAGCTCTTTGCTTTCGCTTACAGCTCTGTATTTCCATTTATGTGATCGAGGCTTGATTGATAGCTGATGGTGGTAGATAAGTTAGAATCGGTTTGTGGCTCGGAAAAATTAGCAGAGGGATTTAAGTTTGGTCCGAGGATTAAAAGACATGTTTACGTTATCGGGTTTCAGTCATTTATTAACACTGTTTTTCAAAGCTCTGTCGCCAAGGAAAATAAAAGTGCCACAGTTTAAGTGCTTTACACTTGAAGCAAAACTTTGATTTTATACTAAATATATAATTTTGTCGCGATGAATTATCTGGGCTATAGAACGGTCAAATAACTTAAATATTTTAAAAGTTATTAATTTAAAAAAAAAAATCGCCATTTTGGCTTCATTTTCCCACCTAGATGGAAATAATTAAAAATCATTGCCTTATTCTCAGTTTTTGCAATTTTTCATAAGCCCAGGTAATGCAGCATTGGAGTAGGTTTTTAAATATTAAAAAAATAGTCCACAAACGCTTTTCACTTTCACGAAACTGTGACTTTTCACCATATTGACGTTTTGCGCCATTTTCAAAATGAGCATAAACAACGCTTTCTAAGGATAGGCTAAACGTGGCCTAACATTCATTTGTAACTGTAACAAACTCACAACAGTTATGAATTTAGAATATTATTTGGAGAAAAAAAAATTTCACATGATGACGGAACCTTCGAAAAACAGCCTTAAACGGCGTGCTGTGAATTGATTACCGTTTAATCCTTGATTACCCTGGTAATGTAATATTTACCCTAGTAAAATATTTTTAACATTTCTTATTAAAGAATAGTAAAAATGACTATACGTATTAAATGGTAAAAATTAATTTAATTTTTGAAGGAGAAGATGCTTTTTCAAAAACTCTTTCATGAACCATGTATTTACCCAAACTTAATCATAGCTGGAGCACCGGTTTGCCTTGTTAAAAATTATAACATTTTAATATGTTGTTTAAATTGACTTTTTGAAAGTTGAAGATGAATGCTTAGAGATTCTAATTTAATAGCTTTTCTGGCCCTCTTATTTCCTTATAAGCCCACTAAAAATTTTATCTACTGCAATGCATTTTCCTGAATAGTGATTTATTTTTGTCAGCTTTTGGTAGCATTTTTCTTTTTTCATTATTAATTTGCGATCCCTAATAGGCATTTTTATTTGTTATTATATTTTCTTAAAATGCATTATAAAAATAAAAGTGAAAAAAATCATCATGTCTAGAAGAGCATTACGGATTCCAGTAGTCCTTGTAGTTGAATACGAGAACGAAACTAAATCTTATCTCATGTTTTAATTTATACCTTATAATTTGAGAACAATAGTTTTTCATCTTTCTAGAATGATTCTAACATTTTTTTCAACTAGTACGGAAAACCCTAAATTTTTAAAAATTACATGATTTAGTAAGTCAATTTTATATTGGGTTGGCAACTAAGTTCTCGTCGTTTATATTTTATTTTTATTTAATAAATTTTTTAGAAAAGAATTTCAACATTTAATATTTTTGGCACAATGTTTTAGATCAATCGAAAGTGAATTAATTATTTGTTCTGTTTCATTTATGATCATTTTCTGATAACTAAAATTGAATGTAAAGTTAAGAAAAAGGAACATTTTCGGTATTTCCTTCTTTTTGCCTTTAATCAAAATTTTAAGACCACAAAAGCTGCACCTGACATTTGCGCTGTGTATGGAGAGGGTACCGTGGCTGAAAGAACCACCCATGATTTAAAAAAGGAAAATTTTGACCTCAAAATACAACTCTGGTTTCTGGATGAAGATCGAGCGTTTAAGCCAACTTTTGGCCCGAAAATTCGAGTCAAACGACAACGGAACTGGTAGGAAAATAGAATATTCCCGCACTTTAAACTTTTTAAAAAATGGCGTGAAACCTACTTCCCAACCCACTATATCATTAAAAGCGATTCTGATCTTTCGAGAGTATGGAAAAGGAAAATTCTACGGAAGATTTTCATCACTATATATAAGGATGGACAAACATCAGCCAAACATGGCCAAGCAACTAACCCATATCAGGAATCTATTTTTTAACAACCATGATCAGAATGTCACGTAATTTTGATCCCGAGCAGATGACGTGGACTGCGCCTGAGTTTTTAACCCTCTCTCCACACTTCCATACCACAACCAACAACAGGACAACAGAACAGACAACGACAGATTTAATGTGAACCTTGCTGCGACTGTTATATTGGCCGCCAGGATCGAACTCACAATCCTCCAGCTCTTCACAAGTTGTGTGAGTGACGCCATAACTGATTATGCTACAGGAGCTGTAAGGATGGACATTATAGGGTCAGAACAAATAAAGAGATTTATGTTAAATATAAGAAACTGAGCATTGTATCATGAATAAAAATTAAAAATTCATTGGTTTAGACACATTCAAAAAATTGACATGGATAGAGGTTTCAAAAATTATTAGGTTGAATACTAAGAGAGTAAAGATCTAGAAAAAGACTTAAATCTAGAAAAAAAGAGCAAACAGAAGAGGTCTTAAAATTTACAATACTAACTAATCAGGCAGATAGAGAGGCTACCGATTGAATAGGATGGTTCAAAATCCTGAAGGAGGCCTCAGGGCTCTTCAAGGGCTGTAACGCATGGAGCATTTAGCATATAATTTTCCCATTTCTCGTCTTTCATCAACACTGTAAAAAACTTTGAAGTGTGTTGAACCTTAGTATGGTGCAAATTTGCTACTACCCCAGTTTCGTTTATTCAAATCACCTTAAATATAACTACACGATGTTATGGTTCAATTTGAATGGCAACATGGTTCAACTTGACACTTTATTAAGGTTGCAGCGAATTTGCGCAATATTACGACTCAACGTTGAATTTCAGATTATGTTTAAATCAGTTAGCATATTTTGAATCTCTACATCTTATTTGTGTTAAGCAATTAGTTACTTTGTGGCAAAATTCCTTAATTTGTTCATTTCTCCAGGCAGTTGTGTTGGTTGAAAAAAGAAATGGTGTCATGAGTCCTGATTGTGGAGGTGCCCTTGTCACGAACAGGCACGTGGTAACAGCCGCCCACTGTGTCGTCACTGGGAGGTCATCAACTACGTGAGTTATTATTACTTATATTATTAGCATTGCAATTTTGGAATAAACTCTGTTTTCAGTAAAGTGATGGATTTCACAAGACAAATTTTTGTACACTCATACTAACTTAGATTGAAGATAATGCTAGTTTCAATGATATAAACATATCAGAAACCTAATTTGGTTCAATAAATGTTAATGAGCCGCGATGGCTCAGGGGATAGAGCGTTCGCCTTCCATCGAGGTGAACCGGGTTCGAATCCCAGCGATGGCTGGTCGATATGAATTCTTCATCCAGCTTGCACAGACCACAGTGCTGGCGTAAAATATCTTCTGTGGTAGACGGATCATGGGTTAAAGCCCCCTTGCCGTCAGGCTAACCGTGGGAAGTTCTTGTGGTTCTTCTCTCCATGTAACGCAAATGAGAGTTATTTCCATCAAAAAAACAGGCAAATTTCACCCAATACTTGATCCAGGAGTTTCCTTATCTTTCCTTGTCTTCTGGATTGGGTTCAAAATTACAACGCTATGGAGTTGAACATTAGTAGTCGTAAACCTAAAAATTGGGCCGGCTGTTCGACAACGGTTTTTAAGTACAATAAATGTTAATCACATAGCAAATCACATTACTCAAACATGGCTAAGCACCTAGCCCTATTTTTAGGGCTCTATTTTTCAACAGCCATGGTAGGAATGCCATTTAATTTTGGCTTGGACAGCACTCTCCAAACTTCAACACCACAACCAATGACAGGATTTTCAGCCTCGACAGATCTTATATGCATTTTGCCGCATATACACGCAAGTTGTTTTGCCGGCTGCCAGGATCGAACCCACTATCCCTAAATCTAAATATATAGCATTGATTTCAAACGTCATTAGTTTTAATTAATTTTTAAATGATAATTATTTTGATTCATATCCACTTAGATTAGAAAAATAATATCGAATTTATTTATTAATTTATTACAAATGCGCAGAAGATTGAGACGTCTTTAATTCTCTTGCCCTTCAATACTTTTGAATTCAAATTTTAATAAATATACGGCGTTCCGTAATCACTAAATACCTTAAACTGCAATAATTAAATAGCTGTAAAGCCACCCTTTATAAAGGATATATCCAAAAAAATAATCGAGAGATTTTGCTTAGCGTCATGGTTGACCGTAACTCCAACACCAAAGTTATATGACTTCATGGCGACGAAGAGTACAAAAATATACTAGGGTTCACATAAAGTAACGTGAGGTGTTTAAGGCACTATATCACATGCTGGAATTTAAAAATAAATTTGGTGGACGTAATGAACTTGATTAAATGGTTTAAATTTCTAAAAACTAATAATACTAAAAATCACCAGTAGGAGGAAATCCAGCACTCTAAGCTCATTATGCAATTAGTGGAACATCACAAATGGTGGTGATATTAGGATACATTTGTAACTAATAGAAAATGTTTTTTTTTTAATAAAAAACCTTTTTTTTTATAGTTTAAAATATGCACTCAGATTTTGCTCTTAAAATGCTTGAAACGCTAAATTTTCTCCTACCGGTGACTTTTATTCTATCATTGTTGTTATTTTTTGAAAATTGACACCACGTACTCTTCTGATTAGAAAGACCATTTTACCATTCCCTCCTGTATTTCACTTGTTATAGGGGGTCTAAGCACCTCACGTTATTTTATGTGCATCCTGAATTTCAAGATGAGTTGTTACGAAACACCCTTGAAGTTTGACTATATAATTTTGAAATTATATATTTAACAGGATGAGTCCTCATCAACTGAGCATTAGACTTGGTGCCCATAATGTCGCTTCCAGCAATGATCCTAGTGTCATTGAAGTTGGCGTGGATGGTGTTCGTCGCCATGAAAGGTTCGATCCCAGGACGTACAGGAATGACATAGCTGTTATCAGATTGAGTAGAGCTGTTCCTTTCACTTCACGTGTCTCTCCCATTTGCTTGCCTTATGATAGCCTTAGAGGCGAAGATTTAACTGGAAGGAAAGGAACTGTTATTGGATTTGGAACAACCGCTTTTAGTAAGTAAATTCTTAGTCTCACTGTCGGGAAAAGTGGGCAGTGTGGTCAAATTAAGCTATACTATTTGAGCTTGTGTCACTTGCATCAAGATGTAACTAAATACAAAACAGCCGCAAGGGATGCAATCGGTGTTATTTGCCACTTTAAAGTGGATCACTAATCCTTTTTTTTTTCTTTTCTTTTTAAATTTAATTGTTTTCCATTTATCTGGTTTCATTTAAGGAGTGAGAATAGCTGTTCATTGCCAAATAATAAAGTTACTTTTATTTGTCATAGTGATGTCAAATCAGCGCTATGGGAGCAAGAATAGCGCATTTCAGGGATGGTAGCTTCATTTCACTCTAGGGCTAACACAATAGACCGAAGAAAAAGATTGCCTTACTTTTGCTAACCTTGCATCGCGCGCGCAAGTTGTTGGGCTACCAAAGCAGGGGAACCATCCTCTCAGCAGAGGATCAAAATTGCAATGGCACATCTTAGGATCATCCTCAGAGATGTTTCCCAGGCTATTGTGCAGCTCTAGTGCAACATAAATAAAGTACCTACCTACCTTATATGGGTTAGATCACATTTTTATCTATTTATTTTTTTAAACTATTTATTTTTGTAATAGCTCCAAGTAAGGGCAAATATATCTAGATCCATAATTTAAATTATAAAAATAAATAAATAATTATTTTTACAATATAATATTTCATACATTTTATGATTATCTAACTCCATCATTTTCATCTTAAAAACGAGTGAAGCTATTCCTTCTTTCTCTTTTTGTTATAAATAAATGATTCTGTGTAGAATTCAAAGGTGTTGAAAATAAGCTTTTGATTTTAATACAAATATTTTTTTTAACGCTGCTCCGGACAATATTTTTTGTCACTTTTTCATCAAAATAAAAATTTTTATGAAATTTACATTTTGAAATTGCGAATTTCATTGGTGCATTTTAAGTAATAGATCAAACAACATTCAGTCGCTGTGTTCCCTAAGTTTGTAAAAATCATGAATTGTTACATTTTAATTTATTTATTTTTGTATAATTTTCTGATAGATATTTAAAATTTTGATAAAAATATCATTATTAAATGAATAATGACGCGACATAAAAACTAGGTAGGTAGGTAGGTTTATTTATGTCACACGAGAGAGCTGCATATTGGGCTATTGGCGATGGTCTGGGTAACATCCCTGAGGATGACTCCCCTGCTTTCATAGCCCGACGGACCTGCGCGGGAAGACGAGCACTTTACGGTAGAACAGTTTAACGAGGGCAGATACAGTGCACCCTCGGTCCCTACGCAGGCTGATCAAAGTGGTCGACCACCCGCTTACTAACCGCAGCGAGTGATGCTTGACTTTGGTGTTCTACTGGGATATTTTATATGATATGTACTTTTTTATGATCAGTCCACAGTGGGACAAAAAAACTAGGAGTTTAATTAGTCGAAAAATTATCCGTAAACGATAAACTTCTCAAAATTTGAAAAAATTTGGAGTGAGCTCCATAATCTCTGAGTCGCGTAACTAACCCAATCATTTCAAGATATATTTTTAACTGTCGTGTGAATTTTTTTATTATTTTTGAAATTCATCAACTAGATGCCATATTCTAAACTTACTTTTTTTTTCCTCAGATGGTCCTTCGAGCGATGTTTTGATGCAGGCAACCTTCGATATTCAAAGTCAGGAAGTTTGTAAAAAAGCCTATGAAAGGGAAGTTAACATCACTTCGGTCTACATGTGCGCAGGGGTCGATACAGGAGAAAAAGACTCGTGTCAGGTAATTGACTGCGCAAAAGAAACATTTGCAGAAACACGTATTATGTTTAGAGTTGCTTATTATGCTTAAAGTTAAACCCGATTAAATTACTTATTATCTTTAAAGAGTTGCATTAAATTATGCATTATTTTTAAAGTTTAAGAATTAAAGTTTGAGTACTACGAGGTGCGTACGGAAAATAAATGCCGTTAAATTGATAAGTTGAAACTTTATTAGCCTAAAATAAAATATGAAGATAACAACAAAAGCCGAAGTGTTTTGAGCGCTAAGAATTTGGCTCCCATTCTCAAGACTCGCCAGACCTGAAGGAGGAAAACAAAAGTATTTGAAACAGGTAGGTGGGTACTTTATTCACGACGCACTAGAGTTTTGCAATAGGTTATTGGCGACGGTCTGGAAAACATTCCTGAGGATGATCCGAAGACATGTCATCGCAATTTCGTCCTCTGCACAGGGGATGGCACCCCTGATTTGGTAGCTCGACGACCCACGCGCGAAGTCGAGCACTTTACAGTGGAAAAGTTTAACGAAGACCGATACCTCAGGTCCTTATGCAGGTTGATCAAAGTGGTCATTCACCTGCTTACTGACCACAGCCAGTGATGCTGAACTTCGGTGTTCTTTTGGGAACCGTGTCCTTACGATCAGTCCACCCGCGGGACTATTTAGAACAGAAAACGTAAAGTTGCCAATAAAGGTGAAAAACAAAACTAAAAAAGCTGTGGTGGCCGAGAGTGAAACAAAAAATGAAAAAAATTGAAGGAGGAAAAAAAAAAAATTTAAAAAACTGATGAGGCCTTAAAAGGAAAATCAGGTCAAAATGCATTTCCACGTGCTATGGAGAGGAAACACATATCATTAACAAGGGATTCAGCATTCCTGAGAATGGAACAAGATTCCAGGGCATCAAGATGAGCTGATGTGACAGGAATGAAATGAATTTAGCATTATTTAAATTGAATTAGTGCCTTAATATTTTAAAATGTGCAACAATATATGATATATCGCATTCTTCGTAATGGGCATACCTATCATGTTCCTTTAGTCTAAATTTTAAAGCGCGTCTGGTTGTTCTGTTTTATAAACTTAGCAAAACACTGTGCTGTATTTTACTGGTTATAAAAATATATTATCAATATCCGAAATATTTTCTAAAAGTACTGAAATTTTTAGTTTTTACTGATAAGCTTTTAATATATGTTTCAAACTTTCATATTATTATTTAATATATTTTTAAACTTTTACTTTTTTGTATTGTGTTACTACTTGTTTATTTATGAAATTGTTATGCTATTACTTATTTATGTATGAAATTATAATGTTACTTCGTATTAAAATAAAAAAATTCATATTTATTCATATTTGAAACTATTATACTACGACTCACTTATGTTCGAAACTATTGTGTTACCACCTATTCATGTTTGAAATTGCGTTACAATTTATGTTGATCGGAATTTACTTTTTTTAATCAGGGTGACTCAGGAGGACCACTGATGTCTGTGGGCAAAGATGGAAACTATTACCTGGTTGGTGTCGTTTCATTTGGAAAACTTTGCGGTCAGCCTGGATATCCCGGCGTATATACAAGAGTGACAGAATTTCTGGACTGGTTGACCAGAAACTTGGTAGAATAATAAATTAAAATAAAGCTAATTAAAAAAATTGTTTCACATACAAATGCTACACTATCGCAAGTGTCACACCATCGGTTAGTTTTGATAATTGCATTTTCAATTAATGACGAAGAACAACAAGATGTACTTTCAACTATTATTATTAGACGCACTCTAAGATTCGATGTAAAATCGTAATTATCAGGTGATACTAAACAGCTTTTTTTGCTTTTACGCGACTGAAACCGGTTCACACTTGTTTATGTTCGTGAATCAATTGGTTAAATCAAACGATATATTGCATAAATATAGAATATTTATTATATCAGGTATTACATTAGTATATTATAATAATTAGACCAAATTATTAGACGCGCTGTAGTTTTCTTAATAATTACATGTTTTGCACGAGTTATATACAATACTTTAATATTTAAACATGCATGTAATGGGTTTTTATTAAGGAGATTATATAATTATTATTTGTATTTATTTTTAACGTATTACATTACAATAATAAGCAATTAATCACGAACGTGAGAAAGTGCAAACCGGTTTCAGTCGAGCAAAAACAATAGAGCTGTATAGTATCACCTGACAATTAAGATTTTACATAGAATCTTAGACTGCGTCTAATAATTTGGAAAGGAACTGCAAAAAAAAAAAAAATAATAATTAAAAAGAAAAAAAAAAGAAAAAAAAAAAATATATATATATATATATATATATATTTTATATATATATATATATATATATATATATATATATATATATATATATATATATATATATATATATTATATATATATATATATATATATTATATATATATATATATATATATATATATATATATATATATATATATATATATATATATATATATATATATATATATATATATATATATATATATATATATATATATATAAAGGTTTTTATGTGCCATGTACTTTTTTTTTTTTAATATTTGTTTTGTTGTTTTGTACCACACAAAAAAAGTATATTTTTTATCAATTCATACAATAAATGCATTTGCACAGTTACTAAGTTGTATGTCTGAAATTTTAGTTGATTTTCATGTTATTTATATTGCCATGTATGTGTTTGAATAAAACTATATCATATTGATATCATACTGAGTTTGTGCTAGTGTTTACGAAAATAAACAACATAAAAATGAACTTATTATGTTTGTTTTCTTAAATTTTTTTACGCATATTTCTGATAATGTTAAAATAAAGATGGGCCTACGACGTCTGAAAAATTAAGGGCTTTTTTTTTTATGAGTGCATTACAAAACGAACTTAATCAATGTTCGAATTTTTGTTTGAAATTTTTTTTTGGGGGGGCGGCCCGAATTACGACTGCCTACAGTATATATTTAGTTTTCTGATAACAAATTGAAAGGTTTTAGTTTGGAAAGAAATAACGTTATAAAAATTTTCCTTGCATTATCTGAAAGCTCATAATGGGAGAAATAATTTAATCGCACAAAATTCAAACTTTCGAAGGAAGTACTGCAAGCGGAAAAAAAGATACCACTCAAAATAACTTTTGGATCGGTTTTTCATGAAATAAATGCCAATTTTTATGGTTAAAAGGTTTGATTTAAAATATGTTAATTAGTTAGTGCTTACTATTTATTACTCATCAATTAGGGCTTACTATATTTAAACTTTCATTTCGCAATCTTTTGTGTTCAAACCTTATTATCTATACATCTCTTGGAAGCAAAAATAAGTAAATCACAAACCTCCTTAACCCGTTAGGTGTCCATGTTAAACAGCACTAGAGGTAAGAAATTCGAGTCAAGTAGTTTTTTTTTTCAAAATGCTCAAACTAAAAAACTGACCCTACCGGAATAACTTGTGATCACATGATCGGATCTTCAGGTGTTAGGACTCAATCTTAATGATTCGGGAGGATAACCTCAATTTATATGTAATTTTTAAAGTGCCTTTGTAAATTTTTAAAAATTCAAATTTCAATCACTATTTAAAAGCTGATTTGAATCTGTGAATCCTGCCACAGGATGGACAATAAGTTTTAACTTTTTGAAATCTAAATGCGAATTTATTTCACTATAGAGGATATTTAAACATTTTTGACTCTTTTAAATTGTTAAGTTCACGAGGCTTCACCAAATATACCAGTGTCTTCACCAAATTTGCTTCCTGCAATCCTTAGAACTTTCTGTGATTTAACTGTTACTTTTATGTAATGTGCAACTTGTTTAATTTTTCTTTTCTAAAATTACGACTTTCCGATAAGCACTTTATTTCAATTTCATAAGCATGCAATTCGAAATTAATTCACAAATAGCAAAGTTTTTTTTCCAGAAATATTTTGTGAAATTGTTACAAGATCACATGTCCCCAATTGCATGTAAACGTAAGTCATCTAGTAATTATTAACTTAGTTATTGAACGTAATAGTAATCTGTACTAATACCCACTTTATTTAATTTTAGAACAAACTACAGTAGAATAGTTTCCTTTCTGTTTCAATCCAAAAGTTAGCTTGAGATTTTCTTCATTTTAAGTTAGTTTTTCGGAATGGCAACAGCGTGGTGGGCGATCGATATTAAATATAGTCTGCAATGCGTTTCGCCCATGTCTTTCCTCATTGTTTTGAAAATGAATAAACACTAATGTTGTGTTTTGATCTGTATTTTAAGCTATAGTTTATTGATAAAGGTTCGTAAAATTTTTATTTTTATTAATTTGCACGATTTAAACAGTACTTAATTAGAGTAATTTTTTACGTAAACATCAAAGTTTAAAAAAATATTTAAATATTTCGCTTTTTCGTTTGATTCAAAAGAATTTGAAGGAACACTATACGCCAGGTTTTGACAAAATTAAAATTTTTAAAAAAAATTTATCGTTCGAAAACCACTGATTTTTCCTATGGTATCTTCAAAATGTTTATGAGAATTTCTTTTAGTACATTTTTAGTTAGACTTTATTTAAAATTTCTTAATTTCTGGAAAATTTACTGAGACTAAATCAACTCGATTCTTTTAAGTGTTACGCTCCAGTATTTTCTTGATTTTTATATTATAAATTTTTTTTTTTTTTGGGGGGGGGGTAAAACCTTTGAAAAATTCTTATTTTTTTATATATTTTTTTCATTTATATATATATATATATATATATATATATATATAATTTTTTTTTTTTTCGAAATTATTCTATTTTATACTTTTTCCTCTTAGGATTCGCTAAGTATTCGTTTACTTTTTTTCGAGTATTTTCGCATCTTGGTAAACTTGGTACTGATAATAACACACCATATGACCATATGATCTAAAGTATCGGTTGTATTTGTATTGCGTGTAACTAGAGAACAGCTTACATAAATATGCTTATCAACTATAAACAAATCAGATAATAGATAAAGATTAAAGATAGAATTGTATTAGAATTAATTTATCAGTTAACATATTAATATAGTCTTAATAAAAATCATGAGAAAAATAATACTTTTCTGGGATTCGATGGAAAGTTTAAGTTGAATGCAAGTCGGAGTCTCAGAAAAATTCGTGGTCGGACATTTAAACTACAGACTTCACAGCTCTGATCAACCCTACGAAATCGTTTTCAAAGCTGAAAGACATATACCGACTAGTTAATAGTATTTCCATTTTTTTATTGCCTTTCCGGTGGCTTTACGTTATTAAATTGATATTTTTTTAAAATCCCATCAAAATTAATACTAACTGTTATCGGTATCATTTGGCATGATACAGTGTTGCACGAAGCCAACTCGTTAATTTCATAATCAAAATAATATGTTAATAATACTATGTAATAATAATAAGAAGAATATGTATTAATAATAATAAGAATAATATGTATTAATTATAATGTTAATAATCAAAATTTACCGCAATTAAGCAGTTTTCTCCAGTACTTATCTATTTCGGTGCACCGTAAAAAACTAGTACCGCAGTGCCTACAGTAATACCTTTATTGGTATATTTGTTATTTATTTAAAAAAAAAAAAGCCAATTCCCATAATGCCGGTTACACAAATTATCAAAATTAAGCATTATTGGCGTCACTTTATGGTAATTTTTTTTTGTTTCCTCCAAATGTATAAATACATTTTCTCTTATTAATTTCGCTTTTTTAATAACTTATATTTTATTTCAATTATCATTTATTTGTAAATTTTTAGTTCATTAGAAAAACAAGTTTTTAAATCACAACTATAAACATAATATCGGGGCTCCAGATAACTTTAGGACCACTAATTCGGAGACGTAGCAGCGATCCGCATGGATATGCCGTCCGCGTTGATCACTGATCTTTTAACAAAACAAACATTATAGAACGCTCAATAAAATCTTAAACATTTATAGCAATAGCTAATGCAACAAAAATTATTTTTCAAGCAGCTCACCCTAAGAGACTAATTTTAAATGAACCGTCGTTGAACAGTCAACCCAATTTTGGGTTGACGACTACTGATATTAGACTCCATAATTTTTGCAATTTTTAACCCAATCCAGAAAACAAAAGAACCCCTGGATCAAGTATAGGGTGAAATTTGCCTTCGTGGAGAACTTTTCGATGGAACTAAACCACGTTTGCATTACATGGGGAGGAAAACCACGAAAACTTCTCCCGGTTATCCTGGCGGCAAAGGGATTCTAATCCATGATCTGTCTACCACTGCGCATATTTTATCTCAGCACTGAGGTCGGTGCAAGCCGGGTGTGGAATTCGCATCCACCAGCCATTGCCTAAATTCGAACCCGGTTCACCTCGTCGGAAGGTGAACGCTCTATCCTCTGATCCACCACGGCACAATCAAAATTTATTTAATTTATATTAGTAATGAAATTATCGAAAAGTTATAAGGATCAGAGTGGATTGTGCTAAGCAATCACATGGATTGTGCTATCCCTTAAGCCATCACGGCTCGAACAGACGAATTGAAATTTTTAAACTATTCTTAAAATAGGGGGAAGGGATCTAGAGTCGCTTTTTGTAGTCTATGTCCAAATAACAACTCACAAACGATTCTAGAGTTATAAAAAATTCGGCATATTATTCAGACTCAGTAGTGAGACGAAAATTTTGAGTAACAAAACTGAAAAGTTTTAAAAAAAAAATCGACCTAATCTTCAATTGAATCAATGAGTTTGAAATTTGAAAACCGGTCATCTCAGGGAAAACTAATTTTACAGGAGAGTAAAAAAAACTGAAAACAGTTAAGTATCACCTTGTTAGATAGAACTTTTTTAATTTTTAATACTAAAATATGATCCGTTACAAAATATTCTATTGCAATCGTGTCGTAACATCACTTAGTAGTTTAATTTAAAAAATTATTAGAACTTGGAGTTGATCAGTTTTCAGACAAAACATTAAAACAAATATACCATTTAACGAATACTATACAAATCTTGTACATTTTTTTATAATATACAAAAATGAAAGACTAAATATCTGGTCTCGTAAGCAGCAATATCTGGTAAGAGCGGTAATATCGGATCTCGGTTTTAATTTTAGGCCAACAAATCTCTCAAATAATTAATTTTGCGCATCAGCTTTTTGAAAATATATATTACCTTGATTTACCAGTTTCTGACTTTTGAGGTTTGCGGCAAAACTACCATCTCGTCTAATGTTCAATGAGTCTTGTTTTCTTAAAGATATTTCATTCAACATGGTTAAACTATACACACCTCATCATCATCATAGTTGGCCAGACAACCCAATGTGGGCCAATGCCTTCTTCTGAAGATTTCTTCATAACGACTTCCGATAATTCCGATTCTCATCTAATTTAGAGCAAATGAATAAGTCAAAATAGTTAAAATCATTAAGTTCAAAGTGAAATTTTTAAGGACAACAATTTCAAATAATTCGAAAATTTCCTGCAAAAATTTCGATTTTAAAATTTTAATCATTTATGAATCTTAAAAACAAGCACTAAGCCATTATTTCAAATTAACGAATGTTTAATAATAATTTTTAAGAGTAGATTATTTACTATTTACACAGCATAAAAAAATTATAGCCATGCTTCTGCTCCGTGCTTATCCTTTATAAGTAACATTGTATCGAGCACAGCTCCATTTTGGTCATCAGAAATTTGTTCCAAATATAAATGGGTATTGTTGATTATTTGTAATCTGGTATAGCCATAATCGGGAAACCTTGCAGCACTCCATTCCGCTGGTTCATTCATAAATGGGTCCAAATTTTCTTGACAACCAGCAGAACCAGTCGTAATATGGATCGGTGCTTTGGGGTTGGTATATGGCGCATCGTAACTTCCATTATACACTTTGAAGTCATACAAAGGCCACGTCCTTTCGTAATGGTGCTCATGGGCCCAGAATTCCAAATCCACACCATATTTATAAAATAGATCTTCCAAACCATATGTATGGGAGATAGGCAATCCCTTGCGAATAACACCTTCCCGTTTCTTGCAGTCATCTGTGGTTGATAAAGGCTCCTTTGTACTGCAATACATAGGCCTGTGACCCATAGTGATGATCCATGGTCTTTGAGCTCGATTTTCTGGTGAATTGGCTTTCTTGAGATCGTTTTCCAGCCAATTATACTGATGAGCGATTTGAACCCAACCGTAATTCATCCAGAAATAAAACTCGGTTGAAAAAGCGATGATGTGGGCAGGTCCAAGATTAAAACTATAATAATGATTGTTTATTTCACCATCTTGATTCATCATGTTAAAGCGATTCACATAATTAGAAAAATTATAAGCCTGTTCGTGATTGCCAACACACACTTGATAGGGTAGATAAGCTGCGATTGTTTCTATTTGTCTCATAAATTCATCACCTATTAGTGCATCATCTGTGTGCAAATCGTACGCCATGTCTCCCACATGCAACACTGCATCGTACATCCCTTTCTGTACATCTTCTTGTATGCGAGGTAGCGATTGAGCGTTGTAGTTACCCAAATCTCCATATACTACGAGCCTCGGACTCCAAGCAGTACCTCCTTTCATAGCTGTGAACCAATAAACAGCACTCCATCCATCTATACTGCCACAATGGTACGCATAGTCAGTACCTGGCACTAAATCATCAAGTAGTACTCTATGGATATACAGTACCCTAGCGCTTGATCCACCATCAACAAATTTAATAGCAGTACCGAATTTGACCTTATTTAGAGAATTTGGAACTGCTCCATATTCTACAGTAGATGTGTTGGTAGGGTCAAAAGTGACCCACGTAACAATCATTTCATTCGGGGATTTTCCAAACGATAAATGGATTTGTTCTGGTTGAGTATTCGAAACAGCTGACACAAATGCTGTTGATAAATATGAACACAAAACAAAAATTGGGAAAGGAAGCTTAATTTTACAATTCATGTTGACACTTTTATTCGAAAGATGAAAGGAATAGTAAACAATGACTTATCTTGTCTTGTTACAAAATCTTGATAAGCAAATTATGAGATAAAAAGGATAAAGGTTAGTTAAAGAGATAACTGTCAAACATTTGCTGAGAAAGCTAATAATAACGAGGTATATCAGTTATCAATAATCGAGAAATGGAAGAATTCGAGTAGTTAAATTATGAAATTGTATTAAAGTGATAACTCATCTTTAAGATGAGCTTCAAAGAATAAACAAATAAAATATAAATTCAGATTAAGTTGTTAGAGTAAGTAACCAACTAGAGTAAAAGAATATTTTCCTTTTCTTTAATAAATATTCAAGGGTGGCAAAATTTCGCAAATTCACTCATTCGATTCGATTAAATGTACAGTCCCTGTCCAAACTATTAGACGCACTATAAGATTCTATGTAAAATCTTAATTATCAGGTGATACTATACATCTTAATTGTTTTTACGTGACTGAAACCGGTTTGCTCTTGTTTACGTTCGTGCATCAATTGGTTAAATTTGACGATATAAAATATAAATTCGACGATTGGATAAATCAGACGATATAGAATCTTATAGTCTATCTAATAATTTGGCCAGGGACTGTATATTGATTGAATGTAATGTATGAATTGAATGCTTTGAAGATGGCGTTGAACCAAAATCAAGGTAAGACCAACTAAAGGGAAACATCTGTGTAACTAACTCTTTAATGGGATATATTTGACATCACTAGATATTGGCGCACTAGCACCATCAAGCAAAGAATACCGCATTTTGACTATTTAAAAGACAATGTTGGAACTGAAATCATAATGCTTTGGTCCCGCAGTGTTCTGATCGTAAAGACTCGGTTCCCAGTAGAACACCGAAGACAAGCATCACTGGCAGCGGTCAGTAAACTGGTGGGTGGCCATTTTGATCAGCCTGCGTAGGGACCGAGGGTTAGCGGTATCTGTCCTCGTTAAACTGTTCTACCTAAAGTGCTCAACTTTGCGCGCAGATCGTCGGGCTACCAAAGCAGGGGAGCCATCCCTTCTGCAGAGGATCAAACTTGCGATGGCATGTTTTGGGAATCCTCGGGGGTGTTTCCCAGACTGTCGCTAATAGTCCATTGTGCAGCTCTAGTGCGACATAAATAAAGTACCTACCTACCATAAAGTTTGAGTCGGGTTGGTTTTGTTATGTGAAAACGTTTTGTCAATCATATAATTGACAGCATAGACCTCATTTCCAAATTATTCAGGACAGTATATGGATAAAATAAATAAATAAATAAAAAACATCATGATTTTCATCTAGACAATAATACATTTCTGTGTATAGCACTGTTTAGTGGAAATTCCAGAAACTTGTTTAGGTATATATTGCCTTAACTCTTCACTTAAAATACGAGTAATAAGGGTATATAATGATAAGCCCCATTTTTAAATCCAGGAATACATATTTAAAAACACCATGATTTCCATAAAAGCAATAAAATTTTTCAGTGTATTGTGTTATTTTCCATTGGAATGGACAATTGGTCAAATTTTCCTTTTCTGATATAGCTAAATCGCTCTTGGGCTGCAATAGCTGCACAGCTCAAAAAAATCATGTTTTGAGATAAGTGGGTTTAAAGTTTTCACTGCTAAGGAAAATGCATAAGAAATGCTTTAGTGTGCTTAAACGAAGATTACCTTCAAGTTGAATTATGAGTTGTGCTAGCATTGCTGCTGAAAAAGAATGTCTATTTTCATATTTACACCTGTTCTTAGTCCAAAACGCGTGTTTTTTGAGTTGTGCCTCTATTGTAGCCGATGAGCGAAATGTTATTCAAACTTAACAGAAATGTAAATATAAGGCCTTTTTTCATAAAAAAAAGGTCTTTTATTTATTCTGAATATATAAAAAAACTGTTTTTGCAGCGTGCGAAGAAGTTTTCCCTTTTTCAAACATAGACAAAGCGTAGCTTGTTACGTAATAGAATCGGTTAAACCTCTTTCCTTGCTTAGATCATCTTACCTATGAGGCAAGTATAAATATTCAAACCTAAGCAGTTAAGAGCCCGCCCCCCGTTGTTAGTTTCTGGAAGCTTCTAGCCTATTTGCAAAAAATACTACTGAATAATTATCAGCCGCATTTTTTGAATTGTTCAGGAACAGATTTTTAGAAATAAACACTACGATTTTCGTGTAGACAATAAAAAGTTTCTTTAAACTTTCCTTTCATGCAAAAAATTTTATGAAAAAAAAAGTAAAATACCTATCTAGAAATAACATTGAGGATCAATTTGATGTAAAAAAAATACAGTCGGACTTCTATTTAGCGAGCTTCCATTTTGCAGATTTTTTCGAGGAACCAAGAACATTTTGGAAATTTCTTCGTAAAATAACTTCCAAATAGCGAAGTGAATTTTCTGTTCAATGAACTTTTCTTTGAGATCCACTTTCCCAAAATATTTCAGAACATTTTAAACTTGTTAAAGCATTTTAAGGGGGAAATGACCTTGAATTGATTTTTGAAGTCACTTAACTTTTGATTACATTTCAAACGAAAAACACAGACAAAATCAACGGATTTTATCAATAGCAATTAAACTTATGAACGCGTGTGGTAATGTATGTTTAAAATTACTACAATAATAAATGCAGCTATAATTTTATACATAAATTTAGCTTTTTTCAGTTGTAAATGTATATAGCATGATAGTGTAACACTGGATAATGTTTTGATCTTTTCTTGCTTTCCATGCAGATTTCTTTTATGGTTAAGATTTATAAAATAAAGAGTAGATACTAGTTCACAAGATAAAGGGTATCAATTGCTATTTTAATTATGTCTAGTGTTTATGAATTTAAAACCTGTTTTGTGTCGTTTAAGTATTTCAAACGGTGATTTTCTATTTAACGAACTTTCCATATAACGAACTTATTATCGGGATTAAGTAACTTCGTTAAATAGAGGTCGGACTGTATCGTCTTTAGAGAAAAATGTTACTTGTTACTACGTTATACCAATCACGTCAATTTATTGCCCTCTCATGTTTACTGTAGATTACTTAAAGAAA
This sequence comes from Parasteatoda lunata, assembly GCA_949128135.1. Taxonomy (NCBI): domain Eukaryota; kingdom Metazoa; phylum Arthropoda; class Arachnida; order Araneae; family Theridiidae; genus Parasteatoda; species Parasteatoda lunata. The sequence goes on from OX421977.1 coordinate 86,505,223, forward strand.
ATGGCAATGCATGAGCAGCAGATAACCAAAGCTGAAAATTTTATGGCGGAAGCCGAAGCCAAACTTAACAGTAGTGGAGGAGCATGCTGTGGGGGAGGACGAACTACAGCTAAGGAAGAGGAAGCATGTGATTTATACGTGAAAGCCGCTAATGCCTTCAAGATGGCCAAGGAATGGCACAAAGCTGGCAACGCTTTTGCTGAAGCTGCATCCATTCAACAGAAAAATGAACGCCAAACGGAAGCGGGGAGGCATTACATCGAAGCTGCCAAATGTTACAAAAAGGTACCACTTTTTTTTATTAATTATTAGATTATTGGGCGTAGCTTGTAAATGATGGAACATATCAAGATTTTTTTGCTGTCGATTGTAAAAATCGTAAATATATGTAGTTCAAATTCCACGATTTCAGCATAACGCGAGTACACCCTACTCGAAAATTAGCGATAATTTAAAAAAATAAATTATGCAGAAATTATCCATAGTTCAGAAATGAACGGTTAGCTGCATTTTGCTTAGGCTGCATCTTAATTTATTCAAACGAAGTTTTAAAAGTGCTTACAAAGTTTGTCAACAGGTGGCGTTTCTAGCAAAGAAAAAATATGCTACTATATGCCTAACCAAGAAAAACTTTAACAAAATAAAAATAATTCATTGAAAGTAAGAACCACCTACTGAGTAGTCCGAGAACAACATTAAGGGACGCATAGGAAAATATTGGTGCTATATGTCCTAAAAATAATTTTTGAAAAAAAGTAAACATGTTAAATGACTTTCTTTATTAAAGAAAAAGTTTTTAAAAAAATGTTGGCAAATGGTTGTTGTCTAGTTTTTTTTCTTGTTTTTTTTTAACTTTCTTTATTTGTGATATTCACCTGAATTAGTATTGAAAACGATTCAGTTTGAACTGTAGGTTAGAATCTCTGATTCTAAATTAAAACAATAAAAACAAAATTATCGTTCAAATGATGAAATTAGAACGATTAGAACGTTTTGATGACGAGCTTTCTAACTGATTTTAAAATTTGGAGTGATTACTTAGTGCACTCCATCATAGTGATTACTTAGCTCTCTACATAATGGTGATTACTAAATCTAGTGAACCATTTTTTTACAATATTTTCTCAGTCATTAGAACCATTTGCTGACGAGATTTCTTACTAATTTTTAAATTTGAGGTGATTACTCAGTGCTCTTCATAGTGGTGGTTACCTTGTGCACTCCATTATGGTGATTACTTTGTGCACTCCATATTAGTGATTACTTTGTGCACTCCATAACGGTGATTACTAAATCTAAAAAAACATCTTTTACTAGATTTTCTCAGCCATTAGAACCATCGGTTGATGAGCTTTGTAACTAATTTTGAAATTTGGGGTGATTACTTAGTGCACTCCATAATGGGTGATTACTTAGTGCAATGAATCAATTTTAAGCAATAGTTGACTCTTCTTATTAAACTTTTGTTTTCAGACAAGCCCAAACGAGTGTGAAGAATGTCTGACAAAAGCTAGTGAACTGTACGATAGCGTGGGAAGAGGAAAGACAGCTGCCAAACAGCATTTGACATTGGCAGAGCTTCATGAAGAACAGGGGAACCTGCAAAAAGCTGTCGATGAATATCAGAAAGCAGCCGATATGTTCCAAGCTGAAGTAAATTCTAATTATATTCGTGCTCCTCAGTTGCATTTTATAATGAATACTTCTTCTATGTTACAATGTCGAATCTATTAGTAACGAGGGTGGTATTTCATAAAATCATCTAAATTTCTTCGAATGCGTGATAATTATGAGCAATATCTTTAGTCTAAAGATGTCTAGTGTAAAGTATAAAGTAAAAAAGAAAGAAAAACCTTGTTTTGACCAATTAAAAAGGGATTACCAATGCTAGTTGACAATAGTCCAAAGAATACCCAACAATTCCACCTTTAACCGGTTAAAACTGGATCTAACCGAACCTAGTCGATTAAAACCGGAACCTAAGGATTACAATATACGAAATTATCCAGGTAAGAGCCTTTAACCATAAAAAACAAACAAAGTGTGTGATACTAAAAAGCAACCTTTAGCAAAAAAAAGTGTGGGAAATATCAGCAATGGTTATTAAATATAAAAAGATATCAGTGTAAGATATACAAACAATAACTTTTAACAATAAAAAAAAAAAACATCATTGTAGGAAATATCAAGTTATAGCTCTTACCCATAGAAAGAAACATTTGTATATTCGAATCTAATGGAGGACAAAACTCCTCTATTATATACCACTAATGAATATTTATGTGCAAGCTAAAAATATATTTCTTTATCATTGTACTTTAAAATAACGTGTCTTCAGGTCTTAACGAATGAGAATTGTTCAATCCCGCTGTAACTGCTTAAACCTAGGTTTATCTACGATTCTTGCTCTTTAAGTAGCTTTCTCAAAAACTGTTTTTAAAACCCTAATCACGCTCTAAGATCAGTATTTTCTACTATAGAAAGTACTGATCGAATAGGGTCGTAAAAAAATAACTTTTAATATTAAACTGAGTACCTACCTGTACTGATGTTTTTCAAAAGAAGCATGGACCTCAAAAATTATATTTTTTGGTAGTCATGGTGATTTTGGAAGAGGTAGAAACAACCGCAATCTCTTTGTTTTCTGCAGTAAGAGGGACATCATGAGCAAGTCTTAGTTCATATAGCCCATTATTTTTTGAGAAAACGAGGACAAATGTGAGATAAAATTTGCAGGTAATTATTGAAGAAGGAATTAAAGTTGCAAGATTACAAGCCCAGCATAGTTAAAACACTCTCTCAACTATTCCTGCGTTCGACATACGCTAAGAATTTTTTGAACAATCACAATTTTAGTCACGTGCAAAAATCCCCAAGTCCGTGAAGAACAACATTGCTAAGAACTCGGGCTCTTGAGTGAGTGTTTCCCTCCATACTGTGCCTATAATTTAAAAATTTCTGTATATTTTACCCCCACCTCAAACATTTCTTTTTGCTATCAAGATTTGGTTCTTAAACTTATTGCTTTCATTAACAAGGTCATAGCATCAACTCATAAAACAGAAGGCCTTCGCATGGATCGTTTTAAAAATCAGAAGGAAATGAAGGTATAAACTGAGCAGTGGTATCATATAAGAAAGACGTCCCAACTTTCTAACTGTTAAACTGCGCAGTGGGGGTTGGAAAAGAAAGATGTCTCAACGTTCGGACTACTAAAAGATCTGATATATCATTAATGGTAACCCATGTGAAAGCTTTCTCTCTTCAAGTTCACCAGAAAGAATCACGCACATTTTCAATTTTACAAAATTACCCATGCTACTTGAAAATTAACCCTATTTATATGTACACCTCAAGGAAAATTAAGGAAAAAATTCAATCTCGTTTAACAACATCGGTCAAACATCGTATTTGTAAAGTCTACTATAAATGGCCAAATGTATGACATGGCTAGCTGATAGTTCTTACTGTAGAGAGTTTACTTTTAACATAGGTTTGTTGTTGTTGTGTTGTTGACGTATGCCTGTTTTTAGGCAGAGAGGGTGCGATTGTTCTTATTTTCCGGGTGACGCCATCTATGGCCAAGAATTCGACTTCTGCCACACCATACGTCGCACCCGTTTATAGGGTGGACCCATTCATACATCCATACATTCATCCACAGATCCATTCATTCATCCACAGATCGTAATTTTGACCTGAATCAGAGAACGATCGATCTCCAATCCAGTACCCCCAGAGGTTTTGATTTGTTATGGGAACATGGAGGACTTTTGCGACTCGACAGATTTAACTTGCCTCAGTGACTTTACTACACGTTTAAATTCCGTATATTTATTTATTGGATCCAACCCATAATTTTGACATAAAATATTACCCATTGACAGATATAGTTATGGATTTAAAGCTTTGATTCAAATTGAGTTAACCGTGTTAAGTTTTACGTAATTTTCTTTTCTTCTAACAGGAATGTTGGTTTGTTTACCACAAAGTTGTCATGCGTTTTGAATGAAGGGATTAATTTATGTTGAGTTCCAAATTTCAAAAACACGGAGGTGCCGACTAACCAAAGAACAAACTAGCCTTCGACTGGTTGTCCCAAAAATAACCGGCTATAGGAAAAATCAATTAGAGAAAAACGGTAGGATATATAAATGTGTGATTTGCTAAGGAAACTAAATGATTTTTTTTTCTCACTAACAGTTTCAAATTGAGTTATACAGTTAACTTTCTCAAAGAGATATCGCACCTACCTGAAGAGAAACTATGTAACAATGTTCTTAAATTAACCATCCCTTCCAGAATTAATGTGGTTCACTTATAATAAAATTACAAACGCTGTTGAAAATTAATTGGAATGGTCTGGCATGAAGCAAAAAACATTGTTTTATAGTTTTTTCAATCGACAGCGAATGCTGGAATTTTGCGAATAATTTTAAAATTTAAGGAGAATGAAACTGGCTTCCTTAACAGAACGCAGAAAACGCTCTATTTTTACCCTTTTATGCATTTTCTTTAAAGGATTTTGCGGTATACTCAGTAAATAGAAAACTTACATTTTTCTAACATAGTACTTTTTTTAATATTTTGTTTTTAAATTTTTAATCTTCTGTAAGAACTTCTTTGCATCAATCTGTTCATATGCCATGCCTGCATGAATGCTGGAACTTTTAAACTTATTATAATATTCACATTATATTTTCTGCTCATAATTCTTTGGTAATTTCCTTATAGGAACTGACATCATCTGTCACAAAATGTCTCTTAAGTGTAGCCAACCACGCCGCCAGCCTTGGCCAGTACCAGCGAGCAGAAGAAATATTCGTTCAGCTTGGTAACGAAGCACTCAATAACAAACTACTGAAATACACAGCTTGCGAACATTTTGCCAAAGGTGGACTCTGCTATTTGGTTGCAAACCCGCAAGATGGCGACGGCCTTTTGGGGAAGATAGCCGAAATGAGGGAGACGAGTCCCGCATTTGATGAAAGTCGGGAATGTGTGTGGTTAATAAAAATGGCCGAAGCTGTTAAAAAAGATGACGTAGATGCCTTCAATGATGCCATACGTAGTTACGAATCTGTGACGCGACTTACGAGTTGGCATAACGATCTCTTAAAAAATATTCGGAGAAACTTGGGACCCGATTTGAGATAGTATGGCCCATTCGTTATGCTAAAGCGTTATTGTGATTTAAATATATATATAGATAGTTAAATGGTCGTTATACAGTTTACTCGTTTTATATACATACGGTAGGGTGACCCGGGGTAATTCACGATCACCCTGTTTCTGGGGTAAATAATTATCACCTAAGTTTTATTCCAAAAAAAAATTTTTTTTTTTAAACTTGAGACATGGACAAGAATGCTCGTACACTTTACTTAAGTATAACTACATTTACTTAATAATAGTTTTTTGTTTAATCTAACAAAATAAGTATCTTTTAAATTGCTTTCCGTATTTTCCACTTCAAAGATGGGTTTTCAAATGTGCACATTTCTGCAAAGATCCCCCTCCTTATCTTAATAATAAATATTTTGAGTTACTTTCTTTTTCTTTGATATAAAAATAGTGTAAGCTTTTGTTTAATTGTTTCACATCTACTGTAAACATTATAATTGACTATAGGAAATTATATCAAATGTTGCCCCCTACAGATGGGGTAATTATTGATCACTGGGGTAATTCCTGATCATTGTCATTTCTTCTTATAAATAGTATAAAAAATAGCTAATTGTCTTGTCTTAAATAACAGTTCATATTTATTAAGTGGAATAACTATAAAATATATTTTAATTGTAATCACAAAATTTGTTTTTAACTATATACAAGACAAATGTGCTCTGATTTGCACAATTTCTGGTTTGTCTTACCTGGCTTCCATCTTAATTTTATGTGTGTGCATTGTTAGAATAATTTTTAAGTTTATAAATTAGCCTAATATAATTTTGGTGAGAAATTATAAGCCTAAAAAGGATGCTAAGCTTCTAGAAAAGCAAAATTAATGAATTTCTTTTAATGATTGAAAATGAAAATTTCAATGAGAGCTACTGCCAGAGCTGTTGACATACCTTACTTAGCTTTACACTGTTAAAAACTGTTAATGAAGTACTGTTTTGAAAAACTGTTAATGAAGTTACACTGTTAATGAAGTTAAAAAATCCAGCAAAAGTAACCCATGTTAGAACTCTAACTTTATATTCCAGCTTTCCAGAGTTCCAACTTTATATTCCAGCAGAACATGAAAATGAGTTGGCTGCTTGCCTAAAATGTATGGCACGATGCAAAGATTTTTGGAAAATTTAAAGTTTTAAAGTGTTCTTGCTTTTGAATAAATCATTTTATTTGCTGAAATATCTTTTTGGTTTATTCGTTTGATATTGATGTCTTATTTGTTAATTACCATTGTATAATTATTTTTAAACATCCCCTTTACTATAAAAACTGGTGATCAGTAATTACCCCAGAAATGATCAAGAGAAGGGGTAATTCCTGATCACTAAAAATTTAAAGTCTTTTAAATTCTAATTAGATTTTCAAACAAAATAAGGTAGCATAGAACTCATCTCATATAGACCCAAACTTCCAGTAAATATTAAAATTTTATCTTGAATAGTTTTTTTACAATGTTTGCATTTTTTGATCAGGAATTACCCCAGGTCACCCTAAGCAAAATTGATTTTTATTTGTGTTACATTGTTATCATACATTATGCTACATTTATCATTGTTTCCTGGGAATAATAAAGAGTTCTATACCCATTGCTATAAGACTAGATAATCTATGAAATAACAGCGCTTAACAACATAAACAGTATGTACTATTATACCTTGGCCTTCTATTTACGGCTGGTACAACATGGCTTAACAGCATAAACAGTGTGTAATGCTACTCCTTACCTCTTACTTACGGCTGGTACAGCATGGTACACCATGTTGTATCAGCCGTAAGCACAGGGTTAATTTTTAAAATAAGTAATAAATAAAACAAATAAGTAAAACAAATGTACAAGGTAAATGTTGTAAATTAATTCCCAAGCACATTCAAATATGTTGATACATGACGAATACTATAAAGGAAGCCTATTAAAAACATCAAAACCAGTTTAATTGCTGATAAAACGTGTAGGTTTTTCAAATAGTCTCCTTTCAACTCCTTTGAATTTCATGTACATTTATATATTTTAATCATTAGATAGCATTGTATATATAACGTATATTTTTAGAATTCTTGTCAAAAATATTCAAATAAGTATTAAATAGATAAGAGTTGAAAGGTGGTTATTAAAAACACCTCCAATTTCAGCCAGGCATTCAAACTGATTTAAATGTCATCCCCACCTTCCTCGCTAGTGATTCTATAGATTTATAAAGCGTTTTTGTGACTCTTAATATGTATATTTATTTTACTTCAGTTTGTCCAAGAATTTTAAAAATATGTAATAAAAACGGTCAATAAAGCACACCCTGTTTACTTAGTAAGATATTTATTGTTCAAGTTCGTTCGGATAAAACAAAGATTCAATTCTGATTTTTTTTTAACTTATTTAGAATACAGACTCTCAAAATATGGGAAATATGGTACCAATGTTATGTACATTAGAATACAATATTTATCTCTCTATGCTTATAAGAAATTTATTAAAGTTCTATAGTTTTACATTATTTTAAAAGATCTTAAATGTACATTATTATTTATTACATAATTATCTTAATTTTACATTATTATCTTAAATTTACATTATTATTTATGAAACTTACCAATTATCCAATAAGAATGCTTGTTTTATTCCTAACTCTAGTGGAATGGCAAATCAAATGACTTCTTTCCACAAAAAAAGAAAAAAACATTACAATTTTAAATGTTGTGTTTATGTACGAATACGCCAACTATTCAAGTCAGAACTGACTGTTTTAAGTTTTATTTTTCTAGTTTAAAATTAAATTCAAAAGTTTAATTTCTGAGCTGTGAAAAGAATGAATGAAATATTTTTGAAAATATTTATGAAAAGAATTCTGGATTCGATTATTAATCTGCCTTAGAAATGTAAATACAAAGTTTGTGTGAGTAAATGGCAACAAGAATGGTCTTACGGAATCAATAAAAAAAAATTGCACTGTTCTGTTATTTATTTTGTTGTTAATATGACTCTTATTAACATTGATGAGCCTCGATGGGATCAAAGCACATATTTAGGTAGATTAAAATATTACTTTACCACCACCAATCCTATGAATTTGCTGCGTACTAGGTCATCACTAGAAAAAGCAAAGGAAATAGTGCTGAGACAAAAAAATGGCGAATATCTTGACCTTTCCGAAGAGGAAATATGGCGAGCCAAGCATTTATATGATTCAGCATTCCATCCTGAAACCGGCGAAAAGATGATTTTAATTGGTCGAATGTCGGCACAAGTTCCAATGAACATGTTCATCACTGGTTGCATGCTCACCTTCTACAAAACAACACCTCAAGTTGTGTTCTGGCAGTGGTTTAACCAATCTTTCAACGCAGTTGTTAACTACACAAATCGCAGTGGTGATTCTCCGTTTACTGTGAACCAGTTAGGAACATCCTATGTTTTGGCAACTTTTGGCGCACTTGCCACGGCACTGGGTTTAAACAATCTTGTAAAAAGTTCTCCTCCACTAATTGGACGTTTTGTTCCATTTTGCGCCGTAGCTGCTGCCAACTGTATTAATGTTCCTATGATGCGTATTAACGAATTACGAGAAGGAATTCCCGTTGTTGATGAAAATGGAATTCGAATTGGAAATTCACAAACTGCAGCAAAGTTTGCAATTTCACAGGTTGTGATATCAAGAGTTGGAATGGCTGTGCCTACAATGCTAATTTCTCCTATAATCATGAATTTTCTTGATAAAAAAGGCATCCTTCGGAAATATCCTAGAATAAATGCTCCCTTGCAGATTACTATATGTGGCTTATTGCTAACTTTTGCCACTCCATTTTGCTGCGCCATTTTTCCACAGAAAGGTTCTATTAAAGTTCAGTCATTAGAATCAAATATCAAAGAAACCACAGATGAGCTAAAGCTTAAAGAGGAATATTTATACTATAATAAAGGCCTTTAATGAGACATTTGTTATAATTATTGGCTGTTAAATAATTTTTTTATCCTTACTTATAAAACTTCAGTTTGAATTATGCGTAGGGTTCTATCCATAAAGGTCGGTCCACGGTCCATAAAGGTTGTCACCAAAAATTTATCTTAAATATTCTTAAAGTTGTTTTCATATGAAGAAAATGTTGAATGCTTAGAAATTTGGGTTACTGCGTTGAGTGTTTGGAACTGATAACCAAAAATAAAAAGTTTGTTTTTAAATAGAAACTTTGAATTCGATGTTGCGTAAATAAAGTATCACAGAATTTCTCCGTAAAATGGTAGACTGATATTAATATCATTAATTTTTTTTTTCCTTACAAATTTTCTACAGCAGTTTTGGAAAGAAGCTCTACAAAATGCCGGTTATTTTTAAATTTTACATTATTTGTTCCATAATGACTACTCTTAATGTATATTTTTAGAAACTTTGTCAAAAAGGGAAAGAAAAACGACGCCCATTAGATGTCGTCAATTAATATCAAAGTGAGGAAAAAATAAAAGCTTTGCCAGAACCTGGCAAAGAAAACAAGATTGAAAGGCTCAAAAAGTGTTTGAATGCCGGTGGAAGCTGAGAAGATGTTCATGAGGATATTACACTCCATCGATTATTTAATTAGCAATCGATTTGATTCTGATAATTTTAATTCAGTTTGACTCTATCGTGGTTTGTTACATTTTGATAATATTTTTCTTTCACATCAATATTAATTTAAGACTCTTAATATGTATACATGGCAAGGATTCTAACTATATATGTTACGAAGCACACTGTATCTAATCTTGAGTCAAAACAATAACTATTGATGTTAGCTTGCCATTTTAGAAACCGGAAATTACGAGTTAAACATTCGAAACAAATTCTGAACTCATTATGGTAAGAGACTGATAAAATACTAAAAAATCAATTAAAAAGTTTTTACCGACTTTAAGCGGGATCTTTTAGGAACTTTAAAATGATGATGGAAAATACACTTTGAGCAAGTTGTTACCTTCAAGTTAATACGCCATCGGAATATTTAATTGCATTTAACTTCTAATGCAGTATTTTAAACCTTAGATTTGGATTAAGGAATGATTTGGGCCTGGAGCCGATGTGTAATTTGGGGCTATACCTAATTAACTATTTCAAATTCGTAAAAACTTAACTTATATTTCGAAATATTGAAACGTTTAAAAAAAAAATTCGGTTCCAGTAAACTTTTTGATATTGTTTATTTTTTACAAGAATAATTACATTAAACATTGAAATACAATTTTAGTTTTCATGCACAAAATTAATTTTCCAAGTATTTTTCATTTTATTTAAATTTTATTTTAAAGTGTGTTGCAAGATTTTCTTATAAAATTTTTAAAGAAAGCAAATGGTTCATTTAATGTTATTATTGTTATTGTAAAACTTTCGAACTGTGTGGAAGCCCAAATTTCAAGACTCTAGCACGAATGGAGATTTTATAATAGGTTCGATATAAAGCGTTCTAACACCAAGGACAGACAAAAGTACTGAGTAAAGATAATAAATAAGTTGAAAAAAAGATTGTAACTCTTCTTCTTTTGCAAAAAATCGTTTCTGAAAAAATTAGGGTAATTTTCTTGATGTTTAATGTGACAATATTTAATGTGAATTTGATAAAGATTTCATGGCAAGCAGGAGGCGCTTTGAAATAACGTTATATGTAAATTTCTTAATTACAAATCTAAAGTTCTAAAATTACAACTATCAAGATGAGAATAACATTACGAAATGAAATCATACATATCAATGCTTACTTGATTGCGTTTCTATAGGTGATCGAAATGGGCTTCAGGTGGAGTAAAGCAAAACTCTTTACCTATGGCAACACTTCACGTGCTTTCACCATTAGCCTATGGAGTGTCTTAGAAGAAGGAAGTACGTTAGCTTCTGTCTTGATCTTCAAATAGATTAAAAAATGTTAAGCTAGGAAACTATATGGAACTGAAAACTACATTGAACATAGTTCCAAAAGAAAGTATCTTGGAAATTTTAAAAAATATTTGTGACAATTAAATAAGGAAGATATCAAGAAAGGGAAAAATATCGTAATACAACTGAGAAAAGGAAGAGAGGGTAGGATCAAGTCATGGAACCAGTCTTCTCCCCCAGATGGCGTATTTGAGCGTTGCGATCGCTAATAAATTAAAGATTTTTCATATAGTTATTTATTTATTTCTACAAAATTTAATTTCATGTTGAATCTTCGATTCAGTGATTCATTCGTTTACTAATTCCATGTAGTTATCAGTCATTCACTGTTTCATCTATTTACCAATTTCTTTTCCTAGCGTAACCCTTAACTTATTAGATAATTTACTAATACACCGATTTGCTCATTCGTCTTGATAAGTAAACCAATAATTTATTTTCTCATTTACGGATTCGTTTTCCTTTTTTATGTTTCATTAATCTACTCGATATATTAGTTTACTCAATATACTATTGAAGGGCAGATGGTATTAGTAATGACTGTGCCCCAGTACCTCTCTCCAGCCACTCGAAGAGTTTTCGGGTTTTGAAACTGCCAGAGACATTAAGGGTCATACTCCTGCATCTGACACGCGTATGTAATCAAATCACATGCACAATCGATTACCAAATCATTCGCACGTGTACAATTGGTAAATAGGTTGGTAGGTACTTTATTTAGGTTGCACTAGATCTACACAAAATAACGAAGATATGCCATCGCAATTTTGATCCTCTTCAGAGGGGATGACTTCCCTGCTTTGGTAGCCCGACAACCTGCGAGCGAAGTCGAGCACTTTACGGTAGAACAGTTTAACGAGGACCGATACCTCGCACCCTCGGTCTCTACGTAGGCTGATTAAAGTGGTCACCAACCCTCTTACTGACCACAGCCAGTTTTCTTTGTCATCGATGTCCTTCTGGAAACCGTGCCCTTACGATCATTCCACTGTGGAACAATGGGTAAATAGATAAAGTGATTATGGTCCAATGATTGATTAGCTTTCTTTTGCTTAATTTAACGGGGGCCATTGCCGATGCATACCACTCACGTTTGTGATAGCTCGTGAATGCAATTGACCCAGGCGTGAGCTGTTTTACTCTTAATTAAAGGGTCATTCTTACCAGATGCGACTCATGCGCATGGAAGAATGAGATCAACTTTGTTATTACATTTTTCCGAAGAAAAAAAAACTTACCAATCATCACGTTCTGTATTACTATCGACGGTGATCGGAGTTGCGAGAATCACAAGCGGTGTTAATCACAATCTAACTGTCTGTAAATGGCTCTTCTCACTTGTACCATTTCACACAGTTCCGATCTTCGCCATTGAATGGGAACCTGATTGGTAAATTATATTTTTACTTGAAAAACTCACCATTCATTTATCTCTTTCGGCGGCGATCGGAGATGCGTACAGCGAGAATCCCCCTTCAATCGCAAAATCTTCTCCGCGGTTTATTTTCTTTGATGGTTAATTTACCTACCGTGTTTCATTAGTAACACATGCCTGCTCAAAGTTGGAGTGAAATTCGGAATGAGCAAAAATCATAATAAATAAATAAATAAAAAATTTTACTGAGTGTTGAACATACAAGAATTTGTACAAGTTTATTGGGAAGATTATTTTAATCATGAATATATGCCGCATAAGTAGATCATCTACCTTTAAACTGTGCAAAAAAGAGATTACCTCTCAACCTCTTATTTTCTATCGAGTAAGAATCTAAATTTAGAAATAATATTTTCTTTTGATTTAATTTTTCTTTGGTTGCTTTTGTTTTAAAAATACCATAAGGTTTTTATTTTAAAGAGCAAATAAATTTTTAAAAAATATAAGTCTTTGTTATTTAGTAAATAAGTTTTTCTTGAAATTTCTTTTTGTAAATAAGTTTTTCGGAAAAGAATTTTTTTTTTTTTTTTTTTTTTTGCAATTGCAGTATATTGTTATTTAAAGATTAGTAATTTTTAATAATTTCAAGTTAAAACTGAAAAAAATAATTCATTCTTTTCTTTTTATTTCTCAAAACATTTCTTGCCATATATTGCATTTAATTAATAATCTTTTAATATTTAAATTTAAGTCTTCCTTGTGTAAAATAGCATATAGGAAAGAGTATGATGAATCAATTCAGGGGTCTATCTATTTTTCTAAGGGGTACTTATTTTGTGAAAATTATATTAAAAAAACAACACAAAAATATGAATTTATCGTTTCTTACGGGATACAAAAATAAAATTTTAAGAAAAAGTATTTTGTGAAAATGCCAATCTTCCTAAAGTTGAATTTGTGAAGATACCACTAAACAGTAGAAAATTAGGCCTGGATAGACCCCTGCAATCAGAATTATCATGTTACAATTACATGTCATTTGTGCAGTTGGGCCGGAAGGACGTTCTGGTACTTTTTAGAGAGGGTGAACATATTACTAATTTTCCCTTTATAATTTTGTATTATCTGCTCATAACACAAATAAATTCTAGGCTAACTTTAGGCTCTGTTAGATTAAGGCAATTAATCAATTGCAAAATTAGCCTTACATTTAAATTAAATTACCTTACATTTCTATGTTTAAATAGCAATTCTGATTGATTTTATTCCCTTATATAGCTGTTTCTAGGAATATTGGTTGATAAAGAGGAAAACGGTAACAGACTATAAAAGTTTTTTAATTATGCAAAAGAAAATAATGTATAAGTTTCATTAATAAATATTTCATTGATATGTAATGTAAATTAATTATAAAGCAAGAATAAGTTGAAATAAATAGCTAGATATAGGTGAATCCAAATTCAACCATTTATGATCTTGTAGACGCAATTACAAAGGAAAGTGAAGTGTTAAAGAGTTTTAGATATTTTTGTTAAATATTTATATTAATTGAAAATTTATTGACAATTAAGAGCATCTTCGCCTCTAGATCGTCTAATAATTCAATTATTTCATCTTGCAAATGACTATGATATTTCGGACTTGAGCAAAAAGTGGCGTAATATTCCATTCTGGGCTATCCATATTTTAAATATCTCCAAAATAAAGCTTAAAATCATCACTTAATTTTTGGAAATGATTTGTATAATTTTTCAGTTACTTACTATATTGAAATTACAAATGGCATTTTGAGCAAAAATTGCATATAATGTGATGCTGTCAATAAATTTGCAATTGAATGGCATTGGTATTCTTCCACCCCTTAGATTGGATCACCCCCTAATTACTCCCTATCGACCCCAGTAGACCACTTTGACGACCCCTGTTCTTGAAGATTTTATTGGTTTAACTTCAGTGCATTTTTTTATTTATACATATGATTTTACTCAGTGTTCAGAAGTACTCAGTGTTCACCCCATAAAAATTCTAAAATATACATAATATTGATTTGACCTTCATAATTTTCTCGTTTATACATTTTAAACTGAGTGTTTAATACTATTTAAAGAATATTCTATAAAGTTTATTATTTTGATTTAAAAAATAAAAAGATAAGTAGGTAATTTCTTCAATTTAATATTTTTTATTGTAAATAATTTCTAAAGTTAAAAGAATTTTTATTTTTCACTAGCTAATTTTCTTCAAAAAAAAATTTTTTTTTTGTAAAATATTATATCTGATATAATTTTATAAAAGAGAAATTTTTAATGCATTCCTGATTTTTTGCAGTGTCATTTAAATTTAAAGTTACAATTACCTTCCAATTGTAATATTTAGCTTTATTTTTAAGAATGCTTGGATTGTAAAAAGAAAGTACACACCACCGCTTTCAAGGCTAAACGCTGAAAGACCTAGGATCTTAAAGGGAAAGCATTTTATTTATGAAACTATTGAAAATACTGATGATACACCACAACCTGATCTTCACGTTGTTCTCACAACTTTTGTCGAAGGTGTGTTGATTTTTTAAAATTATTATTATTACTTACATTATATTTTATACTTTTTTCTATTTATTTATTAGAAAATATGAAATCAAAATAAAGAAATTTTAGTTATATGTTTTTAAATCTTTAATGATTATTTTATTATGAGAGGCAGAACAGAGATTGTTTTTAAGCCATTTCATAGATAGCTGTAATGCTGATTTAAAACAATTATTTATTAATGAAATTAATATGGAAAGACTGTGATCTGAGAAATTGAAAAGCTTCAGAAAGTTTTTTTTTTTTTTTTTTCCAATTATGCTTTTCAATTGCCTTTCAATCAAGATTTTACACATGATGAAATATGATTGGTAGTTACAGAAGGAAGAATTTCTTTAATATTTTTAGAATTCATGAGTTATTTTTATATAATTAAATTAATTAAATGTTTTCTTGCTGTTTAATGAACCTACCTTGAATAGTGTAGCAGTCTCTCTGAAATCCACAACAATAAGATCCACCATCGTCTAAAATTTAAATTGATTGTTAAAAACACACATAATGCAATGCATTTTCAAAAATTTTTTGCTTATGAAAAGAAAATTTTTACAAGTTGACTCATTTAAATAATTATTCTCTCTTTTTTTTTTTTTTTTTTTTGCAATCTTTGACGTATTTGAAGAAAACTGGAAGAAGGATCAAAAAATTTTAATAACGAATTATAAACTCTATCAATTACACTTTAATTTTATTAGTTTTTCTTTCAAAATGTTAAACAAAATCACCTAAACATCTAAAATCTGCAAAATTTTAAGGCTACAAAGCTCCTGTTCCCAAGTCTATTAATTAAACATGTTGTTTTTCATGTTAATAATTTATTTGAGTAAATTATCTCCATGACTGTTCAGCGATTGTTCCAAAACTTATGAAAATATTAACTTTTTTTTTTAAAAAAAATTATTTTTCGTACAGAAAAAAAAAAATAGCCAAGAAAAAAAAAAGTTGTTATGAAGAGAAAGTAGTCAAGATTCTTTTACAAACAACCTTCTTCTTTTTCCTTCTTATGACTAAATATAAATTTTTTAAATAATGAAAGATAAATTTTTTATCTTTAACCCTTTCGCGACGAGTTTTTTTTTTTATAACAGAACAATTTTAGTAGCATAAACTATGAGTAGGGTAGCATTATGTACGGTAGTGCTATCTATGTTCTGTGAATGAAAATACCTTCAAAAATATTTGCAGGTCTGGTGGGAAAGTCTCCCATTAGACAGAGAAGCATTTCTGTTCCAAAAGATTTTTTTAAAATTTGCTTGGGACGTATGTGTCCCATTAGGTGCGAAAGGGTTAAAAGCCTTTAGAAGTTAGAAATATTTTCTACAAAATTTGGAGGAAAAAAATACTATTCTATCACTTTTCTAAAAATATGCATCCCACAGTGGATTAATCATAAGACATGGTTCCCGATAGATCACCAAAGTCAAGTATCACTGGCTGGTGTTAGTGTTGAGATAAGTAACCACATTGATCAGCCTGTGAAGAAACCGAGGGTGTGCAGTGTTGGTCCTTGTTAAACTGTTCTACTGTACTCACCACAGAAGTACAAAATTGTGAAGGCTTGTCTTCAGATCATCTTCAGAGATATTTTCTAGACCATCACCAATAGCCCAAGGCTAATCTCTTGCGGGACATAAATAAAGTACCTACTACTCTGAAAATATTCTTTCATTTAACTATAATTGTATCAAAACAAATACTTTTTTTTCTAATTACAAATGCTTCAAATTTAAAATAATGTTTTTATTTTAATGTTTTCAATTGCTGAATACTTTCAATGTTTTTCAATTACTGTAATATTATCTAAAACTGTAATATTATCTAATTACTGTAATATTATCTTATTATATTATAAATTAGTGTGTAATTATGTGTGCTTCAGTTATATCCCCAAACCTAATGTCAATGTTTTGACTTCTGTCTGAGGGCACACATATTCCAATAGTACTTGAAAAGACCATTCAAATTATTTAATATGACAGTGTTTTGACTAAATATTGTAAAAAAGAAAAAATGCTATCTCTAATCCTAGGTATCTAATTCTATTCATCTCAACTTATCGTCATGAAAATATATTCTCACAATTTAAAATTATTAAAGAATTTTTAAAGAAATGCTTGTTAAAAGAAATTGGTTTTTAACTTGAGTTAAGCTTCTTATATCGCTTAAAACGAATTCTTCCTTGTATATTTCATTCATTATTTCAATATTTAGCTCAACTACTTCTCTTAAAGTTTTAATAATTTTATTTTTAGATGAATTTTTATAAAAATATATATAGAAATAAATTTTTCACTTCTTATGAACAAATTCTGTAGATACTGATGTTAAATAAAATAAATCAATTGATTATCACTTTTTAAAAAGAATTTTACCTGAAGTGATCTGAAAAAGTTTTTAAAACTTGTAAAGAGTACTGGTGTTTAAATTACCCAAACCTAATTCTGTCTTTCTAATTTCCATTTGTGTGTGTTTAGTTCATCATAAAATTCAAATTTATATCATGTCTTTTTAGTTTTTAAAAGTTTTCAAATAAAAAAAAATTTTTAATTTTATTTAAATCATTGTTTTTGGTTTTTTAACATTAATTATTGCCTCTGCCTTAGCTAAAAGAACGTTTTGCTTAATCTCACGTTTAAAAATACTTTTTCATCAACAACAGGTATTGGAGATGTTGGAGATATTATATCTGTAATGCCCGAATATGCTCGTAATGATTTGCTTTTACCAAGGAAGGCAGTGTATGCTACTCCTGAGAATATAGAAAAATATTCAATGATGAAGAAGGTAAAAAAAGATGTTAGATTTCATATATTTATATAAATTTGTCTATCTTTTCATTTTAAGTAATTAAAGCATGAATAGTATCTCTCTTTATTGTGCAATTTATATTTTTAGTAATTTAGGCTGTTTAGTTATTTAGAGGTATATTCCGATAAATAGTATCACTCTTTTTTTATGTAAAAATGCACACTCTATTGTTTTCAATATTATTACGTTGATAATGAATGTGCATACCGTCGAACTGGTTTGGAACGAGCTCAGATTTAACAAAGAAATTGGAATTGCTTGATTGGTACAATATTAAATCTATTGGAGCAAAACGAGTAATCAATTTTAGCGAGCAATCTTTTTGGGATTCATGAAATTTTTTCGTGCTTTTACCTTTCCAACTCAGTTACTGCCTTCTTGGAAAAATTCGTGTAGCATTTTGAAGACTACTTAAAGTATCTGGTGAATCATAAATCCATAGAACATGTAAACTTTTTTCAAAAGCAAAGCTGCAAACAACTATCTTCTTTGGGCCACGGGTCTTATTCGTAGAACAATAACACAACAAAGAGACACTTTGTATTGCGCAGATATAAAAAATAAATAAAGTACTATATTTTGAATTTAGGCAAACTTATATGAATTTTTTCACTCACCCGCAAGTACTTGGTTACAACGTGTAACTTTTACAGTCTTTACATGTTCACATTATAAGCAAGTTTTACTGTACTTTTACTTCAATTACTTGTTACAAAAGGAAATATATTACTATTTATGACAAAAGAATATTTTAAACAAGTGGCTACTGTTTATCATTTAAAACAAGGCATAAAATGAAAGATATGTTCACTATTTATAATTGTTATTCACTTTTATATATACAGTGCGTCCCCTATTATCCTGGTTAATCACCGGGGCAGGTCACTTTAACTTTTACAGTCTTTACATGTTCACATTATAAGCAAGTTTTACTGTACTTTTACTTCAATTACTTGTTACAAAAGGAAATATATTACTATTTATGACAAAAGAATATTTTAAACAAGTGGCTACTGTTTATCATTTAAAACAAGGCATAAAATGAAAGGAAGATGTTCACTATTTATAATTGTTATTCACTTTTATATATACAGTGCGTCCCCTATTATCCTGGTTAATCACCGGGGCAGGTGGCATGGACAATCGAAAAACACGGATAATCCGAAAACTCCTTTTTATTAAAGAAAAAATCAATCTCAGTACAAAAAATATATAAATTACTGCCATTTGCATCCTGTATAACATCAAACTAGGAATTTTCCTTTAAACAAATGTATAATGCACCATATTTTACGAACCGTAGAAATGTCACCGTAATAAAATCCTCCCATATAATCTAATAAAGTTTCCACAGATTTTAGAGCAGCAGAAATTGTATTTCCCTCATTTACTACATCTTCTGCATCAAATACTACCATCACTATTTGATTTAAGAAGTAACGATATCTTCATCTGTCAAATACTGGAAGCCAGGCTCACATGCATCACTTTGAAACCAATCTTCTAAATTCTCTTCATAAAGAATTTCGAAATCTTAGATTTCTTTTGCTTGTTCAAGGATACTATTATCATATTCTTCTTGAATATCTGAAGAAGATTGTTCAACGAGAGGTATGATCTTTCTCCGCAATCGTGATAACGTAGGCGATTTTACCTTTTATCATGCTGCTGATATTCCATATACTGCAATCCAATAAGGAATATTGCTTCCAAAAATGTGGTAGTGTTATTACTTCATGAATCAAATTCTTTTAATCTTGAAAATGTTTCTCTTTATATTTTTTGTGTGACTCCGGAATGAACACGGATAATCCGCAAACTTTATAATCCGTGCACGGATAATCCAGAGTGTACTGTATTCACTTTTTTAATACAAATACACATGTCCAAAATTTTCTTAATTAGAGTAATTAAATACTTGATATAAAAGCAGGGAAACTTTTTGTGATTGTAATATTCATTTTAGGAAAAGGAATTTTAACAACACTTATCTACGTATTTGCCTTTCATTTTCATGATTGTTAGAGTTAATATATATATATATATATACAGGGTCATTCATAATTCCCTCTGTTTACTACAACCTTATTTTTGCTACAACTGGCTTCAGTGGTACATGTTACTGCCCTCTACCGGCAAATGCTTAAATTGAAACTTGAATACTTTCGGAACAATTTCATGTGTTCTTTTTTGTCATATTCATCTTCGTTTTTTTACTATAACGCTTCGAAACCCCAAACGGAATTATGAATAACCCTGTATATATAAATAGAAATAAAGGAAACGAAGGGAATAAAATTAATTAAAAATATGACCACTGAAGCCGACGTCATCAGGGGATACCGGCCCCAGAGGCCATAAAACAAAACCTTTTCTATTGAGAGAGATGGCAAAAGCCTAAAAATCTCCCTCAGTACCCCGAAGGTTTTTGTATAGAAGTCCAGGAGAAAATATTTTTAATTTATTTTATTCCCTTCGTTTCCTTTATTTCTATTTTTATTCTCTCTTTTTATGAAATTTCTGCTGCTTTTTAGCGCATTTTTTTCAAAGAAGATTTGTCCTTTTTGATTTAATAATTATTTGTTTACTTCCTGTATATATAAACAAATTATTGTAAATTCTTATAAATGTTTATTATTGTTTAAGTTTTTTTGTGCAAATATAATAAGAAAATAGAAGTAAACAACTTTTGCTTTTTAACTACTATACAGTTGTACTTTATTTTCTAAACTGTCTTTTTAATCATAATTCTCTTGTATAAGAAAAGCAATAATCCTGATTATAAATCAAAATATATTTATTTTAGAGCAGAGGAGAAAGACCAAAATTCAGTTCTATTCATGCTGCTACCGTAAGTTAAATATATTTGGTTCCGTAATCCAAAATTATGATGGACATCCTTATTTAATTTATTTTTCTTTAATGCAGATTATTAGAAGTCTGAGTAAGATAGTTATTCCTGTATTTATGAATTCTGAAAATCCTTGGACTGTCACAAAGAGTCATCTTCATATAGCTTTTCGCAAAGAAGTAAGATTAATTATTTTATTATAATAACTATTTAAATTTAAATATTTTATAAAGTTTTTATAAACCAGATATATAAAAATTAATAAATGTACTCTTATCAATAAAATTGTGTGTGGAAAAATGTGTATTTATTCGCAGGGGGAGTGTTGTTGATATGCAAATAAAATCCCATTTTTCCCCTCCCTCTCAGGTAAGTTACGCGAGTTGCGTAATTTGATGTGCCGACTTCCCGATAGGGGAAATCGAAATATATTAGTTGTAAAAGCTGACTGAGTTTTTAGTTTGTTAGTTGGTTGGTTGATACAGTTGTATTCCTTTTGCATAGCACTGTGTGTGCACGATATTATTTCCGCAAATTATGTTTTAATAAACTCTTTATTTGCCGGCATTTGCTTCTGTGTTATTCGACATAACAACAAAGATAAATTATTTTATTATTATATGTAAATTTAATTACTTTACAGATGGCAAGTGAAACAAAGTTTTTTTTTACTCAATAAATGTATTATTATAAATTTTTTTTTTTAAGTTTATCTATAGGAGAAGAATTATGTATTTTGTGTGTTGTAGCTTCCTACCAGTTAATTTTAATTTGTTCATTTTTTATGTTTTTTTAATGTATGAATTAATTAAACTTAATTTACATGTTATATTGCAATTCTTTTGACATACTTTCAATGTAGGAAATATTTTTAACTCACTGTAGAAGACATTAATTATTTTCATACTTAATGTATACAAAAGTTCTACGAAAATTTCAGTTAACATATAAGTTGTAAAGATATCAAGTCAAACAAATACATTGGCAGTTCTTTAAAATTCCAATTTTGATTTCCATAGTTTTATTTTTCCAATTTTTAAAATAATTAAAAATGGTAGCCATTAGGCTTCACTTCACCTTTTAAAGTTATGATAATAATTTGATAATTTACCCATGTCAATTATAGGAGTGGTTTAAAAATTCCAAAAAGCATCACATTTTACCGAATAGTTAGTTCATTTCGGCTGAAAGACTGCATTCTCGTCGGCTTCTCTCTATGATTCCATCTATAATTTTATCTAATTACAGTAGTTTGATTTTTTATTAATATAATTTTTTTAATTTAACTTTTATCTATGTTTTTTTTTTTTTTACTCCAAATTCAAGATTTTTTTTAAAACCTTACAGAGAAAAAGTAATTTATCATAAATAATTAATGAATTTGTTTGTTTGAATTTATTTTTTACTAATTTTATATCCATATAAGAACTCTATAAAATTTCTTTTTCTTCATATTGTTTTCTTTCTTTTATTTAAGCATTAGGTTAAACTATATTTAGTAAAATATAAATTTAATTGTAAAACAAAGTATACAGCTACTTTTATTGCAACTCATTTAAAAAATAATTAAGGTGTGGAAAAGTTTTCAGGTAGTTTTATTAAGAAAGGCAGAAAAAATTAAAAAAAAGTTCAAATCAATATTTTGGATATATAGTAAAATTTCTTAAATAAATTTGATTGTAAAATAATTCTTATCAATGAACTTTTTATTTAATATTATAGAGCAAAATTAACACTTGACTAAATAGAACAAATGGCATCCAAAAAGTTCACTTTTTCATTGAAAGTGCATTCCAGTTGTAGCTGTAGCCATTGGTCAATAGCATAACTTCCTAATTTTGCCCTATAAATATCAGTTTTAATTTTGTTATTGCTACTTATCTTTGAAATAATCTAAAAGATTTGTTTTAATTTTTTTTCTTTTAACAATTTTTTACTAAGTGTATGATTTTTATTAATAATTATAATTGGTATAATTTGGTTATACACTGGTACCTCGAGATACGAGTGCCCTGACATACGAGTTATTTAAAATACGAGCTGTCGAGGGAGCGAAATTTTGTTTTGAGATACGAGCGACATTTGAGATACGAGGAACGGCCATGCAAGCCCTTCTCGTCCTAGACAATGCTCCTGCTCACCCACCGAACCTCGGACATGACATCCTAGAAGAGTTGAAGTTTATAAAGGTTCTCTATCTACCACCTAACACCACTCCTATCCTGCAGCCCATGGATCAGCAGGTGATTTCTAATTTTTAAAAGCTGTACACTAAGTACCATTTCCAGCGCTGCTTTGAGGTGACAGAGAACACAAACCTCACCCTTCGAGAATACTGGAAGGACCACTTTAACATTGTGATATGCCTCAGAATGATTAGATCAGGCCTTGCTGAGTGTTACAACGAGTACCTTGACCTCTGCATAAAAGCTGTGGCCTGAGTGAGTCTGTAACCGAAAATTGTGCTGTCGCCCGAGCTTCGAAGGATTCGAACCCGAAGTACCAATAGAGAAGGAGATTGTGTCTCTGGGAAAATCCATGGACCTGGTTATGGCTGAGAGAGACGTGAGCGAGCTCGCCGAGGAGCACTTTCAGGAACTGAAGACCGAAGAATTACAAGAGTTACAGTCGCAGCAGCATTCGGAGGTTCTGCAAGAAATTGGTTTCGAGGAAGAGCCAGAGGTGAAGGAGGTTATCTCTACAAGTGAGATAAAAGAGTTCATGGGAATGTGGGAGAGAGTTTCACAGTTTGTGGTAAAGAAACACCCCGAAAACTTGCAACTGGTCGTACATCGGAGCCATTTAATGACACTTGCCTAACTCATTTCTGCAGCATTCTGAAAAGGAGGAGGAAACAAACCTCCTAAAACAGTTTTTTTTTTTAATCCGGCTAAAAAAGCAAAGACCAGTGAAGAGAAATGCAGTGACTAAAATTGAGCATACAGTAGAATTAAGTTGTGTGTTAGTTGCATTTAAGTGACAAAAATACAAATATGTATGTACACTTTATAAAACCAGTTTTTTTTTTTTTTTTTTTTTTTTTTTTTTTTGCTTTACATTCTCTTTTATTATGTTTTTATACAATATTTGTCATTCATAAATACATTTTTCTTATTCAAAAACACGTAACAAAAACAATTGGGGATAGCATTTTTGGGGCTGGAACAGATTAATGGCATTTCAATTAATTTCAATGAGAAAAATTGTTTTGAGATACGAGCAAATTGGCATGCGAGCAAGGTTACGGAACGAATTAAACTCGTATCTTGAGGCATCACTGTATTTCTATTCCTTAATGTATGTAAATTTTTACATTTTTTGAGAAAAAAAAAATAGCCAAAATTTATCTTATGTCTTCTGATTAAGATGTATGAAAAATTAATATAAAGGTTTTCAGTATATAACTCTCTAATAATCAGATTTCCACTACCATCATTGCTTGTACAAATATTTGGTTAATATTTTTGTTTGTGCAAATGTGTATTACACACAAAATGCTTTTCTTTTTGGAATTCTCTAAAACATTTCTGCTACATTGCATGAAATTTATTTTAGATTAGAATAATTTGATATTTCTATTTCTTAATATTATGCTGCATTTTATATTTTTTTCTGAAAAAACTATTCTATTTTTTATGCTTAAACTTCCTAATGAACATACACATGAATTCCATTACAATCTTTGGTAATACACGTGTTTATCATTACACAAAATATTCTTTTACTACTGAGTTACTCTAGAATTTTTAATCAAACTGTATGGCATTTAAAAATACGTATAATGAGATATTTTTATTTCATTATATTCTGTTTAAATTATGAAGTTCCAAAAAAATTATATTTATAAATGTCTGCTGTATCATCTGACCTAAATATATGAAAAACTATTATTTGAATTTCAATTCTTTAGTTCTAAAAATCCTACACATAAATCCCACTACCATATTTGTTCTTAAATATATTATATTACCATGTTTGCTTGTGCAGGTAAATATGCACACAAATTTTTTCTTTTGTGTTCTTAATGATCTCTGCCACTACATTTCAGGACCACTACTACATTTCATGAAATTTATTTTAAATTATTACAATTAACAATACATAACTAAGCATTCCTCTAAATATACTGCTAATTTTCGCCAATTTTGTGAAGTTCGGATATTCTGTAACACTTAAATACCTTCAAAGATTAAATGTTCTATATTTTAATGAAAATATATGAGCATTTTACTTGGATATTGTTACTTTTATAGGGCTATTTGTTTCTTGAAATGTTATGTTAAAATATTTTAGGCATATTCTAGGATATGACTAAGTGCTCTGGATTTTAAAAAAAATATTTTAAAAAATGGTAGAAAACTATAAACAAATATTTGCAGATTTTTAGTTGAGTTTGCCAACTTTTTAAAAGGTTCAACTAGCTGTAACTAGTGTAATTTAATTGTAACTAAGTGGCGTATTAAATAAGCTTTTAAAATATACAGTTGAACCTGTTTATCTCGAAAACATCTTTATCTCGAAATTTCTAAAATTCCCTACATTTACTGTCTAAAATCAATGTATTTTCCATGTTTATGTCGAATTTTTTTTTCTTCAAAACCTCCGTTTCTCGAATTTCTAATAATAGAGCATAAATGTCAAAACTTTCTTTATCGGTAGAACTCGTAGACAGAGATGAATTCCGTGAATCCCCAGGAAGTAGGGATGAACAGGTAGGGTGTGTTTCTTGGAATTTCATTACTATCCCTGCACTTCCTTAACTAGAAAGGAATACAATGATTCTGCCAGTAAGTGAGGGGTTAATGAATAGTGACCATCAGGGGTTAGCTTTTCAACAT
The DNA here is from genome assembly GCA_949128135.1 of Parasteatoda lunata. Taxonomy (NCBI): domain Eukaryota; kingdom Metazoa; phylum Arthropoda; class Arachnida; order Araneae; family Theridiidae; genus Parasteatoda; species Parasteatoda lunata. Next base: position 86,530,752 of record OX421977.1, read on the forward strand.
AGATAAGAAAGCTATAGAAAACAGTTGGTATGCAAACTTGTAGATGCCATCCATGAAACAAGTTAGACACTATCAGAATTGCTGTTTTGCCTGGAGAAATGTGTCTCTAAAAACTATCCAAAAGGGTTTTAAAAAGCTGGTTTTAAGAATAGCTGTGAAGAGGATGAATAAGAGGATGAAGGCACCAGTAAAGAAAAAGAAAATGTTAACGCTGAAAATGCAGTGCCAGATTTGCCAGAATGGAATGCAATAAAATCTGGATTAATTGTTGACATTAATTTTGATGATTTTTACAAGTGGACAACTGCCTGGCAACATGCGGAACATTGGCAGTTGCGGAAATCATAGATAATGTCAAAGGAATATCAGATGAAGAGGAAGAAACTGAAAATCATATTGATGAATCAAAAGTGAATGCAAAAGAAGTGGAAAAAGCTGTAGAATTCTTATAAACTACTCTTGAATTCCAGGAAAATGTTGGCTATGAGGAATTTGCGATCTTTCTAACCTCAAAAGAATAATCGGAACAAGTAAGGTTATACATCAAAAATCTTCGAAAAATTTTTTTCAGTGTTCAATGTATGCTAAAAAACTTATGTAAATAGATGTATGTGGTATAATTAATTTAAAGAAATGTCTATATTTTTCTACTGAAAACAATTAAAACACTTTTAATAGCATTTCATAATTAAAATTAATTTTTTTAAAGTACCTGTATAACTCGAAACCTCTTTATCTCGAATTTTTCGCCTTTCCCGTGAGATTCGAGATAAACAGGTTCGACTGTATTTATTAGTAGTCGTGAGTAAAAGCCCTATAAAATGAATTTAATATATCAAGAAATATACATTAAAAAACTACCACTAGAAAATATTTATTCACTATCTGGAGTAAATCAATATCTCTTTTTATAGGTAACGGAATTTATAAATATTGTATTTATAACTACAAAGAAATTTGATAAGTAATCAAATGAACAAACTTTTTATACACAGGAGCAAATAGTTCCCCAGTGTTAATCTCTCTTCATGACCTCACGCTAACCTTTAATGTTACCCATATTTATGTAAACAAAGTCGTTCTTTGTTTCTTTCTTAAGCTATCAGCAGATGAGACTTTCTGAAGTTATCAGCAGATGGCCACATTAATCATAGGCCAAAAAATTACTTCAAATCAACATTTAAAACTTACCATGGTTAAGTATACTGAACACAGCCATATGTAAGGTTGAACTGCGCTGATTTGTTTGCCATAAATGAATGAAATTTAAAGATAACCTACTTAATTCATTGTCTGTGAGTCAAATAATTAACCAAATGAGTAACAATGATTTAAATTAAGTTATCTAAGCTTAAATAATTTTTTGTCCCCCTAAAAAATAACTAAAAAGTGTTTAGTTTTTGAGCTTAATAATTATGCAACGAATTTTTAATGTGCTTGAGATCATTCATATTTGTTCATACAGGTGTGTATTCAGAACAATTCTGCTTTCTAACTTTCGTATAAGCCCAAATTCTGACTACTCATGAACAAATATTCTATGGGCATATTCATTAAAAACTGCCATAGTGACTGCCATAGTAACAAACACATTTTAAATTTGTTTATAGGGGTTTTTTGTTCCACGTGATGCCATAGAACTGCCTTCATGTTCTATTGAAGGTCCAGATCTTGCAATGGAAGGTAGAGATTTTGCAGTCACAGTTACGGTAATACTGTTATATTTTAATAATATGAATTATTTTTTTATTATTATTAATGGAGGGTATATTCTGATACTTAAAGTATTTGCTTAATGCAAGGAATAATTTCTCTCTGATTAAAATTATTATTTTGAAATATAGTAAAATCTTGATTTTTTAAATTCATAAAAAAATGAAGTAATCACGTCCAACCTTATTAAATGTGCTTATAGATTATATTGGAATATATTTTCCATGATTATATTTTGCAAAATTTTTATTGAACACAAAATAATCATACTTTAAAATGCATTAGGTAATAATGAACTTTAATGCCTTATTATTTTTCTAAGAAAGAATAAATTTTGATGTAAATCTGTAGTTTATTATTAATATAATATGGTTTATTATGTTATTTTGTTGTAATATAGTAGAATTTTAATAATCTAAATATTGTTTATCTCGCAATGATTTTAATTAAAAGGGTATTTTTCATTTTCTTATTTCATATATTAACATGTTTACACTTAAAAAGTTACCTTTATCTGATTGACAAAATCTTAACAAAAACCGTTATCACCCAAGTCTTGTTTTATTGCAATGAGTGTTATTTTTGTGGGGTTTCTTTGACAGTCTTTGAAAATTTCTCCTATAAGCATTTAACATTATTGGATTAAATACATAGAGAACTAGAGAATATTACATTGCACCAACAATCAATAAAAATGGAGAGGTCAATGACTGTGTATAATTAATAATTGTGGCCCTAGCTAGATCTTGGGGGTTTAAATAAAGAAAAGCTTAGTGCCAAATATTTTTATTAATAACAAATAGCACTCGGACCAACATAAATTTGAATAATTATGAAGAGGAAAAAGAAGGTATATTCTGTTCAAAGTCTGAGCATCTACTGCCTGTTCAGATGGTGCTGTAATAGTGGGGGAAAGAGGAAAGTTTATCATATGATGCTTTAGTTAAGTAGATAAAAAGGTGCATAGTAGAATCCGTAGATGGAACACCATCCCAGGACTTTGAGTATTTTTATATAGTATTCATCGAAAATGAAGTTAAAACAGTATACACATTAGGGATTGTAAATAAATATTTAAGCAAGAATATACAAAATAAAAACCTAACGAATCATTAATCAGGTTGACGATACCGAATCCGGTTTAGTTTCATTATGAATCTTAAATGCGTTTTTAATAAACACTGTTCAATTCCTCTTTAGGGATTGTGGATGATTTGAGAAAAATAGAATCCAAAGCCGTTGAAGAAAATCTTATATTTGTATGTCTTATTTCAAAACTTAATATGCGACACTAATTTTTAAAAAAAATTATTATAGTTACAGCATATTTAGGGTGAGGAGCCCCTTGCAATGTGAAAATATAAGAAATTGAAACTTAGGATTGAGAAACTTAAAACTGCAGCAATTAGTAATAATACAAAAAGTATCATAATTTATTGTCTTTCTACTCTCTGTATTATTACTAATTATTGCAGAATTTAGTTTGACAAGCATATATGACTGTGCATTAAATTTTATTCAAAATAAGGTGGTAACACTGGTCCACTTATCTACTAATGATACTGTCTTCTTAGATTAACAACACAGAAAAAGTACCGGTACGCTGCAGAGTTTTCTACATCAAGAAAGGGATGGAAACTGCTATATTGAGTGAAGAAGACTATTTAGAAAAAAATGAGCCCATTCTAGTAGAACAAAAAGAACTCTTAGAATCAATGCCTATACCAGAAATTTTAGATGATCCTTCTTCCTCTGTTTCACTCATTGAAAAATATCGCATTAAATATATTGAATAAACTTATTTTATTTTGTTAACAGTTTCATTTCTATTGTACCATAAGTTACTCGCTGAAGATTTTTTTATGTATGTTTTTATGTCATTTGTATGTAATAGGCACACTGTATTAAAACTCATTCTAACTTTAACAACTTGCACTGTAAAGACATGACACACACACATCACAATTCTCTGATCTCAAAATTGATAACTACTGTGCACGTTGACAAGCATTTAGCACAGAAATTAAAAAAAAAAGACACTCATAGATCTTGCCCCAGAAACAGAAAATGTTCAGATTTCTACAAAGCATTGAACACCGGGTAGTAGCTGCTTTGGTAAGCACGTCAGTGAATTTCTTGCCTGCACAAGGTAATGCAATTAGATTTTTAAATTGAATGTTTTCTAATCGCTATTTTTGATAACAAAAAAAATATATATACAGTCGGACTTCTATTTAACAAACTTCCATTTTACGAATTTTTTCGAGGAACCGAGAACATTTTGGAAATTTCTTCGTAAAATAACTTCCAAATAACGAAGTGAATTTTCTATTTAACGAACTATTCATTGAGATCTTTTTTTCCCTATTTTCCAAAATATTTCTGAACATTTCAAACTTGTTAACACATTTTATGGGGGAAATGACCTTGAATCAATTTTCGAAGACACTGCTCTATGAAATGTATTACTGTTTTCTTTAAAAATTATCTTAGAGAAAGCAGTAAATTCCCTTTCCCTTTTTGTTTGCATTTCAAACGAAAAACTCAGTTCAAATTAACGGATTTTATCCTTATAGCAATTAAACTTAAGAACGCATGTGGTAATGTATGTTTAAAATTACTTTTATAATAAATGCAACTATAATTTAGAATAAATTTAGCCTTTTCTTAGTTGAAAATGAATATTGCATAATAGTGAAACACTGGATAATGTTTTGCTCTATTCTTGCTTCCCATGCAGATTTCTTTTATGGTTAAAATTTATAAAATAAATAGATACTAGTTTACAAGATAAAAGTGCATCAATTGGTATTTTAATAATTATTTCTAGTGTTTATGAGTTTAAAACCTGTTTTGTGTTGCTTCAGTATTTTAAAAGGTGATTTTCTATCCAACGAATTTTTCCAACTAACTTATTATCAGGATTTAGCGATTTCGTTAAAGAGAGGTTCGACTGTATATATGTATTAGGGATGGAGAATAATATCTAAATGAGAAAAGATCTAGAATTATCCAAATCAATATCAAGAAAAATCATCTAAAAACCATCAAAACCAGTTTCGTTGTTGGAGGAAATTGAAAAAAAAAAACATTTATTCATTGCCTTTCAATTTCACCTAACAGTCAAACTGAGTTTTGAATCTTTTAATTTTACTTTTTTTGTGATAAGCCACAAAACTTTTAAATCGTTCTTTTTCTTCTTTATTTATCTCATTTGTTTATTTATTTTGCACTGAAAACTCAGTTTGCAAGCTCATATTTTTTAAAAAAAAAAACATCAAAATTTTTAAAAAAAATACCTTTTTGTTGCCATTTTCGTATCATGATAATCAAAATTTTTAACTAACTTTATAAAGTCAAGAATAAAATATTAAATTAAAAGTATCATACCCTGAGGAAAACGTTTAAGTTAGCAGCTATTCCTAACTGAATAACTCGCAGTGGTTCTATTCTGAACAAAGGTTCTAAAATGCAAAACAAAGCCATTTCAATAAAAAAAAGTTTAAATAATAGTATTCAATGAAAGAAATTTATATGTTTTCACAAACTTACAATAAAATTAATCTAAATTAAATCATTAAACAAAAAAATCTCCATATAAAAAAATATTAGAATTATGTAAAGAAGTAATAAATTCATTTAAATGAGGGAATTGGTTGATAGTCGGTTAATGATACTTCAGAAATTGAACTCATGTAAGTTAATTGCGGACACGTTCTAATTTAATTTTACAGAACAGAAAATAAAAATAAAGCAAATGAAATAGGAGGTTTTAACATGAAAATTTAATCTTACTTCATTTATTTTAACTATTAGAAATATAGTCAGTATAAACTAATGCTACAATTAACATGTTTACAAATATTTCACAAAAAAAAAAAAATTGCACAATGCAAATTAAAGGAACATTTGGAACACTTAACAGACAGGTTTTTTTTTTCTTCAAGTTTTAGAGCATTTATTAAAAATGATACAACTTTTCAAGTTAGCTATAATTACAAAATCACAAATGTCTACTACTTAAAAAGAAAAGCTTTTTATTACATAGGTTTAACAAACAGGCAGCAATTCAAATTGAAAAATCCAATGCATGTAAAAATAATCTAACACACTTTAATAATGAAAAAACCCAGATTGCCCGTTTTAAAACATATCAGTACACCTGTTAAGCATTAATGTTAAAAATATTAACAAAAAAAAATTCAATCTTACCCTTTATAGTATTTTACCCTTTTAAAAACTAATGGTACAGATGTATACAATCTTGAATAAACATATAAAGAAAAATATGTATTTTAAATTTTATTTTCTAATAATTTTTAATGAATTATTGTGGTCATTAATATTTACATAAAATTTATATCTCAACCTAAATTTTTTGTTAAACGAGCTGTGGACTAAATCAAAATCTTGAAAATAATTCTGTACCAATTTTTTTACACTTACATGAAAAAACTTCTGTCTATCAAATACAGTGCTCATGAGTGCCATTCATACGACCAGCGTATTAAAGTGGTAACTATACAAAACTTTTGGCACTCATGGAGTTACAACAAATCAAAGCTCACTTGTAATAAAATAGAGTAAATAATAAATATAATAAGAAGGTGCTATTTTAGCACCAATATTCATAGGAAAAATACAGGATATTAAACACAGGAAAAGAATATTATATATAAAATTAATAATAAACTCTTCTTTCACTTTACTATGCAACTGTAAAACATACATCATCCGACATTCATATAAACTCATTTTCAATGGAATAATAAATTATTATGTGTTTAAGCTTGTGTTAACTACTTTTTTGAGGTTAAGAAACTGTAAATCACAGAATAAAAATAACTCTTTCATCTATGCTACTGAAACTATATATCTTCTGCTACATATATAAACTCTTTTTTTAAAAAAAAATAATAATAATCAATTATTTTATGCCTAAGCTTATATGTATTACAACTTTTGTAACATTGGGAAACTACATTTTAAAATTAGTTAGGTGACATATCTTTTTCTAAATTTTTTTAGACATAAATTACAATTTTTGAAGAATCAGGTCAATATACACACTTTACTAACTACACAAATTAACAATATCACTAGATTTAAAAAAAGAAATACCAAATAATATTAATACCAATCACAACCATTCAATACAATAAAATATTTGATTTTTAAACTATCGGTTTTTAATTTAATAATCAACAAAAAAATCTATGATATCAATTGTTTCAATTTCTAAAGGAATTCATCAATTTATTATCCGTTCTATTGTTGCTCATTAGCTTTCACTAATTAAAAAATTAATTATGTATTAAATAATGTAACAATTATGTAAACACGATTGCAAGTTCTAACTGTTTAAAAAATAGATTTAATATTTTATATTTCTCTTTTAAAGAGATTTTCTCTCATTTCTGCAATTTGGGTTTTTTTTAAAAAAATATTTCTTTAAACTTTTATTTATTTATTTTTTTCTGAGGAAGAAACAATAAAAGAAAAAACTTACAATTCCTGATTTCAGAAGCCATCAATCTAAAATTACAATACAAAATAAAATAACAAAAATTAAGGAGATAAATATAAACATTTTTGAATGATCATCATAAAAGGGTATATCACAAAAATTCTCTTTTTAAAAGCTAAAATAGCACGATAATTTTTAAGTCTGTGCTTTATAAGACTTTAAGGCACTTTAAAAAATTCAAACTAATGTTTAAAATTACATAAAAAGAGGTTTTACACATGGATTCGCAACCTATGGCCTGCAGGCTAAATGCGGCCCAGAAGCATTTAAATGTGGCTCTTAAATTGTCATAATTATAAAAATACGAAGAAAAAAATTTAAATTATGCTTTTTCCCCTCCTTTTGATTTTTATGACTACAGTTTTATGCCATCCAAAATTGGTAATCTAAAATATCATATAATATAATAGAGCAGTGGTTACCAACTGGCTGCCTTTATGAGTTTAAAATACTTTTCTTTCGTTAAAAAAAAGCCATATTTCTTCGTTTCTCTGAACTTTAACATACAAACAGTGCAAAAAAACTTATTTCTCAGGTTACAATTTTGATTTGTAATTCAATACTTTTGTTTTGTACAACTTGATAAAAATCTGATAGTAATATTTAATGTTCCTTCAAACATAAAAGAGTTCTATATAAAATTTTTATAAAGGTGCGGCCTGCTATTTGACTGGTGTTTTTAATTGCAGCCCCAAGCTTCATGTCAGTTGGAAACTCCTGTAATAAAGTAAATCTAAATAAATCTAGCTAAATATCCAAAATATAATAGAGTAAACATCTTAAATAATTTACATTAAAAATTAATTTTTTGAATTATTATTTCAAAACTATTTGAGGCATTAGGTACATAATAAAAAAATAATGGCTCAATCAGCAAGTGGAAATTTCTCGAAAAGGCCTATCAATTTATCAGACCATAGGAATAAAGAACAGCATTTATCTAATGAACTATAGTAAACTGAATTTTAGGATTCAGCTATTTACGATAAACAGCATATTATATAAATAAAGAATTAAATAAAATAATTTAATAAAAAATTAAGTGTGTAAAAACATTAATATTTTAAATAATAAAAATAAAATTCAGTTTTTAAAGTACTTTTTCCTAATAATTTGTTTCCTAAGTTCAATTACAACATTAAGAATGAGTTGGAAGTATGTATAATTATTGTAAAAATGTGAGGGAATGTAAGATAAAAATTAAAACTGTTTTTGTAAACAAAAAAATTTAACAATAATATACAATGTAACTAAGAAAAATATTAAACAAATATAAAAATTTCAATAGTTCAAGTCAGATGGAGTCATTATAGAACAAGTGATAAGCCACTTTTGGCATGGCACACCACTTTAATCTAACCGCAATTTAAAAAATCAAATATTATACACATATGCGTAATAAAAATATAACAGATAAAACTACAACATAAAAGAATGAAACAATAGCATCAATTCAAATTTAATTATGAAGAAATTTCTATCTTACCATTTGCAGCAGAAATTTTTATTAAAGCAATTTACATCATTAATTTTTATTTTTGAACAATCTCAGAGTTCAATTGTAATATAAGTCTTTAAAAAAATAAAAAACATGGATGTGGTTAAGAAACAAAATTTTTATCCTTTTTTAGAGGATCTTTGAAAACTTAAAAATAGTAACAGTAAAAAAAATAAAACAAAAATTTAAGACAAAACATTGTATACAAGTTATGTAGAACGCCTCTGTATTCCACTTCAGGCACTCCTGTTGGCCACTCTAGCTTTGAATACACATAAAAACTTCAAAGCAATTCTACTTAGAAAAATTTTAAGTTTCCATAACTATTAAATTCATGTGGAATTTGTGAAATAATGGTCTATTTTTTTAACAGTAAAATATTTTAAACTAAAGTATTAAAAATAAGCATATAAATTCTAACATTTTAAACAACACTACAGTTCCAAAGCAATACTGTTTAAAAACAATTAAGCTTTTCCATAATTATCCAAATGGATTAATACGAAAATTGCCAACTTTTTTTTGTTGATAATTTTCTGATTTGTAAAACTAACCTTTAATTAGGATGGAATTAAAAAGTTTAAGCACCTTAAATTTTTCAACTGTAGAGGAGAAAAATTGTCAACAACCATATGCAAAATCTATCTGCTCTAAGATTTACAAGCATGCAAAATTGATATTTTCTATGATAATTAGCCAAATATTCTAACTAAACTAAAAACACTTAAATTTGTAGAATTTTTAAAAAAAAATCTAGATTTTGTTTATAAGCTATCAAAAGCATTAAAAAGTCACCATTTCTTAATAAATTTCTTATTAGAATAATAACTTCATATATTTGGCCACCTTGGTCAAATTTTGGGCTGGATCATTTAGATGACAATTTAGGATAAGCAATAAGTTATGATTCTAAAACTCTGGATAGATATTTTTGTGAATAAATGGTAATGGAATAATAAGAGTTACAGAAAGCTTATTAACCCTCTGACTGCTCATCCCGCGATTTCTACGGGCAACTCAATTGTAGCAAAATCTGCTCATCCCGCGATTTCCACGGGCATGTGTTTTTCTTCCTTTATTGATGAGCGCATCCCGTTTAGCAGTATTAGACGTTTCATTTACGTTTTGACCAACAGATGTCGTTAGTTGTCCACTAAATTGCCGTATTTGAAGGCGCGTAGTGTAAAGCGATTTCGGTCCAAAAATTGAGCAGTCAGAAAGTTAACAAAATCCATTATTATTTCCTCATTTTTTAGATTTTAAGCATTTTTCACTAAAATTTTGACATTCAGTTCAATGTGACAGAAATTATAATATCAGAGCTATAAAATATTGCATAACTCTTAATGATGGTACAGAGTTGGCAAGATTTCCACACAACCACTAAAAGATTTAAGTTACTTTAATTTGTTTGGTCCACTCTGTTGTTAATACTTTGCATTGACTTTATAACATAACAAACTGGTCCAGAAATGATTCACTTTCTTGCTCTAAATGATCAAATACATGTTCTTCAAAAACATTCTGTGGGACTTTAGAATCAAACTGCTTTTGGCATATGGGGCAAACTCTTTCTTGAATAACCTGAGTAGTATTTGTTTCCTCTCCAAGCACACAGAAATTTCCACTTCTGCCATTAGAAGTTGGGTGAATTGTGAGATCCTCCTCATAATTCCAAGCAACAGTAGGTTCTCTTATGATATGTAAATCACTGCAAAAAGGTTCAACTACGTTATTATGACAAACTTTGTGAGGTGACTCCTGACTTTTGATTGTAGAAGGTTGATTTATGACTTTTGTTTGTGTACACACATTAGCCTCCCGGTTATCTTGGTTTCTCCTTTTAGCCGAGATTGATTCCTTTAGCCCAAAATCTAATGAACATTAAAGATTAATTAATAATATATTTACACACACCATTATTAACAAAATTTTTAGATTAAAGTAAGCAAAAGACATTTTTTTGGAGAAAAAAAAAATCACATTTATTTTATTTAAATCTAACTTTTTGTTTAAATCAGACTTCTTTTAAATTTACCAACCACAGCATCAGATTAAATGTATATATAAATCATACTTTATATTTGATGAAGAGAATATGTAGCTAAAATACTAAAATCATCAAAATTATTATCTAGTTAGCACAAACTAATCACTTAATATATAAAATTTATTCAAGCTCAAAATTCTAATGAGTTTTAAAGACAGGGAGGCAATTTGTCAATTAATAAATATGTTATTAAGATTAGAAAACATTGATGAAAAAAAAAACAATCATTAAAAAGTTATTCTAAGTAGGGTGACCTGGGGCAATTCACGATCACTCTGTTTTTGGGGTAAATAATGATCACCTAAGTTTTATTTAAAAAAAAAATTTTTTTAGAAATTTGAGACATGGACAAGAATGCTTGTACACTTTACTAAAGTATAACTACATTTACTTAATAATAGTTTTTTGTTTAATCTAACAAAATAAGTATCTTTTAAACTGCTTTCTGTATTTTCCATTTCAAAGATGGGCTTCAAAATGTGCACATTTCTGCAAAGATCCCCCCCTCCTTCTCTTAATAATAAATATTTTGAGTTACTTTCTTTTTCTTTGATATAAAAATAGTTTAAGCTTTTGTTTAATTGTTTCACATCTACTGTAAACATTATAATTAATTATAGGAAACTATATCAAATGTTGCCCCCTACACATGGGGTATTATTGATCACTGGGGTAATTCCTGATCATTGTCATTTTTTCTTATAAATAGTATAAAAAATAGCTAATTGTCTTTTCTTAAGTAACAGTTCATATTTATTAAGTGGAACAACTATAAAATATATTTTTAACTATAATCACAAAATTTGTTTTTAACTGTATACAAGCCATATGTGTTCTGATTTGCACCATATCTGGTTTGTCTTACCTGTCTTCTATCTTAACTTTATGTGTGTACATTGTTAGAATTCGTAAGTTTATAAATTAGCCCAATATAAATATGATGAGAAATTATAAGCCTAAAAAGGATACTTAGCTTCTAGAAAGCAAAATTAGTGCATTTCTTTTAATGATTGAAAATGAAAATTTCAATGTGAGAGCTGCTGTCAGAGCTGTTGGCAAACCTTACTTAACTTAACACTCTCACTTAATGAAGTTAAAAAAATCCAGCAAAAGTAACCTATGTGGGAACTCTTTCTTATATTCCAGCAGAACATGAGAATGAGTTGGCTGCTTGCCTAAAATGCATGGCACAATGCAAAGATTTTTGGAAAATTTAAAGTGTTAATCTTTGTTCTTGCTTTTAAATAAATCGTTTTATTAGCTGCTTAAACATATCTCTTTGGTTTATTTGTTTGATCTTGATGTCTTATTTGTTAATTACCATTGTATAATTATTTTTAAACAGCCCCTTTACTAGTAATTACCCCAGAAGGAATCAGGAATTACTCCAAAAATGATCAAGAGAAGGGGTAATTCCTGATCACTAAAAATTTAAAATCTTTTAAATTCTAATTAGATTTTCAAACAAAAGAAGGTAGCATAGGACTCATCTCATATAGCCTCAAACTTCCAGTAAATATTAAAATTCTATCTTGAATAGTTTTTTCACAAAATAGATGTTTGCATTTTTTGATCAGGAATTACCCCAGGTCACCATAGAACAATTCTTTCTTCATTATTGATATAAACTAACAACATGGGAGTTTTAAAAGCACTTGGACTTAAATAAAAGTAAAACTAAGTGGGTGTAATTGCAATAAGTTTATTCTAAGCAAATTGTTTAATATACTAATCTTTTAGCATTTCATCAACACAAGTAAATTCAGTTTCTTTTCTTTTTTTTAATTTTTTGTATTTATTAATAGAAAATTTTTTTTAAAAAAAGTTTTAGCTTACTTTTTTTTCTTAGGGGATTTTATCCCTTGTAAAATGGGTAAGTACCAGAAAGTGATAATTCGGAAGTACTTTTGGTCTTTTTTTATTATATTATGTATTTATTTAGTCTTTGAAATATCTTAATTTAACAAACACCATTTTTAAGATTTCTTTGTATAAAATCTACATTGCCAATGAAACCCGAGTAAAAAAAAATCACAAAATAAACAATATTTATTACCTAGTTATATTATATTGTCGGGAATTAATTATCGGCTATGTCAACCTTCATCTATCCAAAGGTACCTCAAGAGAGAATTAAGTTAACATGTCTTATATACTAGTGAATTGGTATTTAATATTTATAGTGGTAGTTACGCCACAATATAAAATAATATTTTAGATTAAAATTAATAATTCTTATAAATAATCACAGTTGATTTAAATCAATGATTTTTTTTTTTTTTTTTTAAATTAGACAATATAAATTATGATTCAAATCATGCCAACCTAGGATTAAAGCCAGAAATTTCAATTAATTGTTTGTTTTTTTAAGTCGTTTAAGTTTTATAACAAAGCTACTAACCTTTATTATAATCTCTAATTAGTGAATACAGCTTTTTTCGTTGCTCAAGTAGATGATGTTTTAAGGAACTTGCTTCAGATACTAAATTAGATATTGTTTCCTCAAGTTCCTCCTTGCAGTCTGTTTGATCACCCTCTTCATCATTTTTTGTATCCTGAACAGAAATGCTTAAATTCATCTCTTGAAGCTCTTTCATTTCTCGCTTCATTTGCTGAAACATTTCCTGGGACACTTGCCTCACAGCTAATTCCTCCTGTTTAGGGTCTGTTATAGAATTACCTGACAACCTAGACAATGATGGATTCAATAAACTTGATGCGGCTGGAAAAGAGTTATACTTATTTAAACTCTGAGAAAGTCTCTGCATACTGCCAGATTTCGTATCATCTATGAGAACATTTCTGAGCCTTAGATGTTTATTTTCTTCTTTAGCTTGAGTCAACTGACTTTCTAATTCTTTAGTTTTATCAAGTAATTTAGAAACCGTCTGATCAAGTTCTTTGCCTTTCTGTTGAGCAACATTGCACTCTTTTTGCAAACGTAGACTCTCTGTTTTCCACCGTATGACTTCAGATGAAAGCTGAACTTTACAAGCAACTAAAAGGTCAACATCAGCATTTCCTTTATTTTGACTGCTCGTATTCATTAGGTCAGCTTTTTGACGGCAATTAAAATTGACTTCAGGAACTTGCATGCTAGAAACTTTATCCAAAACTGGCATTAATTGTAAAATAAAACAAAAATGTTATTTTTTTAAGCTAAAAGACTTATAAATAAGTGTTTATTAAAAAATTTCTTCTTGAACTTACAATTCATTGAAATATGTCATTCTTTGAAACAGTTTTCATCTTGCTATCTTGAAATCTAAATATATAAAAAAAAGTGACTGAATTAAGAGTAACACATTAGTATAAACATTTTATAATTTTTCTAGTTAAAAATTGTTTTCAATCAAACAAAGGGTTTAAAGATATCACTCTTAGCAATGCACAGTGTAACATATTAAATTCGCTTAAGTTTTTAGAAATTCCCAATGAAAAGTTTAAACTGATTATAATCACATAGCTGCCAACCTCTAGTTATAAAAATGCAGAAGATAGACAAAAAAAAAAAAAAAAAAAAAATGCAGAAGAAATGCCTAAAAATGCAGAACATTCGCAACTGCATACTAATAAATTTATAAAAGAAGCGGATTTTAATTAATTATTTCTTTATAAATCCACTATATGAGCATAAAAAAGCAATACTCAACTTTTTTTAAAACAAGAAAAGGAAATAATTTTTTTAAACTTATGACTAGCTACTTGATGGTACAATATTCTTGATTAAAGAAAAATATGTCATATTTTAAGACTTATATTAACATTAGTTTAATTACAATATAATAGTATGCACTACATCAATGTGAGTAGCCAAATTTTTCAACAAAAAATAAGCACTTTTCAAATTTTTGGCACTGGACGGTTTTAACTATCATGTCAAAAAAAAAAAAAAAAAAACCTTTTGACATAGTTTTTGAAAGTTATCAAGAATCCAAAGTTTTGGCCTAAGGATAGTTATTAGCTATTATAAATATGAAGTAATTTTAAATTAACATATATAAAATTACAAGTGTTCTAACAATTATGTTCTTAAATTATTTCAACATGAAACTCCTTTTGTTTTGAAAATTACTGTTAAAAATCCAAATTTTGTCGCATAAAATTTTTAATAACTATAAATAAAAATGTGTCAAATAGCAATTAATCCAGTCCCTTACTTTGTTTAATTATTGGAGATAAAAATACAAAACAATTGTCTTTAAAAAAACACTTAACAATCATCTTATTCTTTACACGTAAAATCAGTTTTCATTTACTTCTCTGCACTCTGTACTCCAAGTTCATTTTTCAGTTTTGTATGAATAAGACCGAAATTTCAAACTGTTCTTACAATGTAAACAATGTCTTTTTGCATAATTCGTGGTGATAATCAACATGGAAAAGAAAAAATCTAATTTTAGAAGAGGAAAAATTAAGCACTTTTTAAAAACATCCAATGAAAAAAGCACCTTTAAGGGCTTTTAAAAAACAAAAATCGAAAAAAAGCACATTTAAGCACTATTTAAAAATGCTATGCACCCTGTATATATAAACTTAATAAAAATTATGAAAAAAGAATTACATTAAAAAAAATTCGTTCTTCTGGTGTTTTGTCGCTTTTACATGTCTGACTATATCAGTTTTACCACCATGCGCTATGCTAGTCATTTTTACATACGTTGTAGCATACATTATGTACTCTAAGATTCGATCTAGAAATAAATGGAAATTCAAGAGAATAGGACTCCTTAAAAGCTTGTTTGTACTGTTTTCGTACAGTCATAATAAATTAACAAAGTTAATCTAATGAGCAAATAAATATTGCCATAAACCAATTGCTGTTTTGCTTTTACACAAGCCATTGTCTTTTAACGTTTGCTTTCGCGCCAGCAAACAGAAAGTCACACGATAACAGGAAGCACTCTAGCAACATAAGCTGAATTCATTCTCTCATCGGTAGAAGAGAGGAGAAATCCATTGCGTCAAACTGAATGATGTGTCGTAAATGGAAAGGATCACCGCAAGCAGGCTTTCTAAGGCCATTACTAGAGTAGCACCGACGTCTGATTTAAAGAAAATACTAGCTATCGGGCGGACGGGTAAAATGTGGAAGATTTTATCTTCTGCATGTAAAAAATAGCTAAAAAGGTAAGTAAAAATGTGGAAAGCTTCTGCAAAATCTGGAAGAGTTGGCAGCTATGTAATCAACTGATTCGATTAGAGTCCCTAACTTGGAAAAACTATTACGTAATAACAAATTAAGAGCACTGAGTCAAAGAAGTGTCTTAGTTCAACTTATATCAACTAATTAAATTTTCCAAACTTCAGTCAATTAATTTAAGTTATCAGATTAATATCACCAATTCAAATTTAATTAAGTGTCATAATCAGAGTTTGGTTACTGATATCAAAACCCAGAGCAAATTTCTTCAATGTCATTGGAGACACTTTATTAGATATGAAATCATGCAAAATACTTTTATTATATACTGCTATCATTATGATTTATAACATATATCATTTATAAAAAATACAGCCAAAATTATTGAAACTATTATTGGTTCTCAATTTTGTCTCTATGTTTATTTATAAATATTTTCTATTTATAATAGCTAATAATTATCCTTACACCAACTCTTTGGTTTTTTTACAGTTGTCAAAAAGGGGTTTTTGACATGACGGTTAAAACCAGATAAAACCGCCAATTATCAAAAACTTGCCAACCCCGTATAAATATCAAATATAAGTGACAAATTCAAACGTTGATGTTGTCATTTCAACTTTGGAGAAGCCTTTTTTATTTGAAAAAAATTTATACTTATTATTTAATATATTTTGTAAAAAAGAATTAATTGTGTACTTATACAGATTGGCTAGGAGCTAGTAAGCAATTTCATAGCTATAGTAAATCACGAAAAATAGCATCAATAAATAAAATATTGATATTTATTAAATCATATTTTCATTATTTCGAATGACAGGGGCAAAATTAAGAAAAATTCTACACCTTTTATATTGCACCACTAATCAGATAAGCTAAATGGCTCTTATAGACAAATATCCACAATAAAAACTGAGAAGTTTCATGGATTTCCTCAATTTACGTTGAAGTTTTTAACAATCATTCAAAAATTTACACTAAAGTTCAATTAGTTTTCATAAAATTTTTATAAATTATTCATTATTTTAAACAGAGATACTTCTGTATCAGTACCTATTTAGGCCAACAATAATCACCAAACGATTCTTAACTTCCAAAAATTTATTTTAATGCCTGTGAGTTATAACCCTTCTAGTATGAAAGAAATCCTCCCTTTTATACCTAAGGCTTCAGGTAATTTAACAATAAATTCTATTTAATAAATCCCTTATTAAATATCTCTAGGTAAGGGACTTTCAAAAATGTTTATGATCTTACATTTTTAAAATATTTTACTTTTAATTAAAAAGATAAATATATTTACTATTGTGGTGTAACTAACTACCACTACAAATAATAAATACGAATTCAATAGTATATAAGAGATGTTAACTTGATTCTATCTTGAGGTACCTTTTGATAGATGAAAGTTGACAGAGTCGAATATTAAAAAATCTCCCTACATTGGTGACCTCCGTACGTGATTTGAACACGCAGTAACGCCTATTTCGCAGAAATCTCAACAGTAACGCCTGTTTCGCAGAAATCTCAACAGTAACGCCTACTTCTTTGGATGGTCCACATTAAAACAGTTGATTTGCTGTTAATATAAGATGCTTAAGGAAAAAAAAAAAAAAATAATAATCCTGTGTAGTAATTAAAGTCTCCCGGTCAATAAACAATAATGAAGAAAAAATGAGCGAAATGCTACAAAAATAAATAATGAGCAAAGTGCTATAAAAAAATTGAAGCAAAAATATAATGAGCAAAAAATTAACTAAATATATATTAATTGCATGAATCAACTATTGGTAATCGTTCATCGAATTCTATCCCAGATAAAATTCTGGAAGGGGAGTAATGTGGTGAAACTTACTACCACTACAAATAATAAATACGAATTCAATAGTATATAAGAGATGTTAACTTGATTCTATCCTGAGGTACCTTTTGATAGATGAAGGTTGACATAGTCTTTAATTAAATCCCCACACTATAAAGTGTAAAAAACAAAACTTTCAATTAGAAGTATTTAATGCGATAACATAGATGACAAGAAAAATAAAAGATGTTGTATTGTAGGTTTTCATAAAAATTTTAATGATTAAATACATTAAAGCTCAAATTGTGTGTAATCAACAGCTGGTCCGACATGAATTTCCAGGGTAGATTTCAATATCCCCTGACAACTTGGGGATATTTCCGTATCGTGATCTGTATCATCCCTACAACTTCTTGTTGGGGTTTAATAAAGCGTTATTTCAGAAAATACGCATAGTAAAAAAAGCTATATTTTTTTCTTAAATACTAGTATCAAAAATCATAACAATAGCTTATCATAGGAAAAATTTTGTTTACAGTATTTATTGAAAAGAATATATGAAAAGTTTATCTCCGTACAATAAAGATACAATCAGCTTTAAAAGCACAACTTTTAAAAGTAATTTTATTATATTAACTCAAATATTGAAATAAATATTTACTTGTCAAATTCGCAGAAATTGTAATAAGTTTACAAGACAAGTTACGTCACTTTGATCTATTTCTGGAATTATTGGTGTGTGGCACCTTACTACTCAAAATATTACTCTTTACTCAGAACATTCTTAAAAAAACTAGATTGACAAAATGATAAGTTTATTTCTCCTTTTTTTTATTAAAATGAAACTATTTAAGAAAGTTTTAATTATAATTTTTTTCATTTTTTTAAAACTGATACAAAAAGTAAGCTGCAAGCTAACTATTATAATAAATAATATATTACTCTGCAGTTATCTTCTGTCTTCTATCCTTCGGTCTTTTTGTTTACAATCAGCAAAATTTTGTACATGTGTATCAATGCATAGTTTTTGTTAAGTCTTGTCAAATATTAAAATCTTAAGATAAAAAAAATTTTCAATTATGCCTAAATCTAAAAGAAATAAGCAAAGTAAGTGGTACTTATTGCCTTACTAATATTATTTGTGTTGTATGTGCACGTGCTATAAGATAGCATCGTTTTCCAATAATATGCATAATCTATAATTGTTTTTTACTTAAGGTAAATTTATGACTGTAAGTCAAAATTATTGTGTACTTTTTAAGGGGATTGTATATATATTGTTGACTTATCATCAGACATTTCAAAATTAGAATTTTCGGATGAAAATCACAGACTGGGAATTAATGTGTGTAATTTGTCATGTGCAAATGCTGATTTGGGCTATGCTGCAATTCTTCTTAATAGTTTAACTTAAATAACTAATTACTACTTAAAAAATTTGCCTCAGTTTTTTTTTTTTTTTTTTTTAGAAATTTATAATGTTAATTGAACCAGTCATTTCTCATACATTTAACTATTAAGTAAATGCGCAGTTCAGCCACAATTATATCAAGTACACAAATTTTTTTGTTTTATTGATTCTTACTGAATCAGTCCATCTAATAGAAATTGCAGATTAATTTTCTAAAGCCTGATCTTTTTGAAAAATTTCTTTGAAGAATCTAATTTTTTTTCAAAAACAAAACTACAACTATTTAATGAGTGTTGTTCTTCTTTTAATATTTAACATTTTAAAGTAAAGTATTTGTATTTAGATTTTCATAGACTAAACATGATTTTAAGGATATTTTTCTTATTTTAGTTGAGCTGTCTAAAACAAAAAAACATGGATTGGAAGGAAAGAAAAAACTATACGAAGAGGTTTGTATTTTAAAAATAAACTTGAACTCTATATTTATCCTAGAATGTTAAAAAGATATGAACATATTGTATTAAAAGTTTTATGTTACAATTAACATGGAAATTCTTTTTTAATGAATCTCATACTTTTTAGATTCAATCCTGTCTTGAAACATACACTCATTTATTTATTTTTACTGTTAATGATATGAGAAATTCTAAAATAAAGTCTGTTCGAGAGCAATGGAAACATAGTAGGTAAGTATCTAATTTTAAATATTTTTTTTTTTTTGTTTTCCTTGCTTCTTTGAATATGAATGTGTGACTTCTGCAATCACCAAAATCATGAATTTTACGTAACTCTTAGCATATTATAGTTATTTACACTTAAATTAAATAAGGTATTAACCAGAGCCGGGTTAAGCATACGCAGGGCACTAGGCCAATCAAAATTTTGGAGCCCTTAGATTACATTTTTTTTCTCATATATTTTTTATTTATTCAAATATAAAGGTATTTATATATCTTTTCATTTAAGAAAGCATATTTATATTAAAAATAAATAATAGTAAATAAAATTTTAATAAGTAATAAATAAATATGATTAATGTTATATATAAAAAAAAATTATCGTAATTTATTTATATATATTTGAAATAATTTTTTTTTTTTAAGAAATCATTATTTTTTTTAAAATTTATTTTTAAAAAATCCATTTTGAAAGACATTAATTTTTTTTAAATACGTCATTAATCAGGGGTCTGTCCAAGCCGGATTTGCTACCGTTTAGCGGTACCTTCACAAATTCACCTTTAAGGGGGGGAAAAGGTAGTTTCACGAAATACTTTTTCTTAAAATTGTATTTTTGTGTCTCGTAAGAAACGATAAATCCTTATTTTTACCAATATTTTTGTGTTGGTTTTTTACTATAATTTTTAATTTTCACAAATTATGTCTAAATTTTCACAAAATGGGTACCTCTCAAAAAAACATAGACCGACCCCTGTTAATGATTTCACTCGAGAAATTTTCAAGATTTTTGAGTTGGGCTCACAATCACCCCTGTGTCATGAAATAGAATAACTTGTTCCCATATCAACCAACTGATTCGCACTGAAGTTTTGAGTTTTAAGTTGGAAAAATTAATCTTGGAAAATCTTTTTACAGTAGAAAAAAAGTTTGCATTGTTTAAGATATAGAATTATTATAAATACTCTTTTTAAAGGTATAAAAAAGGGGGGAATATTCTATTATTGAACAGTATATATCAAAGTACTTATTGTAAAAGAGAGAAGAATGGTTAATTTTATGGTGAAAGTTTGAGATTTTAATCAGTAGTCTTAAATAAAATGAAATACTTTTTGTGCAGGAAGGATCTCAAAAGACTTTCTGCAAGCAATTAACTCTTGTAAGTTGTTTCAACACGTTTGTTACCACCTCATTTTGACGAAATTTCTTTTATAAAATGTTTTATTAATTTTTATTAAACTCTGTATTGATTCTTACATCAAAGTTGAATTTAATTTTTAAAAAAAAAATTTAAATATTAATCCAAAATTATGGGCAAGAAATTTTTTATATAATTGAAAAAATATCTGAAATTTGAGAAAGAAAGAAAGTCTATGAAGAAAACATATATCTATAGAATGTTAGAATGAATCTATAGAATGTTTCAACAAAAAATATTGATACAAGGGGATTCTTATGTATTCATTCAATCTCTGCCAGATTAACCTGTGTGTTCGGATAGGGGATTCAGCCTTTTTTTTTTATCTATTAACGAGCAATACTAATATTTTTTCGCAACACAATATTCACACGTTCTATATTATATGTATCTGTTAATCAGATAGTTTCATCTATGTTCCACATAGTAAGCATTTATTTTAAGTTTCATAATAATTACTGCACAATTTTTTTTTTTAATTTTTTTTTTTATGTTTATTTGATCACTTTCAGACTTAACTTTTGAACTAGAATTACATCCCTAATGTCAAGATCTATTATTTATTTTATTAATAGTTGATACGTCATTAAATTTTTTATTTTCAGGTTTTTCATTGGAAAAAACAAAGTTATGGCAAAGGCACTTGGTCTGGGTCCAGAAGATGAATTTAGAATGAATCTTCATAAAATTGGACGACGTCTCAAAGGAGAAAGGGGTCTTTTGTTTTCCAATCAATCTATTGAAGAAGTTTTAAAGTGAGAAAAAAAACTTTTTATTCAATAAAAAACAGTGCAAAAATATAAAAAAATTTGTTTGTAGCTTTATGTAATTTTTGATAAACTGTCCTAAATTGATTTTTTTAAAAAAAGAATCTTTTACAAAATATTTTTGTATGTTTTGCATAGTTCTGCAACTTGGATGAATTTATAATTGAAGTAAAAGGAATTGATTCGCTGAAGATGGTAGTTTTAAATACCTTCATAAAATGCAGCATACAATATATTTTAAAAACTTTTTGGAAATTATTTTAAATTAAAAAAAATTATGCATTTTTATTTATTAGTTACATTCAGTAATGTGCCTCTAAGAAAAGGAGGGGGGGAAATAATGTAAGTGTATGGCGGAAGAATTATTTTCACACCTGCCTTTTTCGATAAATTAGGAAGAGATTTCAATCTCTTCTGTACCAGTAAATTTTTTTGGTGGTGGGGGGGGGGAGATTGCGCTGCTATTAAAAAAATAATAATAATAAAAGCTGTATATCGCTGACTTCAATTGTCATAAACATATTTCTGAGATTATTTGAAAGAAGAAGAAAAGAAAGTGTTTCAGTTATAATTAATCAATTTTTCCCAAATAACTGAAGTATACTTATTTAGATAATTACTCTATATGTTTCCATAAGAGAAGAATATGAGTATTTTATATTATGTTTCATAGGCTTAGGAGGTGAAAGTTGTTTCAAGTATTTTGGAAAAGTATTTATGAAATGTTGTTTTTTCTGTAATTGTGTTCATTATTGTAAAATTTGTGCAAATTTTTTCAGGTGGTTTCGCTCTTATTCAGAAAGTGATTTTGCTAGATCTGGTAATCGTGCCACAGAAACTGTAGTTTTATTGGAAGGGCCATTAAATCAGTTTCCACATAATTTAGAACCATATTTGAGACAGCTTGGTTTACCAACAGCTCTTAAAAAAGGTACAACTGCTCTTAATCATTTGTTACCCTTTTAAGTTTCCATTTACAGCATGCTGCTTACTATAGTTATATTGTATACACTACTAAGTTCTCTCTAATTAATATTTGTAGCATAGATCTGTTTAACAACCGCTTATTCAAAACATGCACACAACAAATTTTCCCATGTATATTTATGTATCTAAATTTTTGAAAATTGAATTTTATCTTCCTTTTTCTAAAAGAGTGAAAGATAAAAGTGCAGTTTTACAAATTTACTTATTTTTGTTTCTTTGGAATAGGAAAATTAATTATTGCTTGTATTAAAATAAACTTAATCTTTTTGTGTTTTAGTGTAAAGCAAATTTAGTGTCTAAGTAAATTATAAATATAATTTGTGTACTTGGGAATATTATTAGAGGAAAAATGCTGTATTACAATCAATTGAAAAAAGAAAACTTGTGTGACAGCCTGTTTGTAATGATACCAACAATGAGTGAGAAAATTGCTTATTTTTCTACATAATTACTAATATGATTGATATTAGTTTTAATTATATTAGATATTTATTACCATGGATATAGCACTAGTATTTTATCATGCTTAAGTTTTCATTATTTGGTTATAATGATGTATTTGCCTACTTTTAACAATATATTTTTGATAGAAATAATTTAGCAAGATATCCAATAATGATATTTAGTTTCACTTACATTAGGATTTATTATTATGTGCATACAGTATACATGTCTTATCATACATAAATTTTTGTTGTTTGGTAATACAGTCGAACCCCGCTATAGTGAACCGTCTGCGGACACTGTAATGTGTCCACTTTAACCGATGGTTCACTATATCCAAATTTTTTGAAGAATATTTTTTGCATAAGACAGTTGAATGATTGAAAATTGGGTTCGCAATTTTACATAAGTTATTAAAAAAATGATTAACTAATTAACAGATTATAAAGCAAAAATTGATGAAAAAAATACTTATGTTGCTAAATATTAGTTTTAATTTTACTTTTTATGAAAAAAAATTGTGATTTTTGATTGAACACAATTTGACTTTAAATAGAGTTCATCAATTTTCTTATCTACAATGTGCAAAGAATGCAAGATTTTTTGATCTACATTTTTTGTAGAAAAAAATATCTATATATTATAAATAGTCTGTCCATCTTCAATATGCTTTGCAATTTTAACTTGGTCCTCTATCGAAAACGCTTTTCTCTTTAGAGAATTTGCCATTTTCACTGCTTTTGAAATAAAAATCTTGTCTCAAATAGATAATGTAAAAATATGAAGAAAGAAGCTGTAGAATGAGTTAAATTGTTCCCCTTCTTGATTGCTGAGGGGTGATTTGTAAAGAATATGATGGTTTGAACAGATAAGAAAATTCCAAAAATTCAGCAGGTGGCCAAGTTAACTAGTTGTAGAGCAAGCTTGGGGAAAAGAGACAAAGTGAGGCTTGTCAGGGAGGTGGGAGTATAAGATAAATGATCTGTTTGGCATTTATTACAGTATAGTTAAAAGTGATAAGCATAAAGGAGTAAAATATGTCACATTTTATAGGAATGCATTCATTTTCAGTCCCAACACCTACAAGTTTAAAGATAGAGGACTGAAAAAGATATTTAAAGAAATGAAATTTGAGTCCACTATAACCGAGTTTCCAAGTTCTAAGCTGTTCATTATAAGCGTTAAAAATAACATTATTTAAATAGGAGTACGGGCGAGACCGCTAAAAAAGTTCACTACATCTGAGTGTTCACTATATCCCAGGTTCACTATAGCGGGGTTCGACTGTAATAATATAGTTGTTAACTCATTTGTATAAACTATTTAACAAGTTAGCAGGTTCTGCAGATTATTATTGATATAATTGAAAAAACACTGCAAAAAACAAAAATGAGTAAAACGATTTCTGTTACGTGATCAAAAGCTTACCTGCTGGGGGATTCTTAAACTTAAATTTAAACATTTTTTTTGTATAATTTTTTAGTGAAACTTTGGTTTATGTATTAAAGCAAATTTGAATATTCCTACTACTAAAAACTATTAGTGCTTCAAGCTTAAATTGGCAGCTATGTAATAATATTTCAATTGTTTTCTCAGGGAAAAGTTTTTTTTTTTTTTTAAGCGAATATGGCAACTAAATATATAGAACTTACTATATTCTGCAAAATAAGGCTATATATATTTTTTATATATATAAACACATAAACTTAATAACCATTCCTCTGAAGTTTGAATTGGCAAAAATTGTTTTAGATTAATCCATTTTGTTTGTTAAGATCTGTTATTTGTCAAAATTCAAAGTAATTCATTTTTATAATAAAAGGCAATGCTCTATGTATGCTGGCTCCTGCCAGAGAGATCTAGAGGGTATGGCTGGGCTCTCCTAAAAATCAAAAAAATATAATAATAATAACTATAATAGTTTATGGGACTGATTAAATTCTTTTAGTTACAAAAACTCTGTTGAAAAATTTCATTTTTAATTGTTGCTGTTGTTTTTTTTTTTTTTTTTTTCTCTCCCTAAAAATATTTGTTAGCTTTTTTTTTTTTTTTTTTGTTAATACTTTTTTTTTTTTTTTTTTTTTTTTTTGGTGTTGCATTTACAAATGACATTTTATGATATATTTGTATGGTAATTGATTATAAATTTTATTATTATCAATATTAATACTCATTGTGTAACAAATTAATTAAACAGTAACTTTAAATAAATATGATTTTTTTTAAATAATTTTTATTGAAAAATTTGTTTTTAAATATAAATGTTAAATTCAGAATTTAAAGAATTTGATATTTATAAAAATAGATTTTAAAGAAGTTTGAATGGTCAAATAACCATTTTTTAGTCTTGCACACTCTTGATAAGATTTCTGCCTTTGTATTGAAAAATAATTTATCAGTATGATACTATGCGTTTTTGTTATCAAAATTAACTTTTTTATAAATAGAAACCTTTTAAGTTCATAATTTATATATATGTATTTTTAGGTGTGATTCATTTGGTCAAGGACCACACAGTTTGCAATGTTGGTGATGTCCTTACTCCAGAGACAGCAAAAATAGTTGTAAGTATTAACATCTAGTAAAACTCAGGGGTAATTGTGGCACTTGATAATAACTCTGAAAATAACACTGCAGTGTAAAAACAATGACAAAATATCTATTTACATACCATACACGTTTCATACTTTGCATAATTTATTTAAGATTTAAAATTAAATTACCTGCTAGTGAAGTTTTTCACACCTTTCATGTTTTTCACCTAAGTTTTTTCATGTTTATTTTGAAAAAAAATTAGCTCTTAAGAATAGCTACACTGGATTTTAAAATCACATGAATGCAAATCTTAATATTAGATTTTAAAAACGTGTGAATATGGATGGAAACATGTAACTTTTAAATCAGGGAAATAAGGACATTTTTGTTTGGTTTATTGTTTGAAATATCGCCTGAACATGAATCACGATTTTAGCGAATTCCAGTGCAGTACCAGGTATTCAAAATGGTGAAAATCCATCAAAACGAGGGAATCAAATTGAATCTTCTGTCTGAAAACGTCTCATTAAAAAGATTTAGTGAAAATTTCAAGATTTACTATTTAGGTTGCGGAACTCAGGGAAAATTTGTGAGATAATAATTTTTTGGTTCTTGGAAAACCAAATACCAATGGTCTTGAGGTGCGTGTAATTTCGCGAAATTCGTAGTAAAATCCCATGCACTGTTCCTAGTCTTTAGACTCGAAAGGGATGGCACGAAAAACTAGGAATTTCATGGTACACCTGGAATGCAATCTCTCCTTAACGCTACTAAATATTATGAAAATTTTTAATCTAACGACTGAAATTTTTTTCATTATTTTATTTATAATTGTCTTAAGTTATGTCACGTGGTTAAGTTAGCAAACTTGAATCAGCATCTGGTCTAGTTCTGAATTGGATTATAATGAAATAATATGAAATATTGTTTTAATTGAAATGAAAACAAAAAGGTAATGTTATAGGGGAGTGTCGGGTACCCCCGCCCACTGTCAATTTCATACATATAGAATATTTTCTCAAGTCAGTGGGCCATCGGACATCAATTGTTATATTAAAAAAAGATTATTTTCAAAGTTTGGAGTATTTATGCAGCTGGTAACATGGTAAACAATAGTTTTGAAAATATGTTGAATACTGTAGTCAAATTTTTTAAATTTCTATTTTTTTAAGTTAAACTATTCTTTTATTGGTTTATTCCTTTCGCATTATTTAATTAGATGATAAAACAATAGAAACATACAAAAATATTGATTATTACTCATTATTATACCGAAATATAAGCAATACTCCTTAAGTGGGTGGGGCTACCCGACTCTCCCCTAAATATTAACAATAGTTACCTAACCTATTTTTTTATTGATGGATTTAGTTATTTTTTACTTAAAAAAATTTGGTGGAAAATGCTTATGCAATATTTTTATAAATACCTCACCTTTTTTAGTAGATATTTTAACTTTTCTCTTTCTTTTTTCGTAATTTTGGGTAAGTGCTTCATCCTCATTCTGTTGTTCCTTAAATCTGTTGGAAGGTACCAAATTAGAATATGTATGTAATTTTTATTGTCTTTGTATTAAAGAAAAAGAAATGCAATATTAATCTTTGTCAATATATGTGTGTATGTGTAAGTGTTTTTTTTTTAAATCAGTATTGTTATTTCGTTCATTTCAAATGCTATTCTATTGTAATTAACTTATGGTTCCATTACTATTGTTTTTCCTTTAGAAACTCCTCGGTTACGAGATGGCCGAATTCTATATAAAGATTGAATGTGTCTGGTCTCAAGATGGATCATTCTCAGATTTGACAACTGGAGAAGAATTAAAAGAAAATATTGATCAGTCTAACTCTGCGTCTCTACCAGTACAAACACCAAGTGATGTTGCCTCTATGGATGTTGATGAGGTAGTAGAACCTAGTGATGAAATGATAGAGAATATAATAATGAAGAATAGAAGAAGTCGTGCAGAAAATAAACTTAAGCAATTAGATAATGAAGCTTCTCCTGATGAAAGTTCTGATGGCGAAGAAGTGGCAGAATTTGATGGACTCAAAACAACAGACAAAGAAGCCTCATTAGAAACTTCAAATGAACTTTCTACAGATATAATTGAGAGTGAAATTATTAATACTAGTACTGCTGAAATAATTAGTAAAACCAGCTTTGATGAAGATGAAATTAATGTTGTGGAAGATGTTAAGATCACTAATGATGCTGTGTGTGATGATGAAAATGAAGAAATAGCTGAGTCAATAGAAGATGCTAAAGCCATCAGTGATGAAAGTGAAAGTAGTGAAGATGAAGATATTCCTGAATTGGTACCTGATGTATCAGAGCAGAATGTTGCTAGTGATGAAGTCAACTCACAGAATATGGACAAAATTAATGAAATTATCCTAACCAATGGGGAGAATAATTCTCTTAAAAGGTTGTCATTAGATAAGAGTGTTTTGCAAAGTCCCGTATTGCAAGAAAAGCGTCGATTTTCTCCGAAAATGACACGCTCTGCAATGAAAGCTAAGAAAGCTGTTTCGAAAATTGATTCCGGAAAAGGTAACGTGAATGATGAATTAAGTTCTTTGAAAGAAGAGGTTGGTGAGATAAAACCAGCAAAAGGTCAATCTCAAAAAATGCACAGTACTGGAGAAAGTCCCATAGAGCGCACACTTCGAAATCGGTCCATTAAGATTGTAAAAAAATAAAGTCTGTATAAATCTTATTTTACTTTTTATTTGTGTGTCTTTTTTCTTTAATTAAATGTATTTGGCTGGTTTGGCACTTTTGTTTTATTGCATACAGCCTTTATTAAAATTTAAATTTTTTTTTTTTTTTTGATAAACAGGGGGGTTCAAAAGTATAAAACTAAAAATTTATAAAACTTTTTTAAAAAATAAGGACGAATTTAAGCTAGCAAGCTGCAAATTTATCTGCTAGCAGCTTTATAGCAAATTATAGTGCACAAGTATCAAAATAATTTTTTTTATTAGTTGTTGTCAAAAAAATACTAAATCAATTTTTTTCATATGGATAAAATAATGTCACATCATTATAAATAAAAGTTCGGCTTATATTGTCCCAATCTATTTAATTATTAAACTCTGTAATTACCTTAAACGGTTTTTTGTGATAAAGCTATTAGATTCAATTGTTATTCATTATTCAAATTTCTTTAATTTACAAAGTCAATTATTGAATATGAATGAGAAAAAATTCAAACCACTTTTTTTGGATTTTATATTTAAGTACAAATGTAATTTCAATAATCTTAACAGATTTTTTTTAAACTATTAGACTGTTTTTTATAATTAAAAAATACCAAAACATATTTTTGCTTGTAATTTGAGCATTAGAAAAAATATGTACATATAAAAGGGCCACTGTGTCAAAGGGATAAAACTAATTACTTTTCAAATTTCTATAATATTATTCACACTAAATAAACGATACTTTGAACTTTTCTTTTAATAAATCTGTTTACCTATTATTTTTAAATCTTTCTTTTTGTGGCCGAACATAACTATCACAAGAACTATGTATAATAATAAATAAAATTATAATAAATGTAGTAAGACTAACCCTCTTGAAAATTATATGTATATGAATAACTTAATCCTTGGATTGCTTATCTCACAATCTTTAGAGAGCAATTGTTATTTTATTCTAAACTTTCAATACATTTTATTTAATAGTTAGGCTTTAAATAAGATTTTAATTCACAGGTGGTGCATAGTCTAGTGCTGCAGACCTGCCAACTCTCCTGCTTTTGCCTCAAATCTTCACCCTCAGGCCGCCAGGGTGTTCTCTCCTGCTTTTTTCTATTTAGTGCATGATAGAGGGGGAAAAACAGTTTGTGCTTCAGATCATGCTGGGCATTTATTTAGAAAAATGTTACCCGATAGCAACATCGCTAAAAATTACGGGTGTGCGCATACCAAAACAACAGCAATAACCGATGAAATGGCAAAATTGGAGAGGAAATATATCTTGGATACCATTGGGCAAAATGTTTTTTCACTTTTTATAGATGGCAGTTTTTTAAAAAATGCTAAATCAGCAACATCTCCAGTTTTAAAACAGTAGCAGTTAAAAAAAAATAAGAAGAAATACATTTATAAAGTACTCATTATTGACATATTTTGAACCTCTTCCTAAATTTTAAAAAAATCAAAAGATGTGTTTTAATCTAATTCTATAGAACCTTATATTTTATAGTAAGGAAACATACCTTTATTAGTCAGTGTCAGAATCTTAATGTGGTCTATTTTATGTAATGTAAATAATATATTTTGAAATGAACTTCTTGTAGGAATTGTGAATCAAGTTTAATTTTCAATATTGTGCTATGTCGTGATACAGGAAGAGTCTCCTGCTTTTTTTATTTTCTAAGGTTGGCAGGTCTGCTAGTGTGTGTGAATTTTATAATCTTTAATCAGTTTTTCAATAAAGATGTGCGACTTTTTAGTTATATATTTTAGCATATGTTTACATGTTGAGGTGGAAATTTCATTATAACCGGAATATAAAAATAACTATTTAGCTGTGTTAACTTATCTCATTCTATTAGTGTAACAGCTTCCATTTTCAGAAATTGTAGACCTTAATTTAACAGTTGCAGGGAGAAAGGCAATTTTTTAAAAGTGTTGCTATTTCTTGTCTTCATATTTTTATTGAAGCAAATTTGGTCAGAATAAATTTCACTTCATGTGAAGGTTTTTGTATCCCTGATTTTTTTTTTAATCATTTCTTTTTCTAAATACAGTAAATACTAATGTGTTATAGTAGAGTTGCATGTATTTAAACGTTCTATAGTACAGAAAAAATTTCATATTAATATCAATACTAAAAGTAAACAAATAATTATTAAATCTAAAAGGACAAATCTTCTTTGAAAAAAAGCAGCAGAAATTTCATAAAAAGATAGAATAAAAATAGAAATAAAGAAAACGAAGGGAATAAAATAAATTAAAAATATTTTTCATTTATTTTATTCCCTTCGTTTTCTTTATCTCTATTTTTATATTAATATCAACTGATTTTCAATTCTTGTGGGGGTCATTATGGTGTTACATAACCAAAAAAACATGATAATTTCTCAGTGAACAATTCAGAAAAATCGTTAATCATGAATCCCTACATTTAAACCCACAAGAGCATTAAACTTCAGGTATTTGACAGAGGGCCTTTTATAGTTAAAAAGATTAAATTCTTTTATTTAAGTATACACTGAATATTTTGACACTTTTGCAAATAATTTGATGTTTGAAAAGACCCTATTAATTGAAACATAAAATTTTTTTTAGGGGATGGGGAAATTGAAAACTACTGGTTGATAGAAATATGATTTTCTAGATAGACAGTCTGAAGGTTTAAATAAATATTTACGTTATCACTAGTTGACCGAAATCTCTTTGCAAAGGGAATTATAATTTGGGTGTATCCGCTATATTTACCGGATAATACTCATTTATACTAGACTCCGACGCAACCATATTAAGATTTAGAGTCAAATAGTTTTTAAAAAAAGTAGTTTATCCTTATAGCTTCTTATTATTGGTTTAAACGTGATAGATTTCAGGGTTGTGCAAAGTTTTTATTTAGTAAATAGAAATGAAAATACAGTAAAGCACTTAGAAAATAATCCTTGGTTGAAAATTATTGAGAGTGAAAAACCATGTGTAGAAGAAAAAAAGTGCACAATTTATAGTTGTCTCAATTTTATTATTTTTATTTTTTTTAAACTTTACTTAAAATAAAAAGAAAGCTTTTCTATCTCTAAATATAAGACAGAGCACTCACTGAGGAGGCATTCCGTAAGTAAGAGATATAAAGGCAGATTCCCTTACATTTGCTCTGGGCATCTTAACAAAACTATATAAGAAATCGCTACCTATATACTGCCTGCCTTAGAGTTATTTTTAAGAATACAGAAAAAAAAATTATGGAAAAACCTATTATTATTAAAAGTTATCTCAGAATATATTTTGTATTAAAATGATTTCTTTTTGTTTCGTTGGCTCAGCTTTCCGTTGAAACATGGAAAAATAGCAAAAAACTCATCTTTCTTACAAATTATACGTAGTTTAGTAAAATTAGACTTTTTCTTTGAAAAAATTTATGCCAAAGATTTTTTTTTTCGTAAATATCTTTGCGCTATTACTGTAATTAATGCCTGAAAACTCCCTTACTCTCCTCTGTACGCTTCCATCTTTCATGAAGGAAATGGGTAATTTGATGGGGGGAATTGAATTTCTTATAGACTGGCGAGTGAGGTATATTTACGGAAAATCCCTTACTTTATACGCTTATTCTTTCATGAGAGAAATGAGGTGATTTGTAAGGAGAATTAAATTTCTTCTAGACTGGCAAGTGAGGTATATTTACGGAACCATATGCAGAAATAATGCCTGTAAACTCCCTTACTCTACTCTATATGCTTCCCCCTTTCATGAAGGAAATGAGGTGATTTGATAAGGACAATGGAATTTCATCCAGACTGGTAAGTGAGGTATATTTACGGAACCACATGCAGAAATAATGCCTGTAAACTCCCTTACTCTACTCTATACGCTTCCTCCTTTCATAACGGAAATGAGGTGATTTGATAAGGAGAATGGAATTTCTTCTAGACTGGCAAGTGAGGTATATTTACGGAAAATCCCTTACTTTATACGCTTATCCTTTCATGAGAGAAATGAGGTGATTTGTAAGGAGAATTAAATTTCTTCTAGACTGGCAAGTGAGGTATATTTACGGAACCATATGCAGAAATAATGCCTGTAAACTCCCTTACTCTACTCTATATGCTTCCCCCTTTCATGAAGGAAATGAGGTGATTTGATAAGGACAATGGAATTTCATCCAGACTGGTAAGTGAGGTATATTTACGGAACCACATGCAGAAATAATGCCTGTAAACTCCCTTACTCTACTCTATACGCTTCCTCCTTTCATGACGGAAATGAGGTGATTTGATAAGGAGAATGGAATTTCTTCTAGACTGGCAAGTGATGTATATTTACGGAACCATCTGCAGAAATAATGCCTGTAAACTCTCTTACTCTTCTACTCTGTTCGCTTCCTCCTTATATGAAGAAAGTGGGAAAAACTGAATCTCTTCTAGACTGGCAAGTGAGGTATTTGCAGATGTATTTTTTGCGTTGAATTCCACTAAACTTTTCC
This sequence comes from Parasteatoda lunata, assembly GCA_949128135.1. Lineage (NCBI taxonomy): Eukaryota > Metazoa > Arthropoda > Arachnida > Araneae > Theridiidae > Parasteatoda > Parasteatoda lunata. Next base: position 86,563,682 of record OX421977.1, read on the forward strand.
CGAAACGATCGCACTAATAGTTTAGAAGCTGTAAACGTATTGTATTAAAAAAGTACAATTTCGTACTTGATCTTATTTACGCATCTTGCATTGCTATACTGACAATTCAGCAATTTTTTCTTACATGCTTTTGCTCATTTCAAATGAATTAAAAAAGAATCAAGGGAGCTTATATTTCAAAAGCTGAAATGGATTTATTTTTTTTTTGTATAGAAAATACTATTTTTGAATAGTATTAAGAAGGAAACCTTTATTATAACCTCAAAACTATTGCTCATGTAAACGGGAATTTTATAGATTCCTATTCAGTATTTAAAAAAACAATTCATCGGAATAATACCTATCAGGTTCACATTGTCTCTAGTTAAAGTAAAAAGGGCATTAAGTTATGTCAAAAGTATCGTACTTTTTATACATAAAAACATTTTCAAACTTTGAACTATTGACTCGTGTATACTGTCTCATTCTATTCAACGTGAAATCATATAAATGAAACAATGTTTCAGCAAATAAGATAGTAATATAAGAGGTGTAAATAGGTACAGTGCGCAAAAAAACGGACCGCTTTAAATAACTTTCAATCTAATGCTCGGATCTATTCACGTTTTTTTTGGACGCAAATTTTATGGTTAAAGGGGATGACCTCAAATATGCCAATTAATTAGTGCAAACAATATTTTAAGTTACGAAATCTGACACAAAAACGTACTACAACGGATTCGGATTTTTGATCTTCAAAATATAGGGGGTAGCCGCAATCTGGGAAATATAGTCCCAATAGTTTGGTCAGGAGAGCTGTCTGAATTATGGACCCTTTTTCATTCACTATTTGCGTATTTGACCATTTCTCGAGAACCTTTTAAGCGAATTGAAAAAATTTCCCACTCAATTATAAATATTGTTTATTTTAAAATAATTGCATGCTAAATATAACTTTTAGTAAATATTTATTATTTTTAGTTATTTTTTTTCAATAATAGTAAAAAAAAAAAAAGAAAAAAAAATTGAACTGTCGTAGGGGCTTACTACTTCTTACATAATTTTAAATGGCAAAATACACATATATGATTTTTTTAAATTCTATGATTTTTTTATAATTCTATTTCTCAGGAAATATTTGATCGATTTCGTTAAATTTTTGATTTCCGAGCTTTAGATCAGATAGGGACCATGGTGCAGAGGCCAGATTACTGTCAAAATCAGCTCTTCAATCTAATGATTACGTTGATTGCAAGCATGTTTAGGGCAATTGCAGGCAGTGTGAGTCATTCAGTAGAAATGGATCCTCGTGTCCACATTTTTAAATGAGAACTAGATTAGAGGAAAATGAAAAACTCGCTAATCAGGCCCTGTCTTCCATGTGAAAAAGTTCTCTTTAGTGAGAATAACCTTTTAAAAAAATGCTTCTTTTAAATTTGCTCAGCGTAGGGACCGAGGGTGTGCGGTATTGGTCCTCGTTAAAATGTTCTACCGTAAAATGCTCAACTTCGCGTGCAGGTCGTCGGGCTACCGAAGCGGGGGTATCATCCCCTCTGCAGAGGATCAAACTTGTGAGGGCATGTCTTCGGATCATCCTCAAGGATGTTTCCCAGACCGTCTACAATAGCCCATTGTACAGCTCTAGTGCGACGCACATGAGCAACAGCAACTACAAATTTGCTCAGTTTTAAAAAATGTCATTTTTAAGAAACTATTCTGATTAGTGTTAAGGGAAAGAGTGGACAGAAATAGTTAATCGGAAATGTTTTTGAATAAAAAAGTGTAAACAAAGCAGAATCGCATGGATGTGAGGTTTCAAAAAACAGAATAAAACTTTTTCCTGTAATTTACTTAAAACTATCAAGAACTGAAAGTTAAAGAACCTGTGCTGATCCTTGAATATGTGAACTTTCGATTTATTTCAAGAGTGTGAAAATTATGGATTCTAATTTTAATGAGCCCTCCAATTTTATGTTAAATCTAATATCTAGCCCTCCTAAAAAGCGGAAGAAAAAGATTGATCAACAATATTCTAAAGTAAAATATTTTAATCTCATTCAAGCAGTACACTTTTGTTTCCCTATTTTAAAGAAAATATGATTCAGGCTTTTGTTTTTGTGACTAACTTATATAATGATTTTAATGGAATGATTTTCTGAGTGTATATATATATATATATATATATATATATATATATATATATATATATATATATATATATATATATATATATATATACAGGGGGGATTTCCGTAGGGACCATAATATTGTGCTGAAAATGAAATCGAAATTTTAAAAACTATGTGGAAATAAATTGAAAATGCGAATACTGTTAAAAATGTGATCGACGAAATCAGGTGAATAAAAATAAAGGAAAATGAAAATAAAGGAAAAAATATTAATTTTTAAATATAGGAGATTCGAGCAAATAATTGCATCTCAGTGAACAACAAGCAATTTGTCACAAATCGAGTGCATCAAAAATGAATTCTATAATTGGCGATTCAATAATGTCCCATGTAAGATAATGTTGTATTTAAAAATTACAAAAATCTGTAGAAATAACCGATAAAAAAGTGATTGTAAATCCTGTGGAATTGTGGGTGAATTGTGAATAAATGAGTGTAAAATACGCAATTTGAAGTTTGCCGAAGGGAATAATATCACTTTAACATTGAGATTTTAAAAACCAAGTAAAAGTTTGTTTTTATAAATTCCGTAATAACAATCATCCAAACTATTAGGATTCACTGTGGAATCATTGTTTATTGAGCGGATTAAGAAATGCTTATGCAATGCATGATTCGGAATTTGCGGTGTGCTATAATGGCATATCGATTGGCAAATGAGATTTTAAAAACATTGTGAAACATTGTATTAAAAGCTGCTCAAGTAGCGCAACCGTGCAAGTCATGTAGATTTATTCATTGTTAATTGAAATTGACCTTAATTATGTTGCTATTTTTCATTGAGGCAGGATGCTTTGTTGTTTTTTTACCTTAAAGACCTAAGATCTGGAAAAATCTATTTTACGGACTTGTCAAAGTCCTAATGATTTTATATATGGGACTTTCCTATATATAACTGAAGAAATGAATTAAGCTTTTAGTGTGTTTGCAAAGTTTATTGAAATTATTGTTTCAAAGTCCGGTTTAGGAAATCAACTGCTTTTTAATATAAAATATTATCAGAACTAACATGGTTCTAATAGACGATGAACACTGTAATTGGTTTATAATTTTTGTCTTGGTTTCTCTTCTAGCAAAGTCTTGTGAAATAAATTTGTTACTCACATATGTATGGGACAACTTATAGCCTGTACCATAAGTTTGTTAAGGTAAAGGATATAAATATTGCCATGATTTATTAATCTTGTGCAGAGTAGAGCCTTTTAAATATTTCAGTTTAAATGCAAATATTTTCCTCAGACTTGGAATCCAAGAAAAAGGTTTAAGTATTTCTATTGTGTAAGAATTTCTGCTGACTATTTCCTGTTTATGAGGAAAAATTCAAATTCTTCCATGGAGTAAACAATATTTGTTCTGATTTTATATCAGCTTGCAGATTACAGGAGATATTTAACTTCGTAACTGTAAAGCGTTACCTTTATATTTCTGCTTTTATTTCTTAAAACTGTTTCAACTTAAACATGCTTTAGAGATAATAATAAAAAAAATGCAATTGTTATAATAATAAATTGACTTAATAAAAATAAAGTTATTTACAAATTTATCCCATATCTTGAAATTATTAAACAAAAGGTAAAATTATTTTGAAATGGCAATTTAATATTAATTCTAGGCAGAAAAAAGGAGAGGGTGCGAAAGTTTAAAAAAGGGCATTATTATTCTAAAAAGGCAATAATTTCTTTCTATGGGCTTTACATGTTCTATTAAAAAACATTGTCAATTACAATTAGTAAAAGAACATTTTTATTTACTTTACTATAAGTAGCAAAGCAATCATATTAATTACTAAATTTTATTAATAAATTAACGTAATCGAGTTAATGAGTTAATTAGCTTAGTAATTTATTTAAAATGCTTGCATCTATTAATAAAATAATAAATGTATCTTTTTAAGTGTCTGCAGTTATGATTTAATAATTAAAATGATTAATAATAATTATGATTTAATGATAGTGGAAGTACTGCAAACTTTTAAAGACAAGTGTAACAAGGGGGTGTCTTTCTTTCCTTTCCCATATAAATCTATGTATTGACAGCAATGACAAACTAAATAAAAATAGTTGAAAATAACAAAAGTTTAAGAAATCCATTGTAGAGATTGGGGGGAAAATAAAGAAGGGTTGAGGAAAGAAAAGGGTATGGAGTCTAGAACATCAGGGCACTAATTTACCTCAGCGGTAACAGGGTGGATTCTTTTGACTAAAAAGGCAGCAGGGTGTTGCACCCTGTTTACCCTGCATAGAATGAGCTCTGGCTCATGTCTTCTCTAGCCTTACTTCTATTATATTACATTAAAAAGGCTTATAAGATTATAGTTAAGAATTTTTATAAGCATGATTAAATATCATTTTAAAGTTATCTGCATTTAAGATTTCTTTAATTAAGAGGGGAGCCATCCCCTCTGAGGATGAAAATTGTGATCCTCAGGGATGATTCCCAGACTGAGGCCAATTGTGCAGTTCTGGTGCAACATAGTTAAAGTACTACTACTATTTCTTAATTAAATATTTTTAAGCATAATTGCATATTTGTAATTAAAATTTCTTTAAAAAATTTGATTTTTCAGTTTCTTTTTGTATTATCTTTAGGATGTTCCTCCCTCTCAGTCATCCAAGATCCAACAGTCATCCAAGATCCAACAATTGTTTCCTGAGAAAAACACAGAAATGTCACCTCATCCTCCTAAGAAAAATTTTCAAAACTTCAAACAGAAAACAGTTCCTGAAAAAGGATCAGATTCAACAAATTTTAAACAAAAAGCAGTTCCTCATGGAAAGGCATTTTCATCTTTATTTAAGAGTAATCCAGAAGTACATCCTTTAGTTGTGTGAGTAATTTTTATTTTAAGTTATTATTTTATCATGATTTTTAGTGCTATCTGTTATTACTTTACCATTTTTACTTAATTTTCTAGAAAACTGTTGAAAATTTTCAATATCTCCATGTTTGTTCTAAACTCTCAGTTTTTGAACATTTTAGAAAATTGATAATGACTAAAAAAATGTAATAATTTTTTTATGTGATCTCCACTTCGATAAAGTAGTCTAGTTTGCTAATGTAAAGTTCCTTTTTTTAATTTTTAAACTGCACTGAGACACTGTAGAGTGTAAAAAATACAGAAATTTTCTTTCTACACTGTGTAAAATGAAATAGTCCTTTTTTTGTTATTTTGAGAAGTTCTTTGTATTTTAAAATTTTGCATAAGATAAATTGCTATATTTGAATGAAATAAAGAAAAACTTCATTTAAATGTTTCAAAAACTACCTTTTAAGCAGTATTCTAGTTAATTTGCAATTTATCTTTCACATATTAATATTTATCTGCATTTTAGTATTAGTTTTCTTCACAGTTATTTGTTACCTACATGTTTCAACTGCTTTCAAACTAAGTAAATTTTTTTGTTGTTATGCTGGGTAGGGTGGTCAAAAACTAAAATTGTAAGGGAGGTAAGATACATAAAAAGATGCAAAACAGCCCATGATTGGAAATCTCAGAAATAAATGAAGAAATTGGTCACTGAGGTAGAAGATCTGAAGGAACAAGTGAGTGATCAATTGTTTACCTTTATTGGACATCGTGAGTACAAATAGCGTACTATATTTATAGAGTTTCTCTAGAAATGCTCCATTGGCGGCTCTGCGTTGTTGACATTAACATAGCATTAACTGCCAGATACTGAAGCACTTACTTATTTCTCTTATTGTAGCAACTGACCATATGAGCCTTGCCACAAGATCCATTGCAGATTCCACTGATTCATAACATGGAATAGGACAATAGCTTTGAGAGCTCTCGGTAAAGAGAAATGTAATGAGCATGAAGGGCACTTAACAGAACCGACATGATACAGCCAGATGCACAGTTGTGTTTCATTAGTGCATAAGAAGTCATGCATTTGGTATTGCTCTATGATATTTATGGTCAAGGATTGTTATGCATTTCTCATTCTTAATGTTGTGTATCTTACTTCCCTTCATGGGTTAGAATCCACGTCAAGCTAACCTTGTGAGGATTTGTTTTCCTGATTTTCATCTTGTGAAGGTTTCATGTTTTTTTAAGAAAGAGTTGAACGTTGCAGTCGTAAACTCAGAAATGGGTCGACTGCTCATCACCGGTTATGAAATGAAAAAAATGTTTTTTAAGGCACACCTCGTAACCAGTCTTTTCAGAAATATTTCTAATAAAAGATAATAAAATATTTTTTTTTTCTTTATTTCTGTTGTAGAAGAAAACAGAGCTCATTGTCTGAACCATTATTTTCTGCTAAGACTTTTGAAGAAATGAATCTTCATCCACATCTGGTAAGTAAAATTTCTTGTGTCAAATTGGATAATCTTAAAAATTTTATTTTTTATGCCTTGTTTTTTTAAAACTCTTCTACTATGAGATATAATCAAAATTTGAATTTGAACTGAAATCTGAATATAATTAGTGATTTTCTAATCTTCGCCAATCAACATTTAATATTTGGGTAGATTGTGTGAAAAATATGTTTTAATGTCTACAAATATGCTTTAATGTCTACAAATAGGTTTTAATGTCTACGTTTTTAAATTAATTTTGATTGAAATTAATTATTTTTATTCCAAACCAAGGAAATATGATGACTTAAAACTTGGAAAACATTTTTACATAAATTGCCATTAAAAGAAATAGATTTAACTTAAGTTGTTATTATAGAGATCCCATCATTATTATTTTATATAAAGTAAATTATGTGCTAAAATGTTTTCAATTAAACGTAATGTAAAATAATTTATTACTGATATTCTGTTTTACATAATTTAGTTGTTGAAAAGAGTAATTTCTTATTCAGTTAAACTTGAATAAAGTAAATTATGTGCTAAAATGCTTTCAATATAAGTAATGTAAAATAATTTATTACTGATATTTTGTTTTACATATTTTAGTTGTTGAAAAGAGTAATTTCTTATTCAGTTAAACTTGAATACATTACTCTTTGTGTTTTTAACTTCCATTGTTGTTTTTAAAAGGCCTGTGTCAAATTTTTATTTTATATAACTCCAAATGTTGAGCAAATAAAATGGTTAACCATTTTTTTTTTTTTTTTTAAATATATACAACAGATTTTATTTTATTTAACTCAAAAATCTAAATGCAAAAAGGAAAAATTATCTTGTTACTTTAAATTATTTTTATTTAAAGCATATTTTTGCCCTTTTTATTATGTTAAAACATGCAATTATTCGATGTTTTAAACGTGTATTTAAAACCAGTGCTTTAAATATAACAAACCTTATAAAATCTCATTTTTAAGTCAATATTGTTTAGTGTAAAAGTAAAATAAAATGTTGTCTGATTTCGATTAAAATATTATAATTTAAAAAAAAAGGTTATTGCCTTAAAAAAAAATAAATAAATAAAAGACTGCTAATGTAAAATATCTCTACAAAATTTCATTCGAATTTGTGTCTATTTTTTAGATTTCTTGTTTGAAGAGTAGAATGGATATTGTTAGAATGACAAAAGTTCAAGAAAACACAATTCCAGTCTTATTAGAAGGGGATGATGCTCTAGTAAAATCATGTACTGGGTCTGGTATGAAACTAAACATTGTATTTTCTACTAAAAATTTGTTTATAGGCTTTCTTTATTCAGCACTTTGCAAACCTGGAAAATTAAAATTTCACTTAGCCAATGCAAATAGCCAGATATAAAACTCAGTAACAGCATTAAAAAAAGGGGGGGGGGAAAGCTGAGTTAAATGCTTAATTGTACCACTTTTATCTGCTTTAATAAGAGCACAGCTTTTTGATATTTTATTTTTTTCAATTTTATAAAGGAACTATATATTGAATATATTGAAAGGAATATATTGAATAAAAATATTATCAAAGTAGCAGTCGTAAGTTTACATATGGGTTGTTCCTGCTTATTGGTGGCTGAAGATAGGAATGACAAGATTAAAAATTTGTACATATGAACAATCTAAAGACATTTACTTTGCAATTATCTTGTTCAGTATTGAGCATACTGTTATTGTGGTGACTTTTTAACTATCATAATCTCCTTTTTATTCTTTTATCATTAATTTAGTACTGTTTCATTTTTTTGTACTGTATTATTTTGAAAACAATTTTGTACTATATTATCTTTAAAACAGTATTAAGTTGCAGACATATTTATCTTTTTTTCACTGTGATATATTCATTCTGTTACAGCTTGCTATATTAATAATATAAAACGAAGCTCATGTTATGGTTATTTTTGTTCTATCAAATTTTTTAAAATTCTCTAATAAATGGAATAATCCATAAATGTAAAATTCACAGTTTACTGTAGTACTCATAAAAAATTATTGTTTTAACTGACATATTAATTTTTATTATAGGTAAGACATTGGCATATGCTATTCCAATAATTCAAAAGTTTCAGGAAATAGATCCCAAAATTAAGCGCTCTGATGGTGTACTTGCTTTGGTTATAACACCTACTCGAGAGGTAATACAATTGTGACAATTTAAATATATATATATATCTTGTTAATGTTAATGTAAGGCCTTCTAATTTTTTCCTCTTTTTTTAGCTTGCAATTCAGTCTTATGAAACTTTTTCCACCTTAACAAAAGTAAGTTTTTTTCACGTTTTCTTTCAGTTTGTTCTTGTTTGTTTTGTAATGTTATTATAATGAAATTTTAATTTGCATAGAAATATGCAGATTCCGATTATCTACTTTTCAGTTTATTTGTGATATTGTTTTTGAACAAAATATTGTTGGGTTTAAAATTATCCTGATTTTCCGGATAAAAATATTTAGTCCTTATTTACCATGATTTTCATTATTTTTTATCCAGATTTTTGTGTGTGTTCAAACCTTTGCAATCTTCTTTACACTGTTTAAAGTAGATTTTAGTGACAATGATCTACTTTTAACTCTGTGGTAAAGTAAGTTTGGGTCTTACTGTTGATTAGTTTCTGAAACAACTATTGTTTAAAAAAAAAAGAAAAAAAAAAGCCCTCAGTGATGAAGATGCAATTATTGTTAAAGTCTAATTACCAATAGTTTGTGATAAACCATTGTTTATTATTCATTTAAATAAAATGTTCTTTTATTGTTCTTAAGTAGAGCAAATTATACTCTCCTTTTTTCTCAATTTTTTCAAAAGTGTTGTTTCTAATACCACTTGCCAACCAGCTAGCCTGTTTGGTAAAACCAATCCAGTTTAAGGCAGAGGGTGTGTTTACTGTTTTTCAGTGGCGTAATGAACGGCCAAGAATACAAATTCAACCACACACACGTCACAGTGTGTCCGTTTTTTTATAAAGTAGACATGTATATGCATACTGCTCCAAAAATGTCCTGTTTTTTTCTTTGGCCCACTACGATGCCTGATAGTATAGTGACAAGATCTTGTATGCTTAAAAAACAGTGATTCTAATTCTTGGTCTTGCAATAGTATATTCATAGTAGTTCATAGTAAATTTTATGCTCTAGATTTTCTTTGGATTTCGCCCAATCGTTTCCCCCCCCCCCCTCCTTTTCTTTCATATTATTAGATAATGATAAATTATCTTTTTTAGTGATAAATATTTGTGTAATTTCACTTATTCCATTCGAATTCAATATTCAATTGCAAGTTAAGTACACTGCCGTGTCGTAGAAAGATCAGCATAAGAGACAAAAAATTCAAAATTGAGATATTTATATATTTGGCAATTTTGCCCTATTGCAAAAAAATCATTTTTTTCCGAAATGAATTTTGTTTTATCAGTTTCTTAAAATTCTTTTTTAATCTTCATAGTAATAGAAAGTAAATAGTTCTCAAGTAACTTTTCTTGAAATCTTATCTTGATGCATATAAGTTGTCTTTGAGGTATCAAGCATTGAAAAACGATTTTTTATTAATTCTAATAAAAAAAAAAATTTTCATTGTTGATTTGTTATTTAATAATATTTACTTGACATTGTTAATATTCCAGGCATTTACTTGGATTGTACCTGGGTACTTAATTGGTGGCGAAAAAAAGAAATCTGAAAAAGCAAGGTAGACTATATATTTTTTATTGAATATTGTTAAATATTGATATGTAATAAAAAATGCCTGGTGTCAGGCTTTTAATCTAGAAACTTATTCACTGTCTGATATACATGTGTTTAACTGTAAGTTTTTGTTCTAAAGTAAAAATCTAATGTAGTGTGTACTTGCTATGTACAAATTTTTGGACAAAAAGAAAAAGGTAAAAATTATAAATAAAAATGTGTGGTTTGTTATTTTTGAGAGGTATAATTATATTCATTTGAATGTTTTTAGATTTGTTGACTTTCACAAATCATTGATTTATATTTCAACAAAGTTTTCTAAAATGCTGGTCTAAAATTTAAATTTTGATGTTGACTCAAAATCTCATTAACGAGACATTTATTCCGTCTTTACTAGTACTCTCTTTTTTTTGCTTCCTAAGTTCTCATTCATGTACAATAAAATTTTTTTAGAGAAAAACGCACCTTTAGATTAACTTTGAGAAAAAAATAATTATTAATTTTTGCTTGAATTAAGGAACTACTGAAGCAAATAGAAAAGTATGAAATAATTCCAAAATGGTACACATTTAAAAGATTGTTTGCTAGAAAAAATTAATTTGATCCAATTGTAGCCGAACAATTAAAAAGTTTGTTTGGCTACAATTAGATTGAGTTAATTTTTACTATGACGTTACAAAATGGAGTTTTTTAATCGCACATTTTAGTAATTAATTTTCAACAGGCTCAGCACCGTTGTAAATCCGCGTTTCAATCTTTTTCTTCTAATTGCAGATAATGCAATTGATTTTCTCATATTTTTCAAAAATTCCCATATAATTAGGACACGAAAATTTGAATCGCTCATTTGGGTAATCACTTTGTGATGTACTTAATTTGCATCAATGCCATCATAAATTCATTCGGTGTTTTGATCGTTTTATTGGCTATTATTGCTACAAATTTTCTCAATTTTTTTGGAACAATTCTTTTTATTTTTTGTACATTGTTATTACGACACTCAAAATTAATGCTTATTTATTAGTAACTTTTTTTGATGCAATAATACTACTGTTTTTTATTTCGAGCGACTTTTTTAAGTTATTTTCACAGGTATCCATGTGGTTTTTTGAATTCTGATGTTTTTCCTTCCACATTATTAAGAAAGAGAAATTCAAATCACACATTTAAGTAAATACTTTTTGACATGCTTAATTTGCTCTAATTACATGCACCCTTTTGATAGCGTTTTTTTTTTTCTTGAAGGTATTCTGTTGATTTTCACATAATTTTTTAAAATCCCAATATTATTATGATACGAAAAATTTAAGTCTTTCACCTGAATATTCTCATTTGAGGCGATAATATTGTTATTTTTTAAAGAAATTTTCTTGTAGCTGTCAGTACTAATTTTAGCATAGTTTTAAAATGTTCGATATTTTTAATAGGATATTATTTATTACAGCACTTGACTCTCAAAACGTACATTAAAATTTATTGAGACGTCCAATTTCCATGATTTTGTAAATACCTGTGATTTTATCATCAATCTTTTTTCAGTTATTACCATAAATTTCACAATTTTGAGAAATCCTTTTTTTCTCTCTCTTTTTTTTTAATGTGATGACCGTTACTAAAGTAATAATTATTACTAAAGTAATAATAATAATTATTTCATGTTGGCCTAATTTTTTTTATTATCCGATACATCATGAAAACAATTTATTACGTATTATTAATACATGATGATACATGATATATTACATTGATGTATGCAAACAACACTATTATGAAACAAACAACTTAAGATAAGCTTAAAAGTTTTAGCTTCTTTATTAAGCTATTTTATTTTTACTATTTTATTTATTTGCCCATCTGCTACTTCTAACAAAGGAAGAAAATAGAAATAGCATTCCTCAAATTGAATGATTGGGATTTTATTCACATGCTTATTATCTGTGGTGTGTCCAGTTTAATTTCATGGTAAGCGATAATAAGCTTGAAAATTTCATGTAAACATGTAAAAAACAATAATTGATTGCTGACTCACAGGATCAAACATGTGTTTCGTGTAAAGCAATATTTTACCTTAAGCGGTTTCGCTGTAAATGAGGTTTGACTGTAATAGGCTTTATGAATGAGAAATAATACTTGCTAAAGCGCTTAACATGTTATGGAGTTCTAATATTTTCAGGCTTTATATTTATTTATGATTCTTTTTTGTTTAAATTCATAGTGCTTGATTATATATTTTTGTTCTTTAAGATTGAGGAAAGGTATTAATATTCTTATATGCACACCTGGACGTCTTCTAGACCATTTAGATAAAACTTCATGCTTATCATTAGAAAAAATATCTTGGCTTGTTATAGATGAAGCTGATAAGTAAGATTTTTTTAAAAATATACTAATTGATTACTCTTTGCATGTTTTCTATTATTTTTAAGTTGTTTAAGTGTGTCCAGCTTTGTGTTTATAATTGTTTTTGGTTTTCCATTTTTAAATATTCCACTATCTCTAGTTATTTGATTACATGATAATTATAAAATAAGTTCAAGTTTTAAAGCATTACTATTGGCTTACGTTAAGCATTAAAGTATTAGCTTACAATTAACATGGTTTTGACATTATTTATTATTAATTAGTTTCTTGTGAATTGTGTCGTACTTGAGTTACATAGAACTGAGTATTTTGTAAGACAACAAATAACAGTTTAGTTTGTTGTTGTATTTTGGTTAGGTTCTTCTAAAGAAATCTAATAGTTAAAACTTTTCTTTTTTGCCATCATCCATATATACTTTTTCATTGTCTACTGTCATTTCTACTGTCATCGTCTTTACTTCTGAAGTAACTGTTTTGGTAATAAAATTTTATAACTATAGCTTTTTTTTATTCATCAGCATTGTTTATTTTGATCATTAAAAGTAATTATATTAACTTAATCATAATTATCTTGATTTCAGATATTGATGTATTGTATTGAAATAATGAACCTTCATTTAAAAAAAAAAAATTTACGACAATATACCTCCGATAATCTAACTTTTGCATATACCTGTTAGCTCAAGTTTTTTGCTCACATACATATTGGATTTAATACTTTCTGCAGCAGAACATTGCATCATTAACAAACAAATATTTTAGAACAAAATAATATTTAAGTAACACAAATACATTGATATTTATTAGCACTGTTTCCAAAAATTAATTTGGAATAACACTATTCCAAAAATTAATTGTGTTAAAATAAATAAATTTAAATAAATAAATTGAATAAAAAAGAATTGTGAATAGAAAAAATTACAAATCCATTCTAGAAAGAGATGAATTTATTTATCAACAGAATTGGTTTTTTTAATCTTTGAAATTCTTACCTCTTCTTTCAAAATGGCACTCCCTTTGTCTGTAAAAATACTTAATAGTACTTAGGAACTCTTTGCATTCTAAAAAACTATTTACAATTTCTAAATTGATAGTAATAAATTTGTTTGGTTAGTATTGTATTGAGTTTGAACCAATTTTTTATTGTACAAATTATTAATTAAAAAAATATTTTGTCCTAATATATTCTCTAGTGTGTTATTTTAGAATTAGTGATTGATTACAATTTTAATTCTTTTAATTTACCCACTTTAAATAAACTGATATTACTAAGTAGTTCTTTTGCAACTTACGTTTCTTTTTACATGATTTTTGTTACTTTGCAACTGATTATTTTTTTTAATGTGAAAATGTCATAACAAAAACATTGAATTGCTCCAGTTTGTGTCATTATGCATGCTACTCATGACGAAAACTCCCAGAGTTATTCAGATTAAACATTTGTTACTGAAAACATTATATTTATTACTTTATTTTATTTGTTAGATTATTAGAAGAAGGTTTTAAAGACTCAGTGAAAAGAATATTGTCAAAATGTAATAAAGAACGAAATTCTGTGTTACTGTCTGCCACTTTAACAAAAGGTATTGTATACTTAATTTTCCTCCCTCGAATTATTTTATATGCTGAGCTGCTTTTAAATTTTCAGTTACACTTTGTATCATTTTGTCTAGTTTTTGATTATCTTCTTTTTTTTTTGTAGAAGTTGAGAATTTGGCTGATATGAGTCTTTCGGATCCAAAGCGCATTGATGTTGCTTCTGGATTGAATCCTACTCATTTTGAAGACTTTGCAATCCCATCAAATCTGAAGCAATTCCTTGTTGTAGTGCCATCAAAGTTACGTTTAGCATCATTATCTGGTTTTATCATTGACAACTGCATGAAGAGCAACATGAAAGCTCTTGTGTTCATGTCTTCTCAAAACACTGTTGATTTTCATTATAATCTCTTTACTGGTGTTCTTGCACCATTGTTATTGAACAAAGGACATAAATGTAAATTTTTTAGGCTTCAGGGAAGCATGAAACAAGAGGTATTTTTATATATATATATATATATATATATATATCTTTATTTATCTTGCTTTATCTTTTTATTATGTTGTTCCATAATGTGCTTTATTTTATATTTTTTTACAATGAAAGTAGATTCATTATTCAAAAATAGATTAATTTTATTTTACTTTATAAAATGATACAGTAAAATTTTACTGCATAAAATGTATTTACGTTAAATTTATTATAATTAGAACTGTATATATGAATTATAATTTTTCTTCTGCTTTTTTTATTATTTTTTTATTATATATAAATTTTTAATAATGTTCGCAACTAATTAAAAATGAAACAATTATTGAGAATATATAAAATTATTTGTAATAATTAGTATATGTAAGTTTTTGCTGTTATAAATTAACTTTCTCTTTTTCATAAATTTTTTTTAGCATATAGAATTGAAATTTAGAAAACTTGCAACAGCTACAAATATTTGTTTTTTATTTAAATTTGCGGCTATTTCATAAAAATGAAATTAATACTTTATTTTATATTCTAAATTTGTCACACTACACCTGTTTACTTTTCCATAGCTTTAGCTGCAATATTCTTTTATTGCAAGTTGTAGAATTTTTTGCATATGAAACTTCATTCATTTTTATTTAATTAATAAATTGAATTTGAAAATATAAAATACAAAGTAATCCCAGTATCATTCAATTTAAATTAGGAATGTATCTAGTTTAAATTACTTGCATATGAAAGCTTATTTAAATATGTTGCTTGTATGATTCAATGTGTTTAAGTATTATTTATGTTTTACAAAAATGTTCATATCTTTATTAATGTTTTGCAGGAAAGGACAGAGATATTCAATATATTCAAGAAAGAAAGGGAAGGTGTTTTACTTTGCACGGTAATAATATATTTTCTCCGGCTATTTAAATATTTGAACCCTTTATTTACCACCAATTATTTTACATTTTTTAAGCTTAAACTTTTTTTTAGTGGGATTTTTTTACAAAGTTACAAAAATGTAAACTATTTATTTGTTAAGTGATTGTCTTAATTTTTGTCAAAATCACTTTTCTTTTTTAGAATGATTTGTTTCTATGGTTATCTTTTACTTTCCTGTAGCAGTATGACATCAATTACAACACTTGTTGGGGTAACTGCTCGCAATTGAATGGATTAAAAATACAAAATCTTAATGGATTTGCTTTTAAATGACATTATGGGAAAAAATTTGAAGAAATATATTTTGTTAATCAAGTTTTACTGTACTACATTGTTTTATTTGGTCAAGTCAGGATATTTCAATGGGCAAAAATTCTAAATGGCCGACTAGGCTTCATGTGTTTTTGGAGTGAGAGAAGATTTCAAGTGGATTTAGCAACAAGGAGTTGAAAAAAAAATTAAAAGCCTCTATTTTGGGTCATATTAAAATCCCCAACACTCATTTAAAATGCTTACAAATTCTATGTTGTAAACATTTTAAATGAATATTGGGGATTAATAAATTTCTCTTATTGGAAGCTTAAAATTAGGAAATAAAAGAAAGTATAATCTTCATTGCTTATTTTCTGAGTATTAACTTCAAAGCCAATTTAATCAAATTCACTGAAATGCCATTTAAAACCACTTTGGTCTTCAAAAGATAAAAATAAATTCCTAGAAATTTCTGATAATTTTTTTTAAAATTTTTGAATAAGTTATTTATCAGAATGCATGATAGAAAGAGCATACGTCTGTACTAAGTTTAAAAAAAAAGAAAAGAAAAATGGTTTGCCAATATTAAAATTAATGCAGAAAACTGATACAGAGCATCATATTTATTCTATATAAATTTTTTTAGTGAGCTATGCTTTGTAGAAATCTGTTAAACTTAAGCCATGTAAAATAAGGAAATATAAAACTCTTAGAAATACAAAATTTGAACAGTGTCTAGAAAGAGTTAACAAAATAATTGTTAAATAAAAAATATGTTGTTTTTTAAAATTGAATTCTAGTGTAATGAAATTAATTCTATTACAATTTTAAGGTTATCACTTAATTATTCTAACTGTACATAATTTAATTTTTTTTCCATTCAGGATTTTGCAGCTAGTGGAGCTAGAGAGCTTGTTACACACAGTATTGGATTTAAACTTGATTTTATTGTTTTATTTAAATCTTAAATACAATCGTTAAAATTAAAAATTAATTAGAGTCTCATGATAATGTAGTGTTTTTAAAAACTCATGAGGTAAATAATAAAATATAATTTTATTAATTTACATTAAGAAAATATTAGTTTGGTTCATAAAAACTAGCCAGTTAAATATTGAAATTATAGATAATAATTTATAAAATTCAAGCATGATGGAAATACTTGATAAATATAATTTCATCTCCTAAAATATCAGGGTTATCATGTTTTTGTAGCTGCATTTAATTAATTATTTCTGCCTAGCTATCTTATTTTTTTCCCTTCCAATCAGGATGTTGCAGCTAGAGGACTTGATTTACCTTACATAGACTGGATTGTACAATATTCAGCTCCTTCATCTCCAGAAATTTATGTTCATCGTATTGGTCGTACAGCTCGAATTGGGAAACGGGGAAACTCTTTGTTGTTTTTACTACCATCTGAAGCTAAATTTTCACATCTCCTTGCAGAACATAGAATTAAGTAAGTCAAGATTTATAAAGTGAAATTTATTACTTTTCTTTAAATTCAATTAATTTTTAATTCATAAATTTTTCTATGAAAAAGCATTATTTGCTTAGCTCTTTGTTCAAAGGTGTGAGTAATTTTAAAAACTATGATTACTGCTATAATAATATAACTGCTATGATTTAATAATATAAATACACGTTCAAGATATATATTAACACACCTTTGAAATGAAAACACTACATTGAAATAACCATGAACTTCTCAAATTATTCTACATTTCCTTCTATAATTTTATTTTACAGTTCTTAAAAATAATTTTATTCTTATTTTGCTGAAGATATTTCATCATTAAATTCATCATTAAATAAATAAATTCTCATTATTTATTTAAGATATTTTTTATGATATTTTTATGATCTTAATTTAATACTTAAGTTGAATTAGATTCGAAAGTAATATCATCCTAGTATGGTTTTGCAAATTATTTATTAATTATTGTAGCTAAAACAAGTAATAAAACAAATTATTAAAAGAGTTATTTAAATTCAGAGTTATTTCTAAAATTTCTTAATAAGATAAAAAATAACTGGTGATGAAAATGTTATCAGGTTTACATTGGAATAATTTTTTTAAAATATTTTATTCAGTAAAAATATTACAATATATTGTTATTATTATTTTTTTATAATTAAAACTGTTTTTGTTTATATTTTAGTTTTGAAGAAGTTACAACTGACAAGTTCTTGCAACCATTGTTGTTGATATCTGATTTGTTTAATTTCAGATCTAAGGTTTGTTATAATACAGTCTCATGTTTAGTTTTTAAAAAAAAATATGTTTTGTGAATAAAGCTAAATAATGTGGGAAAAAAAAACTAATCATAAGACATGCTATATTTTCAATTCTATAAAGTAGAACTTATGTGAATGTCCAAATACAAAAGGAAAGAGGAAAACACAGTGTGCATCAGAAAATTAAAGAAAAGTTACAACTAAGAACAAAGAGATTAAACAATATAAGAAGAGAATAAGCATGACCTAGATAAACAATATTTTTTTCTTTGAACCTATTTTATAATTTTCTTATGCATCTCTTTGCTTTCGTTTTTTACTCTGTGCTTAGACACTGATGAAGGTTTTTCATTGTAGTTCTGAAGTATGATGATGACTTTTTTATATAGCATTATTTTTTATCAGCTTTCTTTATATGTAGCACTAAGTTAACCATTTCTTCACAGGGGATATGTTTTGTGTTTATATTTCCTTTTGTGTGTTTTTAAAATGAATAAAATTTCATATTTTATTTTTGAGTGCTTTTAAAATTAGTCTTCATAGCATAGATGTTTTGAGTATCATTGAGACACATTTAGTCTGCAATCATTCATATTTGAGTATACAAAATTGTTACAAACATAATTAAAAACACAAAAAAACTTATTTTGAAATTTTGTTTTGTTTTGTTTTTAATTATATTTTTGTACTATTTTGGTAGCTGTTATAATGGTGTGACACTTTAACAAATCTATAATTTAGATTAAACTTAAACTCTTAATCCTTTTTGTTCTCAGTCTCAGAGCATTTTTTAAAGGGAATTAAATAGTCAATGGGCAGATAAGCAAAAGAACTAATGCAGTGTAGTAAAAACAGAAACAAAAATGTACATCATCCTGTACTCCTAGTAGCAATCTTAGGAAGGTTAAAATCTTATTCCAACTGGCCAGTTTTGAAATGCTTGTGACCATCTGAAAATACCTTAAAAAAAACATTTATTTAAGTGACCTATCTTAATGGAAAAACATAAATTTACTTGGCACATCTACAAAATATAGAATCATTGATAAAATTACTAAAATTTTAATCAAATTTATTTTAATTCGTGTTCATTCACCAAAGTGTTAAAATCTAATGTTACAACAATTAAATATTCATTTTTCTAAAGGTTACCTCAGAGGACTGTGCCACTGCATTGCAGACAAGATATGAAAAAGAAGTTTATGAGGAAAAAGAGTTGCATGCATGTGCAAAAGATGGTGATATATTTTTTCTTACTTTCTATTGCATGCAGCTATAATAATGCAGTTGAGTTTTATAAAGTTCTCTTAATATACTTATAAGTATAATATTTTCTTCTCAACTACTTAATAATTGATATTTTTATATCAATAATGATTTTTCATTCTGTCTGATATATTTATTATCTTTCAGCTTTTGCAAGCTATATTCAGTCTTATGCATCATATCCAAAAGGACTTCGACATGTTTTGCCATTTAAAGCTCTTCATTTGGGACATGTGGCAAAGAGTTTTTGTTTAAGGGAGGCTCCTTCTAATTTACGTGGCTCTGTGCCTTCAAAGAAACATAATGGGAAACGCTCAGGTTTTGACAGGTATTTAAAATTTTGATTAAATATTAAAATACAAAAGATTTCTTTATGTCAACTCTCTTTACTTTTCTTGGAGAAAGTTTCTGTAAGTTTTATTCTTGTCATTTCCTATTTTTTTTTTTTTAAAAAAAGAAACAGGATAAAAATAACACAAAGGCACTTCTATAGCTGAAACAAAATGTATTTTTAAAACTTTTAATTTAATTGTATTTAAAATTTAGCAACATAGGGATTAAAAATCTCTATTTAATTTATCAATCACTGAAAAATTTGAAGTTGCATAAAAAAAGCAATCAATTAAAGTTTTAAATGTTAAAAAAAAAAAATGCCTACCATAAGAAAATTAATAACGAACTAAAAATATTTTAATCAATTGTATAAATGTTATTTACGTTCCATACAAAAAATGTAATTATTATTTAATTTTAAATATCTTCTGAAGTTTTTTCAGTTAATGTTAAAAGTCTGTCGAATTTTTTTTTTTAATATGTTGGTTGCTATGTTTAATGCAAACAATGAAACATAATGAACGAATAATGAAAATAATTTTCACTCTTAACACCAAATTGTATTAAGAACGAAGTTTAACAACTAACTGCATATAAAGTTTATCGAAACTATTTTTTTTAAATATTGAAAAGTGTTAAAATTATTTGCTTAAACTTTATTTCAGTTTTTTGCATTCCCCCAACTTGGCTTACTTAGTTTCTGATTTATGTGCATTCTTTAACACCTACCAAAAAAAGCTGTTTTTTAGTGTGTAATTAAAAAAAATCTGAGAGATCTTAATATTTTTGAATGTTGATAATGTACTTGTGGAGTTTCTAAATGTACAAGTAATAACTATTTTTTAACTCATTAAATGTTAATTTGAAAACTTAATTTTCATTATATGCTCATCCATTTACCTTTTGACATTAAACATGGTCTTAACAAAGTTGTTTTAATTTAATTCCCAATGTTTCTTAATTCATTTATTAAACTGTGTGATTTCAAAATAATACGTAATAATTTAAAATATTGTAACTCTTGCATGAGAAGAAAATATAGCTAAAATATAAAATATCCTTTGTCTCTATAATTTTTAGAAAAAGATGCTGTCACTATGTTTGGAGCTTAAAAAAAAAAAAAAAGGTTATTGTGAAAATATTTTGTTTCCAGTCTATTTTTGAGTGAGATTTAATACATTTAGAAAAATTGTGCACCACAATGATAAATTATTTACACATATTTGACGTTAAATCGATAGAGTACAATTTTTTAAGACTACGTGTACAGGGTTTCCCACACGCTCTAAATATATCTGGAAATGTTAAGACCGTATGATTTTGTAGGAGAAAAAAGAATTGCCAGAGAGTAAAACATTTTTTAATGAAATTCTGCAGTAAACCTGGAAAATAACCGTTTTTAACAATAAGTTTTGCTCAATAAGTAAAACTCTTTGACAATTATTTCTACAAATCAGTTAAATTTTAAAAATTAAAATATTAATTTGTAAAAAGAAAAACAAAAACCTCATAATTTAAAATTTTTTGCTTCAATTTGTTGTTTAATAATATACTATTCTCTTGGTTTGTGGTAATTGTTTTGTTTTTTAAATCTAAGCAATGTGAAAAAATTATTTTTGATTCTATGGCTATGCTAATGCAGCTTTATTTATTTAACTACAACTTATTGAGTTTTAAATTTTGTTCTGTTCTTGTGTAAAATATTGCTTTTATCGATTTTTATTCTTGGATATTATAAAATTTACATGTTAGCTAAAAATAATTTTCTCCCTAAAAAACCTAGTATGTGACTATTTTTTTTATTACAAAGTAGGTTTTATTGCTTATTGTAGAAAATATATATATTATATTTAAGATGAAATATGACATATATATTATATTTAAGATGAAATATGATTTATATATTAAGAGGAAATATGATATATAATATATATATTATATTTAAGATGAAAAGCAAAAATATGGTCTGGACTTTTGGCATTTTCCTGAAAAAGTAAGAGCACTGCATTCTGAAACTAAGTAAGAACCCTGAATATAGTATTTTCAGTAAAAAGTATTTATGGTCGATAAGTCAACTATAAGCATCAAACCTAAAGTCCAAAGAATGTGATGTATACAATAGCATTACCTTTAAATAATGCTTAGCAGTTTTTTATTAGTCTAGTCTAATTCATTCATTATGAAAAATATTAAAACTTAAATTGTTAATTTTTTGAAAACTTTAGTTCTGGGCATGTAGATATTGCTAGAATTTAAATTTTTATGATTTTATTTTTAATAATTTTATTATTAATAGTTCTATTGCTTTATTACAGAAGTTATGAGAAATCAAAACCCATGAAAAGGAAGTTTCAAACTACTGTTTCTGAATTTGATAGTGGTTTATCATTTATTTCTTCTGGTTCGGGACAACAAAAGAAGAAAAGGAAAAAGAATTAGTTTTATGCTATATCAACCAATATGTATATAAACTTTAATTTTTTAAATATGTTTATAACTTATTTTGTTGCAAAATAAAATTTCTGTTATACCGAAAAGAAATACAATCTTACGAAATTTATTTTTCCTATTTTCAGAATGTATCTTAAGTATGTGAATAGTATAAATACAAACGGTTTTACATTCCATGGTAGGTTATGATTGGGTTCAGACTGCTGACTGTGATATTAAATATTTTTTAATACATTTTCAATTTAGATTTAAAAAAAATATCTTCATAATTTTTTAAAGTTTCTATTAAAAAAAATTTAAATTAGTTTTTAGAAGTTAGGTTTTTAATTAATAAATTGCATTTTGCCAATAGACAAATACATGTAATGCAGTCTTCAAATTAATATTCACATTTTACAGATCTAAAATCTTCTTCAGCACATACTTGAAAGAGATATTCATCCTATATAAACATCTTATTCATCACATACTTGAAAGAGATATTCATCCTATATAAACATTTGTTATTTTAACTTTACCACTTACACTTAGAGGCATTAAATTTAGAATTACTTTTTTTTTAGCGAAGTAATTTGACATTAGGCAATCCAGAATATATTGTAAAATGTTTAAAAAAAGTGATTAAACTCTTCTAAAATAGTTCGAAAACTTATAAAAAAGGTACATTTATTTGGCAATTAGAGAAAATTGCTTTAAAAATTTTATATTTTTGTTGAATTTAATCTTTGACTTTTGAAAATGTCATAAAAAATAGTATTCAAAACCTGTATTTTATTAAAAGCTATAACTTCAGGGATGTTTTTGGTAAAAAAAAACAAACCAAAAAGCTGATAATAGATGTTGTGTGTGAAAAACATTTTAAATTGAAAAAATATATGAAATTTGACCAAGAAAAAAACTATATGTTGGATGCGTGGAATATCATGAAAATTGCAATAAAAAATTGTGTGAATACTTTTTAGAACATTTTATGCTAATCACAGTGATTGAATTTTCAATCATATGAATATGAATCCTGATGTAATATTTTGAAATCACATTATTATAAATCGTGAGGTGTAGCTTCAAGTTGCACAAATAAATCTTTGCAATGTATGATTTTAAATAATGAGAATAAGAAACGCGATGTGTAATTTTAAATCGCTTGACTATGAATCACAGTGTGTAATTTTAAATCACTTGAATGCGAATCAACATGTGTAAAAGATGCATGATGTATTAAATTATGTAGTATTTTAAATTGCATGCATACAGCATAGTTTTTAATTGTGTGTATATAAATTTCACTGTATTATTTTTTTTTCACTGTATTATTTTTTATTATTTATGAGCTTTTAAAGTACATTTACAAAAATTGGAAAAAGCGTAAAAAATTAATTTTTTCAGCAATTGAAAAAGGTGGAACTTTCTTTGAAAAGGTTAATTTTCTCTTTTTGTTAAATTAAAAGAAAAGAGCCAAAAACTCATATCGCTTACTAAAACATTTTATACATATAAAGAATCAACTTTTATACAATGATCATTATTGCATTGATAAAGGAAATGTTGAAAATATGCAAAATATTTAGATGAGGCATAGCATTTCAGACTATTTTGGCATGAGTTTAATCTCAAGTATGAATAGATTACCAAACAAAATTACATTTGAAATCTGTGTATATACAATAAAATGCTATTAAAATGCAGATAATTATGAAATCACAGGTTACATGCTAAAAAAAATTACAACACGATGCAGTAACATCATAATTATTGAAATCCTTTTCAAATCAATAACTATTTACAAATGTAGATTTGCTTAACTTCAGAGATATTATAATAAATAAATGGAGTGCCTTTACACCAATTTTTAAAAAGAAATACAGATACAGTTAACTAAGATCTATATAATAAAATTTATTCATAAATTAGTTTATTAAACAATTATATAATCAGTACAATCACAATCTTCAAATAATCTTTTAGTTAAAATAAATAATTTTCATGATTTTAATAATGAAAGTAGACATTGAAAATATGGATCATCATCATCAGACTTTATAATATGTAGGAGTAAACTAGCATTTCCAAAACCAACAATTTGTCTAGAAACAGAAATATTATTTTAAGTTGTAAATAAAATTCACACACTGAATATTATCTAAGCCTATAGCGTATTAGTTTGTGGACATTTACATTAAATTAAAAAAAAAAACCTATAAATTAGATTTTTTTTTGTTTTTATACACATATTTTTATTTATCTAAATTTATGTTAAAAAACAATTTTTTGCAATAGTCATTTTACTTCCTGAAAAAAAATGAAAGGTTTCTAAACCTGCCTTAAAATTTTGAGTACTTGACACTAATTGGATTTTATTTATCCTTTTCAGTTATCCACTTTACTAAAACCTTGACATTAAGCAAATCAAACTAAATTGCAAAAAAATAATTTTTTTGTGTGCATAATAATTGCAAAATATGCGAGCTATAAATTCTGTTAGTGCTCTAGAAACAAAGCCAACTAAACATAAATTGTAACCAAATAAAGCTAATCCTGGGATAATATGCTCAATGCATATTTAAACTGAAAGTGTGAGTAGGTAGGTGATCATCTTTAAAATATATATTCATTTTTTTTTTTTCCATCGAAGTTTTCTGTTGACTTCATAAACTGTTTTGTAAATCATTTGTTACCTCTCACAAGTGGATTTCCTCTTTTTCAAACTGAACAATAATTTTTAGTTTTCTTCTTTTTATTTATCAAAAACTAGAGTTATTCATGATTCACTTATAATTTTGGCAGTTAATCATTAGTATAATTATGAAATTCTTGAAGGGTGGGATATGACCTCAAGATAAAACTTTTTCTACTGTTAGTTATTTAAAACTAAAATTAATGAAATCGAATTTTTCTAGCTTCGCCCTAGTGTTAAAAAATGCATTACTTGTAATTTATTTTCAATAAATTATAATTAGTTCAATTTCCATAAATGCTAACAACCTTTTTTAAAATAGCAAGTATAATAAGATTAACATAAAAATAAAAGCTTACAATGACAATTGAAAGTCTTTAAAGTATCTTTTAAAGTTTATTTATTTACATAAAGCAAGTACTACATTTGCTCGTGAGTTAATCAAGTTTTGCATCAAACTTTCACTTTATTTCTAGTTCAATGAAGGTCAATGGGATATAAAGTTAGACAGGAAATGGAGAACAAATTTAGAAATAGTGTCTTGTTTGTCGAAAAACTAAAAGTTTCATAAACAATAAAGGGACATTTGCCATGTGAGATTCTGATCTTGCTAAGTTGCCACAGCTCAGTTAACATATTAGCAATATAGAGAATAGTTAGTGGCTAACTCAGGAGAAGCTACAAATCTCTCTTTGAGTTTGTAAGTTTCTGTACTGTTTTTCAAATTTCTTCACTACCAGGTTGGGGCAGAAACTTGGCAACCATATAAATGTAGTACTGGGAATATGTCTGTATTGTGATCTATGCCAAAACAGTTGGATCTTGGCTATTTCAGAACAGTGGAAGAAAAAAAAAAATCGCAAAAGGGGCCAACTTGAAGGGCATAGCTCTTAGTATTATTGATATTTCCATATCGTCATGCTAACTACAATCGCCAAGGTGCCAAATGAATTTTACGCTTGTAAGTTAAAAAAAAAAAACGCTGAGAGAAGTGTGCCTGTGGGTGGATAGAAGTTGTACCTTTCAAATTGGTCCCTTTCTATGATATTCTTTTAAAATTGCTGTAGATTAAGAAATAGAAATCTTTCTCTCATAGCCATCCCTTGCTAAAACCTCTGCATAATTTTTGTTAAATTTTTTTTTTTGAGTTTAAAACTTATTTGGTCTTTTTGTAGTTCAACAGCTAAAGATAGGGAAATATCCCCAATGTACTGAATATAGAAATCTACTTAACAAAAGATAAACAATAATCTGTGTTCACACCCAAAAAATCAATAAAGATAATTACAATATTTACAACTAAGATAGAAGTTGTCAGAAAGAGGTTATCAAACATGGAGCATTTTAATACAAAGCTTGAAAAACCTACATTCTCTTTGCATAGAAAATCCTTATTATACTTTTATTTTATTAAATGTCCTGTTTACGCAAAAAAGAAATTGACAATGACGTTCCTAACACTTATTCAACTCCAGAGGATCTGTGTTTCTAGCAGCTTCTGTTGTTCCTCCATCAGTTGATTCATCTGAAGTTGCTGAACTCAATGAAGAAGGAGAAGATGAACAACGAAGTTGTCGCATCAACTCGTTAGCTCTGGCTTGCATGGTAGCCGCATAATGGTGATACATAACTTTCACACCACTCGATATAGAAAGTTGCATTCGTAAATTATATCGCACTGCATAACCATCATTTTTAACAGCTCTACGGAAAAGTTTTTTTAAATATGCAATCTGTTCATCCAAGTGCGATATTTGCTGTGATACACGTTCCAGTTTATCTTGAACATCTGTAAGATCTGATTGCATTTCTTCTTCGTTCATGGTTGATATTTCTCTTAAGTTCAGGTGGGTCTTGCTTAAATTTAAATGATTCATGATTGCTTGCAGCTGGTAGAGTATTCAGTAATTGAAAATAAATTGTTCCAGAGCAAATTGACGTCAATTCGTTTTTCAAATTGTTTATTTACATCAAAGCAGAAGAGCAACGAGCAGACGAGAATAGCGTCCACTAGGCTTTTATGCTTTTGTTTCGAAACTACCTTAAACAGTTACAGTTTGTTAAGAATATAAATACTATTGGAGAATATAAGTCCTAATTGAAACAAAAATAGGCAAGCATATACGCTTTATGTTTGCTTCGTGTGGCTACAAATTATTAATACTGTTGTGTATTTACTTATTGATTTTCGTATTCAATATTCACGAATCTAATGTTTATTTTTAGTCGAAAATAAATTGTAAATGACTAAATAAAGTAAGTTAGTTTAAAATTTGGGGGTACATGCTATAAAAGAACCTTCTAGAGATGTGCTACAAAAATGTGAAATTAAAAGATCATTTAAATGATCATACAGAAGGGAAACTTCATTCATGTAATGTGTGCGCAAAAAAAATACGCAAATAGAAGATCGTTAATAAAACATTCTATTGTTCATACTGGAGAAAGGCCTTTTGCATGCAATATATGTAGTAAAACTTTCATGCGAAAGTGCACTTAAATGATCATTATCTTATTCATACTGGAGAGAGACCTATATGTGCGCAAACTCACTTTTTCATATTGAAGAAAGTATATACATGCAATATTTATGATAAGATTTCATTTGGAAAGACCACTTAGATCATCATTATCTTATTCCTGCTACGAGTGTGATTTAACTTTCACACACAAAGGTAATTTAATTCATCATTATCGTATTCACAGTGGGAGGGAACCATATTCATGGTATGTGTGTGTGTGTTGAATCATTTTCTAGTAAAAGTTCTTTAAATCAACATTCTAATATTTATGCAACATGTATGAGAAATCAATTGCTAATGACACTTCTTCCAGTCAGTATTCTCGAATTCAAACTAAAGATAAACCTTATTCTTGTGATGTATGTGGTAAAGCTTATATGTATGAACATAATTTAAATCGACATTTCCACGTTAATCATACAGAACAAAAGCGTTATTCATGCAATAAGTGTAACAAAACCTTCATATGGTGGACTAATTTCAGGGATCATCAGCGTCTCCATACCGGTGAAAGACCTTATTCATGCACTGAGTGTAATAAAACCTTTACTGTAAAAAGTTTTTTAACACGCCATGCTTACGTTCATACTGGCAAGAAACCTTATTCATGCAACATTTGTTCTAAAACATTTGCTGATAAAAGTACTTTTGTTCAACATTCACGCCTTCACACTGGTGATAAGCCATATTTATGCCATGTGTGTAATAAATCATTTACCTATAGAAATTCTTTTGTTCAGCATTCCCGTCTTCATTCCAAAGAAAAGCCTTATTCATGTAGTGAATGCGGTAAAACATATGTTAGTAAAAGTGCCTTAAATTACCATGTTCGTGTTCACGCTGGGAAAAAACCGTATTTATGTAGTGTGTGTGGTAAATCATTTACCGGTAAAACTGCTTTAAGTCGACATTCTAATATTCATGCTAAACAAAAACCTAATTTACGTCACATGATTGAGAAATCATTTGCTGATGACACCTCTCTAAGTCAACATTCTCAAATTTGTCCTCAAGAAAAACCTTATTCATGTAGTGAATGTGGTAAAACATTTGCTAGTAAAAATGGTTTAAATTACCATGTTCGTATGCATACTGGGGCAAAACCTTATATATGTAGTGTGTGTGATGAATCATTTTCCTATAAAACTGCTTTAAGTCGACATTCTACTATTCATGCTGAACCAGAACCTGATTTATGTAACATGGAAGAGGAAACATTTGTTGATGACCCTTCTTTCCGTCAACATCCTCAAATTTGTACTAAAAACAAATCTTATTTATGTAGTGTGTGTGATGAATCATTTTCCTGTAAAACTGCTTTAAGTCGACATTCTAATATTCATGCTGAACCAGAACCTGATTTATGTAACATGGAAGAGGAAACATTTGATATTGATGACACTTCTTTAAGTCAACATTCTCAAATTTGTACTCTAGAAAAACATTATTTATGTAGTGTGTGTGATGAATCATTTTCCAGTAAAACAGCTTTAAGTAGACATTCTAATATTCATGCTGAACCAAAACTTGATTTACGTAACATGATTGAAAAAGCATTTGCTGATGACACTTCTCTAAGTCAACATTCTCAAATTTGTACCCAAGAAAAACCTTATTCATGTAGTGAATGTTGTAAAACATTTGCTCGTAAAAGTGCCTTAAATTACCATGTTCGTATTCATACTGGGAAAAAACCTTATTTATGTAATGTGTGTGATGAATCATTTCCCAGTAAAACTGCTTTAAGTCGACATTCTAATATTCATGCTGAACCAGAACTTGATTTATGTAGCATGGGCGAGGAAACGTTTACTGACGACACTTCTCTAAGTCAACATTCTCAAATTTGTACTCGAGACAAACCTTATTCATGTGATGTGTGTGGTGAAGCATTTATAAGCAAAACTGATTTAAATAAACATTTCCGTGTTCATACAGGAGAAAAGCTTTATTCATGCAAAGAGTGTGACAAAACTTTCATAAGGTTGGATTCTTTTAAACATCATTTGCTTCTCCATACCAATGAAAGACCTTATTCCTGCACCGAGTGTGGTAAAACTTTTACTCTAGAATGTCTTTTAACGCGCCATTCTCGCGTTCATACTGGCGAGAAACCTTATTCATGTAGCGTTTGTCTTAAAAAATTTGCAGTTAAAAGTTCCGTTACTCGACATTTACTCCTTCACTCTGGGGATAAGCCATATTTATGTCGTGTGTGTGACAAATCATTTGCTCAAAGCTCTACTTTACACAAGCATTTCCGTATTCATTCCAAAGAAAGGCCCTTTTCGTGTACCGAGTGCAATAAAACATTTAAGATTAAGACTTCTCTAAATCGCCATTTACTAATTCATAAATTACGATGAGTCTTATTTTTGCTAAATACATGTTGAAACGATAGTATATATCGCTGTTTTCTTGAGGCATTTTCTTATTTATATTGAAGAAATTCTTTATGCATTGGCACCATCTTCTATATGCATGAACCCTTCTTAATCCTTCTTATGCAATGTCGGTTTTGAAGTGGCAAAATTTCTGTGGAAGAATGTTGAAATTTTTAACAGTTTATTAAATTACTTTTATTTTGAAAATGACAAGTAGAATTATTGCATTAAGTTGAAAATTTAGATGCAGTTTTGCAATAATCTGGGATGGTTGTTGTATTTCATTTACGTCGTACTAGAGCTTCGCAATGGGCTATTGGCGATGGTCTGGGAAACATCCCTGAGGATGATCCGAAGACATGCCATCACAATTTTGATCCTCTGCAGAGGGAATGGCATCCCCGCTTCGGTAGCCTGACGACCTGCGCGCAAAGTCGAGCACTTTACGATAGAACAGTTTAACGAGGATCAATACCGCACATCCCCGGTCCCTATGAAGACTAATCCAAGTGGTCACCCACCCTCACGCTGACCGCTGCCAGTGGTGCTTAACTGCGGTGATCTACTGGAAACCGTGTATTAACCATCAGTCCACTGCGGGACTTATCTGGGATGGAAAGATGTGATTGAGGATGTGGATCTTTTCTGTGTAGCTTTGGTCTGGCCAAATATATCTGCAGCAATATCAGATAAATGATCCAACCCGCAGCACTTTTATTTTTGAATCAACTTTAAAAGAACAGAAGAAAAATTTTTTTTAACTGCGCATTAAAAATTATTTAAATAAATAATATTTAAAATAAGTAAATTTTACAATAAATAACACGGAATATAATATTGGAAAAAATAATGGAATTTTATTGAAAAACAAGGGAAAAAGGAATATCCACCACTACAGTCCTGAAGAAAGTTTCTTAGAGTTCTTTTAAATTAATATTTTTCTGTGCATACTGATGAAAATCCTTTTTTATTTATGTCGAAGAAACATATGTGTAATATGTTTTTTAAAGCCTTTGCCAAGAAAAGGAATTTAAACCAATATATTCCACAGTAACTGAACAGTAGCCTCATCTACCATGCAGTAGGTGCAATGAAACCTTTTATAAAATATGTAGTTTTTTAGAGAATTTTTTATAACATCATAAAGTTTGAGAACCTTACATAGGTAAGTACAGGTACCACTACACTTGTGGTAAAAATTGGTAAGACTTCCAGATTTGCTTTTTTCGATTTTTTTTTCTATCTCTGTACTTTTTTTAAAAAAAGAAAATGCCATATTGCATAGCGTTTTTAAAAAGTGCTTAAAGGGCTTATTTTTGTTTTTTAAAATTCTTTAAACGTGCTTTTTTCATTGGGTGTCAAATTAAACAGGTGTTAAAAGGGAAAATTAAGCACTTTAAAAAGTGCTTAATTTTCCCTTTTCAAAAATGAGATTTTTTTCTTTACCAGGTAGATTTTCGCAACGTATTATGAGCTGGGTTCGGTGAGAGTATTGCACTCTCATGTGCAAATCTGTGTTTAGTCTCTCTGTGTCTAGTGTTTAAAGTCTGTGAAAATTATTTTGCATTTTGTTTATGTATTTAGTGCTTAAAAATATTTTTTGAGTGCTTAAAAGGTGCTTGTTCTTTGTTGAGAGATTTTGCTATGCACCCTGAATGCTATCCTTTCATGTTATTCTACTTACACTGCATACAATATGACTTATGCTTTTCACCATACAATTTGCAGATTTATTTAATTTTAGTTAAAAAAATATAAAAACTGAAGATAAATAATAAAAACATGGCCACCTTTGCATGTTATTTATGTTGTGAAATTAATTCCTTTAAATCGATTTATGGTTTATGACCTCAGAGTTCTCCCTAGGAATGGGCACTCACAGAAAAGGGTAAACACTAGTTTAACATTTTAGACTGAAAATTAGGAGAAAATTTCATTTAAAGCTGCTTTTGTTTATATGAAAGGTGTTTATTTAAAAAAATAAATGATAAAATTTAAAATCACTAAAAAGTTTATAAGTATACCCCCCTAAAAATAAAATATGTGAATATCTCTGGGGCTGAATACCATGTGAACTTCATCTATTTAACTATACAATATAAGAAAAATCTTACTAAAATAAAGGAATGAAATTAAACATTAAAGTTAAATAATTATTAGTAACTGAATAAATTTGAAATGGACGAATTGAAATGGAATAATCTACTTTATTTTTAATTTTGTTATATTCAGATAAATCTAAGATTCAAATGACTGTGGCATTCTTTCTGGTTTTTATCTCAAAATATGCTGACTTCTTGAAATTTGTCTATTCTAAAGTAAACTTATTATGTGCATATATTCAGCCAGCAGAGTTTTCATTACAGAAAAAAAAAAAAAAAAATGGGAGAGAATTTCTCACCCTTTCTCAAAAACTGGGTGAGATTTCAAAAAGTTAAGTGAGATTTCTAAAAATTTAAAAAACACGAATAGACTTGGAAAAAAAAATATTTCTCTAATTATAATACATTTTTAACATCTCCTAATTTCTAAACCATTGAACATTTTTGCTGCATCATAATATGGAAAATGTTCTATATCTACTTTTTCATTAGCTACTCTCATTAGGTTGCTCAAATGCTCATCAGTCAATCTGTTATGATATTTTGTTTTAATTCGGTTTTGGGTGCTAAATGACCTTGCAACAGATGCTGAACTATTCGGAATCACTAATTAAATTTGTAACATTGTGCACACACTTTCCTATCCTCTACATCTGCCAGCATAGGCTTTTCAATTATTTCTGTTATAGAATAGTGTAGTTTGTTGAAGTTATTTCCATGTTCATACCAAGGGCTAAAGGTTCATACTTCTTGTTAGGTCTTCCAGCATAGTTTTCATAGACTTCAACTTTTACAAATTATTGTAAATTGTCGATGAGAGTTTAGTGGTTCATTAACAGCTAAAAATTGAGCTAACTTTAAACAACTTATTATAAAGGACTAATTTTTTTCCCTCAACACTTGTCGTAACTGTTTTCATGTCTTTTTCAAAATGGCGGAAGACGAAATTGTTTTGAAAATTCGAGATATTTGCGCATTTTAAAATTAATTAATAGAGTGTGCGAACTTCTTGCGTTAATCATTTTTTAATGAGAGAAAAGAAAAAAAAAATATGCGAGATTCTCGCGTTGTAGTGAAAACACTGGCCAGTGTGACAGGTATTATAAAATTTTGATAATTTAAAAAAATAAACCTTTTGAACAAGAAAATATTTAAATTTCATTCTGCATCAAATAATTTAATTGAAAATTGCACTTATTTTTGCTAATATTTTTGTGCAAGAATTTGAATTAAATATTTGCAAAACTTTCTTGATATTTTTTAAGGAATTAAATAGTTAATGGACAGATAAGCAAAATAATTAATGCAATTTGGTCAAAACCGAAACAAAAATGTATACCCACTTGTACTCCTGGAGGAAAAGGTTAAAACAATATTCTAAGTGGTCAGTTTTTGAATGTCTATGTAGAAATAAAAATATACATTGACCATCTCGCAAAGCCTAAAGAAAAACATTTATTTATTTGGCCTATCTTAGGCAGTTAATGGAAAAACATAAATTTAAGTAACACATTTGTTAAGTGTAGAGTTTTTGGTAAAATTAAAATTATTGATATTTTAATAAATTTATTTTAAATTGTGTTTTTCTTCTAAATTCATAAATAAATTTTTAAAATTTAATGTTATAACTATTAATATTAGTTTTTTTAAAGGTTACCACAGAGGAATGTGCAGCACTGCATTGCAGACAAAGTATGAAAAAGAAGTTCAGGCGGAAAAAAAAGTTGCATGCATGTGCAATAGATGGTGAGATATCTTTTCTCTCTTTTTATTGTATTCTGTATTAATAGTTGTTTTTTTTTTGTTTTGTTGCTGAGTGTGCTTATATGTATAATAGTTTTGAGATAGTAATGATAGATAATAGTTAAGAGATGTTTTGATAGATAATAGTTAAGAGATGTTTTGATAGATAATAGTTAAGAGATGTTTTGATAGATAATAGTTAAGAGAAGGGTCTATACCAGTGGTTTCCAACTGGCGGCCCGACAGGCCTTTTATTGTGGCCCACGAACTAAAATATATTAGTTGTCATTTTTTGCAGACAATTTTCGTAGAAAACCTATATGGGTTTAAAATACGTTTCTTTCTTTAAAAAAAAACCTAATTTCTTCCTTTCTGTGAAATTTAACAGACCAACGGCGTAAAAAATTTATTTCTCAGGTTTTGCATCCAAGAAAATATTTATTCAAATACAAAAATACTCGTGTATGTTGCTTAAAAATCTACTTCTAATTTCAATTTGTAATTCAATACGTTTGTTTTGTATAAGTTGATAAAAGTCTGACAGTAATATTTAATGTTCCTTCAAACCCCCGTGGCAGAAACAGGGCGACACGGCGACATTGTCGCAGAAAGCGACAGAGTTCTTGCAGAAAGATTTTTTTATTTGGGAAAAAAAATTTTTTGGTTTGGCAGAAATAAAAGTTCTCAAAAAAGATTCTGCAGAAACAGAAGCTGTTTTACAAAAAAATAATTTTTACAGAAACTTCTGCAGAAGCAATAATGGTTCTGCAAATTTTTTTTCTTACTGAATAGTTTTTAAATAATTGTTTTTCTAGCGTACCGCGGAAGGGGAAAGTGCTCGTGATCTTCCGTTAATCTCCAACACAAACAGTTACTGGATAAAAAGGGGAGAAATTTTTTCCCCTGTATTAAGCTATTTTTGGAAATTTGCCGACTTCGGCCTCTATCGCTGGCGCAGTAATTTGCTTTGTGTTTTCTTTTTGCACTTATGTGGAAAATTTCATGCGTAAAAAGATTTTTTAATCTTTTTTTAAAAAAAATCATGTCTAGCGAAAAGGTTATTTGTTGCTCTTGTGAACCAATAATAATTTAAAAAAATTTGAAAACTCATTTTTCAAGACGGCATTCCGAAGAACAAATAAGATGGAAGTCGACAACATCTAGCGATGTCAGAGATATTTTTTTTGGAAAGCGACAGGAAAAAAGAAGAGAAGTTTCCCCTGCTACTAAAAAAAAAAAACGTTCTAGATTCGAACCAAATATTCTTACTAGTAGCGATGTCGATAGTAAGGATGAAACAGCATCTCCAACAAATCAAGAAATTTTAGAAGCAGTCAAAGGTAAAAAATAACTAGATATTTTTTTTTTAAAGGTAAAATGCCTATATCCTTTTAATTAAGTCGTCGATATAAAAATACACTCGCAATCTGACGATAAATGAAATAAAGCCTGATAGATATCTCACTATCTACGATTTTTTGGCATGCGAATGAAAACCAGATTGGTGGAAAATATTTACTGGCGAATCACTAAGGTGAATCAAACAGGTTTCCATACGCATTCGAAACAATTCGCATCCAATGAGTATGGCTCTAATACCGATGTTTCAGTACTGATGAAGACGATTTTGTTTCGAAATGTTGAATAGACTTGAGCGTATTGAGTCGTAAACCGCATCTGCGTATTTCGTGGGAAATCAATGCTATATATGTACACAATACAGTGCGACTTCTGTTACAAATCGCAAGCGCTGTGTATTTTTTTCGTTCTGAACTTAATCTGATCACGAAAAAAGTTTTATTTACCTCCTTTATTTTAAAAAAAAGAATCTTTCAATAAGTCAGCACAATATTAATCGAATCTAATTAATCTGTAATTGTTTTCATAAAGAAAAAATTGAAACAAAGATTGCGTTAATTTTTTTGCTTTTAGAATTCGGATATAGTCAATCCTATTTTATTATTTTGATTACACAACTTCAATATTGATTTTTTCACCTGATTTGTTTCTGTACCTGATATAAATACTATAATGAAACTGTTAAATCATACTGTTTTAAATTGATACTTCAAATTCAGTTATCTTGTTTTATAAATTTAATCTTTTTGTTCATTCTTAGCTATTTTTATAAGTTCCATCTTATTACAGGTTCTGGGTAATCTTAATTTATGCTCTAGTAAGCGTTTTTGTCTGCAGATCTATACATTTATAATTTTTCTTTATTACCAAAGAATATGCAAATTGAAACTTAAATAATTTAAACTTATTAAGAAATTTAAACTTATATTATGAAATTAAGAAAATAAAATCTACAAATTTTTATTCTATGCATGTAGGCTTTTTTTATAAACACGAAGTGTATCTATTATTATAAATTCATTACACATATATTTATAACGATAAAAATATTTTGCAGAAAGATATATTTATAACTATCTTGCAGAAAGATATTGGTTCTAGTTAGGTTTGTCGCAGAAAGCCAGAAAAAATTCTGCCACAGGGCTTCAAACATAAAAGAGTCCTAGATAAAATTTTGTGGCCCGCTATTGGACTGGTGTTTTTAATTGCACCCCCCCGCGTCATGTAAGTTGGAAACCCCTGGTCTATACTGTTAAGCAACTCTTACTTTTGTTCCTGATTTCCTTGTTTATATTGATTAATTGAAGAAAAATATAGCATGGGCCATTGCACCCCAGTGGTTTGAGAATTGGACTCTGGTTCAGTGAGGCGGAGGTTTGATCCATTACTCTGCTGAGACTGACAAGTATATGGAATATACATGCTCGTAAAATCTGTAGAATCGAAAGTCCGGCGGTCAGTCGCTGAGGAGAAAAATGGGTACAGGGATCAGGATAAAAGTTTTTTCCTATTCAGATATATGCCTAAATTGAGGAAGTGGCCTCATAAATGAGATACTGCTGCCATCTATCTGTAGGATTTTGAGCGAAGCCGTACTTTCACCCATGCGGTGCTCTCTTGTTCAACAAAAGGCGCACCTTCCTCCCTTAATTTGCGAAAC
Organism: Parasteatoda lunata; assembly: GCA_949128135.1. Classification (NCBI taxonomy): domain Eukaryota; kingdom Metazoa; phylum Arthropoda; class Arachnida; order Araneae; family Theridiidae; genus Parasteatoda; species Parasteatoda lunata. Next base: position 86,600,154 of record OX421977.1, read on the forward strand.
GCTGATGACTGGCGAACTTGGCTAGTCTAAGTGTCATTAGAAACAAAAACAACAAAATATATCATACATATCTTTAAAAAATATTTTAAGATTTATTAAATTAAAATCAGAAATAAAATATTTTTTTTCGGTATTTATTTTATTTTCTGAAAGCTAGAGCTTTATAGAATATATTTTCCAAAAATATTTTTTAAATTTGTATTATTTATATATTTTAATTTTCTGAAGGATAGAAAATAATAGGATCAGGATCATTTATAGTTTCAAATTATTGAAAGTAGATATTTTAAGCTTTATTCCATATTTATGGTTTGAAAATCATTTGTGCTAAATTCAAAATTTGCTGAACTTCGGTTATCCGAGCTAATTAGGAGCACTAGTGCCTCGCATGTCAGAAATCTCGGTTAATAGAAACTGTGTATAAAAACTTGCCTTGCTCGCAAATTTGACATCTTTTGAAATAAAAAACAACTGAACATTTTTGAAATGATAAAAACATACATACATAAAGTTATGTTTCATAGCTCAGCAAATTTAAAAAGGAAATCAACTATCAGTAATACAATTTGAAAAGCGAATGGAAATTTTTTAAAACTATTTTTAAAATTAAATGCGTTTTCAAAAATAACACAAATCTCAAGAAATTCTTGTATTTTTTAAATTTGATTTTCATCAATTTGTTAATTTTACATTACCACTTCTTAAAATGTTCTGTTACCTTTCATTGCAAAAGTACATTGTTGCAAAAGTACAGTCCGATAGCACATTGAACCTGGTGTTCAATAAGGCCATTGTTAACAAACCATTGTTAACTGCTGTATACTTCTCAGGGTATAATTTTTCTTGCAAAGTGGGTGTTTTTTATGGTAGTAGAGTCGGAAAGTGAACTAAAATGTGTAAGACAACACATTTTAGTTCACTTTCTGACTCTACTACCATGAAAAACATTCACTTTGCAAGAAATACGGCTAACCCAGGAAAAAAAAAAACAGACTTCATTATCAGCTCACATCTGTGTCACATGAAATGCTAAAACATTTAAACTTTACTTTCTTCAACTTAAGAAATATTTATAGATTTGACTGTGTTTGTCTACTTATTAATGTGAAAATTTTTTTTTATCTGTTTATTATTTAGTAAAAAAATTTTAGCGAGATATTTTCTATTTAAAGTTTTTTCCCATAGTTTTAATCTGTATATTTTTAATATTTCATGTAAAAGTCATATATGTTAAGAGATATATGTTAATACAAGGCTTATATGATTTATTTTATTACATAATATGTGTTAAGGATTTATTATATTAATTATAGTTAAATAAATACATTAGTACATATTTTGGACAAAATTATGATATATTTAAATTTTTATGCTCAAAGTTTTTAAAGTTTATCAGTTAAACAAATAGTAAAATGTGAAAAAGTTTTTAATAGCAAATTTATTTAGCTAATAATGTTATAATATATTTTTGTGTTTCTGTTATATTTTTTCCCTGAAAAATATTATATATAATATTTTTACCCGTTATTGGCCAGATGGTCATAGAGTTTAAAGCACTACAGTTTTTGACTAACGGTATGATTGTGATGTGGTCTGTATTACGCACACCCTACTTTTACCTTCCAGGCATGCATTATCCACCATCGATCTAAAGCGGCTTTAGGATTCATGCCACCTCTGAGGATTGACTCTGTCTTTCACAAAGACAGCTCATTTACTTTAACTATTAATCCATCACAGTTTAAACTTGTATGTTGTACTCAAATATAGCATATGAGAGGTGAATGTTGTGCGTTTTATAAAGGATGTTATGTACTAATATGGCTGTGTTTTGTACTATCACTGCTTTATATTAATGTAATTTAAAATAATTTTATATTTATTATGTACTAATGTGCATTGCGTTTGTTTGTTATTTAAAATGAGATGAATCAAGTTTCTGAATTTCATGTTTACACCATACATAAAGAAAAAAATCTCCAGTCAGGCAATAATTTTGATGGTGTGGATACAATTGTATTTTTCAGAGAAGAATTTCTACTTCCTATATTTTATTTCCTATATTTTATAGTCTATTACTGGTTATACTTGGCTTGTAAATACTTTTAGTCTAGTTTACAGGTACTGTTATTTAAAAAAATGCATTGAATAATGTAATTTTTGTCTTCCTCACTTGAAATATTTGCCATGAGTACAAAAAAGTTATTTAATATAGTTTCATGATATTGGTTTTAGTTTAGGCTGCACAAAAGCATAAAAATGGGTCTTGACTTGTTTGGCTTTGAAGGACCTTGTTTTAAGTATGTTATCAATAATTTGCTCAATCACATTGTTTTAAGTATGTTATCAATAATTTGCTCAATCACATTTTTTAAATCTGCTATCAATAAATTGCTCAATCACATTGTTTTAAGTCTGCTATCAACAAATTGCTTAATCACATTGTTTTAAGTCGGTTATCAATACATAGATCAATCACATTGTTTTAAGTATAGTATTAATAATTTGCTCAATCACATAGTTTTAAGTATGTTAATAATAATTTGCTGACTCGCACTTTTGAGTTTTGAATTGCTCATCGTATATTTTACTTTCTGTAAATATATTTTATTTCACAGTGCTGAGGTAAAATACTCCTCAGTGGTAGATGGATCATAGGCCATTATTTTTTTAATATAATTTACCAATAATTCTCAGTATGATATATTAAAATTTTTAAAAGGCAACTTATGTTATTTTAACTCATGCATGATTAAATATAGAAATGTGTATAATTATACATCTACATACAAAGACAATAATAATGCTGTAATATTGAGAAATTTTTATGGAAAAGTCCATATTATATATTTTTACACTGATTTTATGAAAAGTATTCTAAATTTAAAAATTTCTAGAGTTTCAGTTATGAACAAATTTTGCCTAACATATACATTTTTTGAAATTTTTTTAATTAAAAACAATTACTGTTATGAATGTTACAAATCTTAACTTATGTCATTTATCAATTCAATAATGGTTCAATCATTTATAAATTAATAAATTCCCATTTTCCCATTGTGCATATCTTTATTTAGTTTTTGACAGGGATTTTAAATTTGCAGTTCACACTCTTTAGTATGACCACCCATTAGTGTGATCTTCTCATTATAACGACCGCAGCGTGAAGTCCCGTTTTCTGTTCTATAGACACAATGTTACTTTAATGTCCATTAAGACGTCTGACTTAAACCATTCATTCCAATATTGCGGGAAAAAAAATTTCTCATTTTTTTTAAATCTCAGAAAATCATTGCAAAAACACATGTTATGCATTTTTGCTCTTTCAAAACTAAAATGTTTCCATTGACAACGAGTCAACCGATTAGAAAAGTCTCGAAAAAGCTTTTCTTTCGATCTTACCGCTCAATAAGCATGAAACATCTTGAATGAAGAGTGACAGGGCCACCTATTCTTAACCTAGGTGGTACTGGGCAGAATGTATGGTCAAAATATTGTGAAACAGTTTTTAGTGTATGAATTATTTAGAAATTCCAATACATATCCTTATAAAAATTTATTTTCAAAGGGTTCAATATATTCATTAATCATATTTTTCTGGCTTGAAAATTTTATTTTGTCAGAAGAACAAAGTGTTCTAATATCATGACATCATTTTCATGAAGAAAAAAAATTTTGAAATCTAAAAGTAGCACGGATTGAATGGCTAAAGCTCATATGCAATATTAAAAGATGTCATTTGAAAATTTTAAATGTATTTTTTCTTTTAATGTACTATATTAAATAATGCTTGAACATTATTGATGTAAAAAAATAGCGTATCTGTTGATTTAATAATTTAATTTAAAATAGAGTATATATTTTTTATTTTATAACCGTCACTGAACAACCAACCCAATTTAGGGTTTATGGCTACTAATGTTCAACTCTGTAGCCTTGTAATTTTGAACCCAATACAGAAGACAAGGGAACTCTTGGATCGAGTATTGACAGAAATTTGCCTACGCGGAGGACTTTTTGATGTGGAACTAACCCGCATTTGCGTTACGTGGAGAGGAAGACCACGGGAACCCTTCCATGGTTAGCCTGACGGCAAGGGGACTCTAACCCATGATCCGTCTACCAATGAGGATATTTCACGTCGGCACTGTGGTTGATGCAAGACGGATGAGAAAATCGTATCAATGGGGATTTGAACCCGGTTTGCCTCATTCGAAGGCAAACACTCTATCCCCTGAGCCATCGAGGCTCATGCGATAGAGTATTTTTGTCAAAAAGTGTAGTATTTTTGAAATATAAGTAAATATTTGCTCTAATTCTATGTACTCCTGATATAACGACATAACGTTATAATGCTCATTTTTGTTTGGACCGCAGGGGCCATTATATTGAGGGTAGACTGTATATCTATATTTAGAACATATTCTTTATTAAGTAACAGTCTGTAAATTATTTGAACTTGTAGTATTTATATATGCTTTAAAATTTGTAATTAAAATTTTTAATAATTTTTTTTCTTCCTTTTTTAGGAGCTGCGCTTCAGTCTGAAATTCTAAATATAGATGCCAAGCTTCATGTGGAAAAAGCTATAAAAATATGGTTTAATTATGCTACATTAAGTTATTTTAAATATTCAGAACTTTATAACAATAAAAATTTTTTTAAACTAACAGTTTATTCTCCTTTAGCACTATAGCCAGTTGTCTTAGGTTGGATTATCATTTGATTCAGCATAAAAAATAATATATCACATGTGAATAATTTGTCACGTAAATCACGATTCAATATGACTCACGTCACACATGTCCCTCTGCGTTTCATATACAATCGCTGGGCTTGGAAAACCAATAAGTTTTTGCTTTCCTAATAAAATTCAACTATTTTAAATGGTAAATTAGTAAGTGAGAACAAAGATATTTTTAATAAATTGCGCCTTAATGTATCTTAATGAAAATGTGATTTTAAAGTAACATATTTTTATAACATTGTTAAATTTCAATTATACCCACTGAAACATAGTTAATAGTTGACGAAATTTTATAGTTTTGAATATTTAAGATTTTTTAGTTCAATTAAAAAGGTGTTAGAATGAGTTATGTAAGCCTTGTAGTTAAAATGATGCGTCATAAATACAAAATAATTTTGTTCTTTTATTTTTTTAACCATATTTATCTGAATTTTAAAGTATATTTCAAATTCGTTTCAAAGATTATTTTGATGTAAGCGAAAGAAATGTCAGTTTTTTTTTTATTATCTAGAATAGTTCTCGATTTAAAAATGTAGGTAAGCTTAAGTTATTAAATTTATATTTCCTATCGTGAATCCAGTGTAGGGAATTATTTTTAGCATACCAATAGCCTTTTAAAAAACTTGTGATCCCAGTAAAACTTTTGATTCATTCTTTCAAAAAAAGATTTTTAAGTTAAAAGAAAAAAAAAATTAATATATTCCAGTAGATATTATTTACTTTATTTTAATTGCCTTAATCTATGTTATTAGAGTATTGAAATCAAGCTTATGCATTTTTTTAGTTCTGCATTATAGAAACAGGAATTACATTTTTTAAATGCATATAAAAATAATTTTTTGCCGTAACAAAGGTCCTATTTACTCAGAGAATAAAAATATTAAGAAAAGATATCAACATTACTGTCTATTTTTTAATTATTTAATAAATAAAGGATAAGGAATAGATAGAATTTACTTTTCTTATTTTAAAAAATTTGCAGGAGTTTTTTAAAATTTATTATTCTTTAGTTTTAGTGAAACAAAAATGTCTAGCTTAATGATATTCGCTGAAATTATGTGCATAAATTAAATAACATGAAGTGAAATTTTAAGTATAAGTATATAGATTATGGCGACGATGATGGACAGATATATTTCAATGGACTAAATTTTTGAAAGTGTTTATTTGTTTCCGCAAAATTGAATGCTTAACCTGAGATTTTTTTAACTATTTTGATTAATTTTTTTAAATAAAATTTTTTTTATTAAAAATGTGTAATGTATTAGTTTTATTATTTTAGAATTCTTCATTGCAAGCACTGACAAATAGTTTGCAAAAGTAAGGAGAGAAATTATCTAGTGTTTGCAATAATAATACTTTGTAAACACTTTGCAGGATTTAAACAGGATTTAAAATTTATAAATTGAAAAATAAAAATTATTTCTAACTGAAGCAAAATTCCTGTTTACTCGAAGAATAATAAATATAAGCGTTAATGTGTATTTGAATATATAATTTAAAAAAAAAAAAAAAAAGAAAGAAAAGAAATAAACTGCATTAGTAAATATTTACTTAAAAAGGAAAATCCTTAAACTCTAGTAAAAAAAAGAAAAAATTAAACTACATTACTTGAATTTTTGAATGTTAGCACAAAAAGACTAAACATGATAGATTGATAATTTTCAGTGAACTAGATTTATGAAAATACTGATTTGTTTTAATGCAATACCATAAAGTTATCCTATATCTAAATGTATACTATTTCTATTCAATCTTTGACTGATTTTAATTAAGTAATTAGGCTATAATGGAGCAATATTTTAACTTAAAAATAAGTAGAATAAAATAATATTTTCTATAAATTTTAACACCACTGATTTCAGCCGAAAAGAAATGTTAATTCTCTGTGAAGAGCTGCATTATCATTTCTTCAGATATTTTAGTGATAAATAAGCAGTTAGAAGTTTTAAAAATCTTCCTTTCATTTTGAACATACGTTCAAAACCGTAAATTTAATTCACAAAATTTTTACTAATAATTAACAAAGGATGTTCATACAATATAAGTAATATCAAAACTGAAAGAGCATTGAAATAGCCTAAGCCTTAGCGGCACATTTCCATTTAGCACATGTGACGTCATAATCAATCGGATCGTTTTTGATTGCATCACTTACGGAGGCCTTTTTGGGCAATTTAAATGTTTAGTAATTAAATAACTAAACATTTGACGGAAAAAAATTTTTTTTTGGTTACAGAAGAGAATTTCCAATAAATTAGGATTAAAGATAAAATTTTTTTTAGACATGCTGTAATTGTCCATTCGAAATGACAGCTAAAGACACCTCATTCGGATTTGAGGGCAAACATCAGCTTAATTCCGTATTCCCGTAATTTCTTTTCGTATTAAATTACCCACGAACTGGCTTCAATGCTTAAGTCCCAATTACATATACTTTGAATAAGTTACCATAGATGTGTGAATTGATTTTGTTTCTGCTATCAGGGCTTGATTATCGATCGAGCAGAAGAGGCACTTTCCCAGGACCCTCAAATTTAAGGGGGCTGCTCATATTTATATTCGAAAGATTTCCATTAAAAGTTTTTTAGAAGACCACAATACAGATGGCTTGACTCAGTGGAGAAGGACTTTCTTATAGTAAATAAGGAAAGCTGTAAGACCCTTGCCTCGGATAGGACTAGATGGCAAAGACTATTTGGGATGGCCTTAAAAGAAGAAGAAGAAAAATTTTAATTTTGTATTTTACTCACTTTTGAACATTTGCTGATTCATTAACCTTTTACAGTAGCCTGAAATTTAACACAAAAAAAAGAAGAAAAAAAAAGAACAATTGAAAAAAACGACGCATATGTGTCAATCAATACTCAATTTCTGAGCCGTGATGGATCAGGGTATAGAGCGTTCGCCTTCCAATGAGGTGACCGGGTTCTAAACCCAACGATGACTGATCGATACGAATTCCGCATCCGATTTGCACCAAAGTGTTGACGTAAAATATCCTCAGTGGTAGACGGATCATCGGTTAGAATCCCCTTGCCGTTAGGTTAACCTTGGGAGGTTTTCGTGGTTTTCCTCTCCATGTAACGCAAATGCGGGTTAGTTCCATTAAAAAGTCCACGAAGGCAAATTTTTCCCAATACTTGACCCAGGAGCTCCCCAGTCTTTTGGATTGGGTTCAAAATTTCAAGGGTACGGAGTTGAACATTAGTAATTGTAAACCCAAAATTGGGTCGCCTGTTCAATGACGGTTATAAAGTAAAATAAAATGCTCACTTTCTGTTACCGTGCGAAAGTAATTACAATGTATTTCTATTCATTTAAAATTTTCAAGCGGCATTTACACCCGTGCGGGAAGTACACTTTGTACTTTAGCATCATTTGTTTCAATGTTAACACCTACTAGTTTCACCATCGTTGTTGCCAATCAAAAAAATTTAAAATTTGTTTTGTTGAGACACATGATGTGTATTGTACAAACTAAGTAGTAGTCGTTGCCGTAGTTATAGTAATCTTTGTGCATATTGGTGTAAACTTGTTATATAAAAAAGCAAAAAATAAGATAAAAATAAAAGTAATAAATTTTTTTTTACTCAGTTTAGAATGTTGGGGCTCTTAAATAAGTAACAAGTGTTTTGCCAGGACATCCATTTCTCTTAATCGGACCCTGCCTGCTATACTTAAGAGAACGCCATACAGCAAGAGAAGTCTATCATAACGAATTTTTATGCACCTATATAAGCAATTCAAGGTTTAAATGTTAGAGAAAAGTGAGTCCAGGTAAATCTTTATTGTAGTAGAAGTTTTAAATGCTTCAAAGAATGTCTTCAAAATGCAAGGGAATTATTCTCCCGCTGTATAGCATTCTCTTAAGGCTTCTTTTCTAGTAAATTTATTACCTGTACACTTTTGGCTACTGTAGTTAATGATCTTGAGACTGAAACTAAATTCCAATCTTTCGCAAGCTCTGATGGTTCAAGGAGATTTTGAATGACAGGAAAAAAAGGCTTTATTTCATGGAATTTTGAACAACCTTTCAAAAAGATGTTTTCCTCTTTGTGCTGCGCTAAATCAATTGCTTATGAATAAGATTCGTCGTGCTCAACATAATTAAGTTTTTATTTTATTTCTCCCGTCGGTGAACATCCGACCCAATCTTGAGTTCATGACTACTAATGCACAACTCCGTATTCTTGTAATTTTGAACCCGATACAAAAGACAAGGGAACTCCTGGATCAAGCATTGAAAGAAAATTTGTCTTTCGTGGAAGATTTTTGGAATAAACCCGAATTTGCGTTACATGGAAAAAGAAAACCTCACATGGTTAACCTGACGGCAAGGGGACTCTAACCCATGATCCGTCTACCATTGAGGATATTTTACGTCAGCACTGTGGTCGGCGCGAGTCGGGTGCGGGATTCATATTGACCAGTCATATTGCTGGGGCTCGAGCCAGGGTGACCTTATGGGGAGGCAAGCGCTCTATCGACTATTCGACATATTTGGGGAAATTTATTTTCTCTCTTTTAATTTAGAAAACAAAATGACATTATTAAGTGTTAGAGTTGTATTAGATTTTTTTCATGAACAAAATTATGCATAGGTATCATATTAGATATCTATTTATCAATTCTCATATCCTCTTCAAGTTGAATACCGTCATATACAGTTAAAAATTTGTTTGTTAATAACTCATCATAGAGCTACCATTTCCGAATGCAAACGAGGCAGTGTCATCTGAAATTGAGAGATAAGACGCCAATTATTTAGTCTTCAACTCCCCCCCCCCCCCGCTTTCCTTTTATGAAAAAAAAAATGCATAAAATAAAAAGTGTAACAGTGAATAGGTAAACGCAGTTTTGTTTGTAATATAGGCGAATGTTGCATAAAGTTGAAAAACTAGCATCGATTTAATTGCACATTGAAGAAAGTTATCTTCCTTTTTAAATACATAAAGATTTTTAACAGTTGAAAGAATGCGTGAACGAGACAAAATTAATTGTTTAACTTTTAGTTTTTAACAGTTCGTTTGATTATCTTCCTATGTCTCTACCGTTTTTGAAAATTATCAGCGATCCTGCTTCTTATTGCCATACCTCGAAAACCATTTTCACGAAACGATATGAGATTTCTGACATTTTTAGAAAATTGATTAAAGAACATTCATATTTTAACATGTTTTTGATGCGGTTATTATGTTTTAAATTATTTTATTTTGCGTCAAATTTGAATTTTTTTTTTTCCCGTCGCGTAATTCAGTTTTGTGAATGCTATTAAAAGTTGCTATTTTGGAAGCCTCGTATTCTTATGAGAGTAAATGAGTAATTCGTTTCACTTTGTTTAAATTTCGAATTAGTTTGGAAGTAATTAAATAGTTTAGATAAATGATTTTTCGGGTTTTTATAGAAAAAATTAATCGCAGTAAAATAATAATTTTTTTTTGCTGCCATGATACTCTTATAAATAAAGATATATATATATATATATATATATATCATAAAACTGACGGGTTTAACATTGTACTGATACTTTGCTTTAAAAAAGTTCATTAAGGAAGGAAACGCAAAATAGACTTTCTACTTGATTTGGGGGCCCGGGGCAACTGCCCCTTATGCCCCTTCCTTAGTCAGGCTCTCATTGTATGCTAAGAGGCTCGTTAAGATTTCACAATTTCATGACCAACGACTTTATTGTGGCGCAGCGTTGTGCGCAGGTCGTGGGCTTCAAGTCGTCATTGGGGTAGGAAATCAAACCCCAATTCTTCACATTAACAGTTCAGTGTTTTGACCACTGAGCTATCGCAGCTTTTTTTTATTCGTATAATTGATAAAGTATAAAATTGTTAACTCAGTAATGTATTGGAGGCAAAATTAACATATTCTGAAAATAGTAGCAACAAACTAATTTAATTTATTTTTATTGATGCAAATGAAATTCTTATTTATTTATGATTCTGGAAAAATCAGGAATTTCATTCTGCAAAATAGGAATTTTCCCCCTTCCAAAAATATTAGTTAGCTGCACCCCTGCTTGCAGAGCTTCATAGTATGAATAGATGTTTTTAAAAGTTTTTTGAAAAGAGCTTCATAAGAACAAGTTTACTGTCAAAATGGAAAAGTAAACATTTTTCAAAAATGATTTATAATAATTAAAAATTAAAAGAAATTCGATGTCAATATTCGTATTTCAACATGGCCCAATATCTCACCTAAATATTGACTCATAATATTCAGACTGGACCACGTATTATATTACTGGGTAGTACTGTATCCTACCAGAGGAAATAATTATAGGCCTAATAGAGGGCCCTCAATGTGGGAGGAACAAATCCCCAGCAACAATTTTACCTTGGCCCCAGTTGGGCTAAATATGGATCCTATAAGAACATGCACCGAGGGGTCAATATTAGGATGTTTAGATTTTTAAATATTAGTCCTAGAATTGTCTATATTGGCTGAATAATGGATATAATATATCTGGTGAATCTGACAATTCTATATAGGACCGATATTGTTTGTTAAGTAGTTGTAAAATATCGGGTGAATCCGTTAATTTTATATAGGGCCGTTATTGAAAAAAATAACCCTTATGAGATTTGTGAATATTGGTCCTATGAAGGCTCATGTTATTTTCCTGCTAGGGATGTTTTTGATCAAAATAAAAGTTTTGTTTAAATAACCAATCGAAACAGTAAATAATCTTATTCGTAAAGTAAATTGCAAGGATACATTTTGTGGCTCTAAGTCAGTTGTTCCCAAATGGTGTTCCGCCTAACTTGAAGGTTTCAGTGAAAGTGTCTCAGGGGTTCCGAGAACTAGGACTTTTTTTTTTTTTTTTTTTTTTAAAACTAGTTATAATTTTCAAAGCCGGTAATTAAGTTTTTTAAGTATCCAGTTATGAATCCATAATTATTTTCTTTAATTTTTCGGAATTATTCAATGGAAGAAATTTCAAAAACATATTTTTCTAATAGCAATATAGTGAATGAATTATGTAAAGAATATGCGTTTGTGAAGTATTTCGCATCGAATAAAAAATAAACTAAATTAAAAAATGAACATGCATGTTTCTCTGATAACCATTCTCAACGTTTACTTTATTCAGTTTTCGTTTTTATTTTAATGGAAACCATATTTTAGCTCATTCATTTTCAGTTTATGCATGCACTAAAATCAAATTAAGAACCAGACTAGATGCCGCTCCAGATCTGGGAATTCGTCTGACATAAAACACAATTTACCGGTCAGGTCGCCGAGCGGTCAGTGCACCTGACTGCGAAGCCAATGGTTGTAGGTTCGAATCCCGCCCAGGGCATGGATATTTCTCTCTGGGTGTTGTTCTCTGTTTAGTGAATGTGACCGACCCTACGAACGGGTATCTGTGACAGTGTGGCGTGGGCTCGCCTCCGTGGCTTAAGGTTCGCAGGGGCCCACCGAGAAATATTAAATGAGCAACACTTCTGGCATTTCCAAAGCGAAGAACGGGAGTTTAGTGCCCACTGTAAAAAAATAAGAAATTAAACCCAATTTTTAGACTAATATTGATAAAACGGTACGATAAAAAAATTATTTTCTTCATTTATTCACTAAATATTTTGAAAATAATTAATAAAATTTAGACTATTAGTATTTTTAAAATAACTTTCTCTTTAATTAACACGCTGAATGCCATGGGGGTCACCGGTGTCCGACGAAGCTCAGATTATTAGAAACACATAATTCGAGTAAATTTTTAATTTATTTAATATTATTACCGTTACTAAAATGTTTTGAAGAAATTGATGCAATATAGAACACAGAAAAATAGTTTTATTTATATACACAGAGATGCCAACTTTCTTCGGACAGCGAATAAATATTTTCAAGTGGTAGTTTATTAATTGTGATTCTTGGTTTAATAAATTCAATTTAGTAGATTTTTATCCACCACTATTTATAAATAATTCGTAGGCTTGTATAATTCACCACTTTTTTCAGATATGTCATGCTAAACCTTTTAAAGAACTGGAAAAATAGGTCTAATCTTTGAAATTTAGTTTGTAGCTATTTACCGTTTGGCCAGACATGTAAAATTAGCGTGGCATTCAACTTGTTTTTATATTCACTATTGCTGATGAAATTTATTAATTTAGTCTTGGGGTTCTGCCAGAGTATAAAAAAAAAGTGGGTACCGCTGCTCTAAATTATGAAACTAGCGGGAGAAGGAGGGTTACAAAGAAAAGTGAAAATACAGCCTTTTTCATGTTATAAAACATTGATTTCCAAATGGTGTTCCGCGGAACCTTTGGGTTCCACAGCAAAGTTAAATGGGTTCCGAGAGTTAAAACTTTTTTTAAACAGTTTTTATAACATTTTTGAAATCTGTAATTACATTTATATCTAATATTCATCATTCTCTTAATATTATGGCTGCCTTTACAAAATTATTTAAAGTAAAGTGCCAGGAAAAAAAAAAAAAGAAAAAAAAAAAAATCAAAGGCAATTTTCTTTTCGTTTTTTTTTTAAGAAAATTTTAATTTTCTAACAACAATGCATTGAATAAATTATTAGAAAAAGATAAGCATAGAAAAAATTGCAATAGAATTACCCACCACGCTTTTAAAATAAAAATAAAAATAACTAAATTCGTTAATAAAGAAATATGCTTCTTTATTAATCATTTTCGACTCTAATCGCAGTTATTTTTTAGTTTTTATTTCAACAAAAAACATTATTTGGCTTAATTCATTTTCAGCTTGTATAAAGAAACAAAAAACAAATCGGTATCTAGACTATATTCAGCTCCAGGACCGCCAATTAAATTGTCGGACATAAAACATAATTTAAGATTATCAATGGTAAAACGATTAAAAATTTATGAATATTTATGATATGAAATATTTTTCAAAATAAAGTAGTATTTTGTTTAATAAGTTTCCAATTGTCTTTATATACTTTGTTCATAAGTTTGGGGTTCCGCCGGAAGATGGTTCCCCAATTAGGGTTCCATATAAGAAAAAAATTAGGCAACGCTGGTATATAGAGCTTTTTTTTAAATATTTGTAAGCTAAAAATTTCAACTTATTCTGAAACTGAGTAAATTATTAATTTAATAATTTAGTGAATTCGAAAATTGTACATTGAGGATAATCATTATAGGACAACCTGCTAAAGTATTGTTAAAAATTTTAAATCTCATTTTGATATGTTTCTGAAGTAAAACATAGTATAGAGGATTTTCTCTTCTTAACCTTAGGCTATATACTTTTGCTTTAAGACTAACAAAAACAAAAGATACTTTCCTCGCAAAATATTACTCCTCACGTATTGGGAGTCAAAGTATATTTACTCTGTCTAGCACTATATTCTGCTGGCAGGTGGGGGTTTATTTTACTCTTTTTTTTTCAGGCTGGACAGGAAAAAACCCCGAATCCGGCAGTTAATCTATATTAGGTCATTGGGCTCAACAACGACATTTTTTCCTCTTTTGAAAGATTTATGAATCTTATAACATTTATATACTGCAAGTAGCAGAATGAAATTGAAAGGTAAGATGGAGAATTTTTATACCGATAAAAATCTGGAAAATAATTTGTCTTTTTAATGAAGATCTAAAACTTCAGATCTTAAGGCTTCTGAAATTTTTTTCCTTCCAATTTCGGGAAAATTATTATTTTACCGTCACGGACAATTGTAACAATACCAGGATTTTTTTTGTCTCTGACTTTGCATCGATTTCTTCAAAATTTTGTATTTATTTGATTGAACTATAGTAAATAAATTCTGAGTTTTCATGCTTGACGGGTTCCAGAATTTAAAAGAAAAATTCGTTAAAAAAATTATAAGTTCATAAAAGTTCGTTGAGGAAAAAGAGATTTTGAAGTCACAAAGAGTTTGGGAAGAAATGATGGAGTCCTTGTAGCTAAGCAGGCCAAAATTATTAATTTTTTTCAGAAAAAAAAAAAAAAACGAAATTTTGAGCTTTATTTTATTTAGTGAACAAATGGAAAAAATCATTGTGACAATTTAAAGAATTTTTTCTGGAATTTCATATTGAAAACCTCGTTAAAAACATTGCAATTTTGAAGGAACTGCTGAAGTTAATTTGGAAAAAAAAAAAAAAAAAAAATCGAAGTTATTGTTTGGGAAGAAACAAGTTAAGAATTACGGCAAACGAACAGCAATTTTTTTTTCAGAGGAAAGAGAAGAAAATTTTGTGCAAAAAAGGAATTTCGCGTTTATAATCTAAATTTGGTTAGAAAACGGAAAAAACACGGAAACTATTTGAGTTTTATAGAATTGCATCAAAGAACTCGTTAAAAAATTAAAATGTGAAAGAATGGAAGTTATGAAAATAAATTTTGAAGCTGTAATTTGGGAAAGAAAAGAAGCAATTCTGGTAATTCAGCAGAAAAATTTATTTTCCGGAAATAAAACGTATGTTTTGTTGAAAAACGGAATTTTGCATTCGGTTTTTCGTAAACATTTGATACCAAAATACAACTTTTCCCACTACTGGTGGTCCTGATATTTTTTTTAAAAGTAAAAATCGACCCAACGTAATATGGAGCTGTACATATAAACAGTGTCCCTTAGATGTTGAGACTAACTTCTTGTTGAAAGTCGGGCTCATAATAAGGATTATAAATTGCACAGAACCCTATTCCGAAAATATCATCCTACGCTAGGGGCGCTTCCCCTATTATGAACTATTTCTTAGTGTGCTTTTGAACGGATACTTTTATTTATATAAATTATAGTAATTGTGGGAAGAGTGGAAATCGACAATGCCAACCTTCATCTATCGAAAGGTACCTCATGATTGAATCAAGTTAGCATGTCTTATATACTAGTGAATTGGATTTTGTATATTTTGTAGAGGTAGATACGCTGCACTACTCCCCCACCAGAATTATAGCTGTGATAGTATTCGATACATGGATACCACTAGTTTCTGTATTTGTGACAGACCGGGAGAGCCGGATTAAGGTCACCGGGTATTGAACATTAGTCATGAGAGCTGTATTAAGATCATAGTCGTAGTCGCTTCTGTGTTGCCTTTAGCAATCGGGTGTATGCAGGTTGACGTCGTGTGTGACCGAGACGAGACTGAGTAGCAACAGTGCGAAGAGGTGGATAATGTCGCAGTCACAAGTAGCAAGTCAACTGTTCAATGTGAACCATCCATCGAATTAGGCGTGTTCATATAGAAGTGGGCGTTACTGCCAAAATAGGCGTGTTCACATCATGTCCGGGTCACCAATGTGGGGAGAGTGGAAATCGACAATGCCAACCTTTATCTATCGAAAGGTACCTCATGATTGAATCAAGTTAGCATGTCTTATATACTAGTGAATTGGATTTTGTATATTTTGTAGTGATAGATACGCTACAGTAATTTTATGGTTACTTTTAATTATTGTCGAAAATTGCATTTAAATAAGTTCAACATTAACTGTTTTATTGTAAATTAATGATTTTGCGCCTATATATATATAGCATTTTATATAGTCTTTTCTTCTGTCCTACAGTAGTTCAGTTTTACCATCTTCTGCTTAAAGGAAACGTATTTCATTATCTGTACAAAGAAAATATATTGTATCGCACATAGAATGGAAAAAAAAACTCCTTGAAAAGCTTGCTGAAGAACACAAATTAATAAATTTAACTTCGAAAATTAGAGAAATTAAGTAACGTTTCAGAATTAGATGCTGTTTTGTATAAATGGTTTATTCAATAAAGGGACAAAACACTACCGCCTGATGGTGCAATGGTGCTAGTGAGTCTTGTAATAAAATATAATAGCTTTTTGTCATAGGCCTTATTAAATGGTCATATTAGATTTCAAGACTATAAATACTTTTTTTAAAAACTTGAATTTTAGAGTATAATTAAGAAAAAAAAAAAATCATCCAAATCCAAAAAAGTCATCTGTGGTGAAATTGTGGTTTGAGTTATTTTCGTTAATCGAGATTTTACTGATCAAGACTAGAGTAATAATGCAAAAAAAAAATTTTTTTTTTCCTTTAAAGGAAGAAATTATTTCATTATTATATGAAAAGCCGTGAACTTGGAATATTTAATTAATAGTTAATCCTTGGTTAATATTTCATTCTAGTCTTAAGCGTAACATACTAAACTAATGTTTCCAATGGAGTAGAATTTTGGTTTTTAATGCATTTTATTGTTTCTAAATAATAAAAAATACGAACCCCTTTGTTTTTTTTTGTTGTTGTTAATATGCTATCATTTTGATGCTAATTGCAGTAAAAACTACTTCTTATGTTATTTTGAGTTTTAAAATTGGAAGAAAAAAAAAAAAATGATGTATCAAAAAAAAAAAAAAAAAAAAAAATTTAACGCTTTCATATAATGTGAAAAATAAATAATAAAAACAAGAATATTGTAAAAATATCTATAATATGTTTTATTCAATTAAAAGTTTGCTCTTTACTTTCTTAGAAATTTTTTTTATTTATTTCCTATGAGCTGCACAATCAGTCTTCCCGATGAGCAGACCTAGTGCGTTCTCCAGAAGTGGTATCCACTCTTTCAGGACCACCACAATGGGTGAGATATCGTTGTCCATGTTAATTTGGACGTCTAGTTTATGTCACACTAGATGGCAGATTCAATTATTAATTAAATATTATGATTTATGAATATTATCATTTATAAAGATGAATATGTACAAAGAGTAGTATGAAAATAATCATATTAAAATTATATATATATATTAAATTATTCAATTCTGAAAATTCGCGGTGAAAAGCACGTCTTTTTTTTCATTATTATTTGAAAGATTCATAAAAAGTTTTAAAGGACATTACCCTTTTACTTAAATACCATGAATTTAAAATTAACTATTTTAGATTGATTATTAAATATTTAATAGCATTTATAAAATTGAATATCTACGAAGAAAAGTAATCACACAAAATTAATATTTCGATCTTTATTCGCTGAAAAAAAAAAAAAAAGAACGCTCTTATCAACTTAGTGTTTTTTCTTTGATTCATGGTAAGTTGAAGAGGGCATTATTCATTAAACTAAATACCATGAATTTCAAATTAAACAATTTTCGATAAATTGTTTAATATCTCTTATCATAAATATATGTCTAAAAAGTGTTAAAAGTAGCTATATTAAAATGATAAAAATTAATTAAAAATATCGCAGCCGAAAAGAAGAAAGTTATTGAATCTTTTGAATATTTTATAAGTTTTTCTTAACTACGAAAAAAAGATATTTCATTTTTAAATTAATACAAAATTATGAAAATTTTAAATTTACGTGTATCTAAAATATCTCTTTAAATATTTTATTTCGCATTTTCTTTTATTCACAATGCATTAATATGCTGGCTTATTAAAATATCCCATATCTCTGATGCGTAGATCCTTTTTTTTTCCCATCCTCTCGAGATAACTTATAAGGATTATTTAGAATTATTATTTTTGTAATTATTTTTTAACATAAAATAATGCTTAAGCTAATTTATAACGGCTTTTGTTACCTCCCTTAAGGGATGATAAAAGAATATAAACTCGACGATAATTTAAAAAATTAAGAAAACTTATGTGTATTCAAAGCGATATTTTTATAATGGAAAATGTTTAGGAATAAATATTTTCTTAAAAGCGATTTCTGGTAGTTATATATTTTAAGGCAATAGCAGGTATTTAAGACTGTCAAAATCTGTTTACATTGTTTGAATAAGTTTTAATTAAAATTTAGGAGTTTTTTGTTTGTTTGCTAGAGTTACTTTGCAAATTAAAATAAATTCCTTAGATGGGAGAAAGTAACCATACACTTTCTGTTTTTGTCGTTCTTTCAAATTTTATAAGTTTACTATATACTATAACACATTATAACAAGGTTTCGATATGTCAAACCTTTGATACGTTAAATTAAAAACGTATATATATATATATATATATATATATATATGGCCAAATTATTAAATACACTATAAGATTCTATGCAAACTCTTAATTATCAGGTGATGCTATACAGCTTTATTGTTTCGAACAGCTTGCACTTGTTTACGTTCGTGTAACGACTACTACGTACGTTCGTGTAACGTGTTCTTGCAACGACTACTACTTAGTTTGTACAATACACATGTGTCTCAACAAAACAAATTTTAAATTTTTTTGATTGGCAACAACGATGGTGAAACTAGTAGGTGTTAACATTGAAACAAATGATGCTAAAGTACAAAGTGTACTTCCCGCACGGGTGTAAATGCCGCTTGAAAATTTTAAATGAATAGAAATACATTGTAATTACTTTTGCACGGTAACAGAAAGTGAGCATTTTATTTTATTTTATAACCGTCGTTGAACAGCCGATCCAACTTAATGGGTTTACGGCTACTAATGTTCAACTCCGTAGCCTTGTAATTTTGAACCCAATCCAGAAGACAAGGGAACTCCTGGATGAGTATTGGGAGAAATTTGCCTTCGTGGAGGACTTTTTGATGGAGCTAACCCGCATTTGCGTTACATGGAGAGGAAGACCACGAGAACCTCCCACGGTTAGCCTGACGGCAAGGGGACTCTAACCCATGATCCGTCTACCACTGAGGATATTTCACGTCAGCACTGTGGTCAGTGCAAGCCGGATGCGGAATTCGTATCGACTGGGGTTCGAACCCGGTTCGCCTCATTGGAAGGCGAACGCTCTATCCCCTGAGCCATCGCGGCTCTGTATCAATTGGTTAGCATTGTTATGCAATCATCATCATCAGCATTGGCAAGACAACCCTTTGTGAGCCTGGGCCTTCCTCAGAAGCTTTTCCCATTCTGCCCTTCTCCCAGCAATTGATTTCCAGTTCTTTACTTTTAGTATGGCAAAATTCTCATCCACACAGTCTTTCCATCTCTTTTTGGGCCTTCCTCTTGACCTTTTATTGGAAGGGGTTGCATTAAAGACCCTTGATGCTGTTCGTTCTGGGCTTATTCTTACTACATGCCCGGCCCATCTCATTCTACTTAGTTTAATGGATTTAATGATATCATCACTATTAAAGATCTTATATATTTCAAAATTATATCTTTTTCTCCAGTTGTTGTTATCGAGGATAGCGCCAAAGATGGTTCGTAGGACCTTCCTTTCGAAGGTTGCTAATAACTTCTCTTCCCTTTTTGTTAAAGCCCATGTCTCTGAAGCATAAGTCAAAACTGACTTTATTAATACCTTATAAAGTAAGATCTTAGTCTTTCTTTTTATTAAGTGAGATTTCAATAATGATCTTAAACCATAGAAGCAGCGATTGGCTGCGATTATTCTTTTTTCTGATTTTAGGATTAATGTCATTTTGATTGTTTATTTCTGATCCTAGATAAGTAAAATTTTTTACAGATTCAAATTTAAAAGAATTTATTTCAAACAATTTAGGGATGGTTTCTATTTGTCATGCAATACGTTAAAAAATAAATACCAATAGAAATTATGTAAAAAATTTCTTGAATAAAAATCCATTACATATATGTTTAAATATAAAAGTATTGCATGTAAACTCGGGAAAAACATGCAATTATTAAAATGCAACAGTGTCATTTGGTCTAATTACTATAAAATACTAATATATAACCAGATATAATAAAGATTCAATATTTATATAATATATCGTCTAATTTAATCAATCGACACACGAACGTAAATAAGTACAAACCGGTTTCAATCGCGTAAAAACAATAAAACTGTATAATACCACCTGATAATTAAGATTTTACGTATATATATATATATATATATATATATATATATATATATATATATATATATATATATATATATATATATATATATATATATATATATATGACATTTTTAGTCTTTATTTATTCGAAATGTTCAAGTTTAAAAATGATAAATACTGCAGTTGGTTGCGTAGATGTTGTGACAAATAACGGGGAGAGTTAAGGAACATAATCAGGATTAAAATTGTATAGGAATCCACGCCCAGAAATGTCGTCGTACGCTGCTTGGCGCGCTTTCCTTATTAGAAGCATAAGCAAAAACAGTCTATTATAAAGAAGCGTCCATAGTCACGTATGACGACAGTTTTGGGCATGTGTTCCTATGCAGTTTCAATCCTGATGAATTTGATGTATCATTTATGCGACTCCTTATTATTTATTACGTTGTTAAACTAGAACATTTCGACTAAAAATAGACTAAAAATATCATTTAAAAATAACCCTGTAGTATGGAAAGAGATACCAATTGTGGAGTTGAAACCAGCGACGTAAAAATATCCAAGATCGGTTAAAACAAAATCTGATGCAACAGAAAACAAAATAAAGTTTATTCCCCACTGTAACTTTTGATTTAATCCTCAGGATTTCTTCTATCAGGATGCAATCTCAATTGAGAAATTTAGCAATACCATTTCACATTATCTTGTTCACGTTAAAAACATTCACATGTACATTGTTTTACGCACTGATATTAATACGAATAAATAAATCAATTCGTTGACAGGACACTTAATATAATATGAACATGAATAAAAACATACGGTGTATAGATTTTATGTTCTAATATTATTACAGTTCTTAATTTTAACTTTCATAGAGCATTCCGACGATCTATGTTTCGAGATCTGAACCATACACTGTTGCCATTTTATGTTATATATATATATATATATATATATATATATATATATATATATATATATATATATATATATATATATATATATATATATAAATATATGTTATTCTACAAGGACAGAAATCGCTATACACATAAAGCCTTGTAAGTAAGGTTATGTTTACAGGGCAGGTTCATATTTATTAATACATTATTGTTATTACAATTTTGCCTTTAATGTGCAGAAATTCAAAAAGTACATTTTTCATTACTTGGATAGCTGATTGGCATGTAAATGCCACCATGGGAGGATAATAAGTTTTGCGAATTATTTAATAATAAATAGAGGATTCTCTTAAGGTACTTGAAAAAAGGCAGTTGACATCCTTAAAAAAGTCGATAAATTAAACGACAAAGATACGGCCCAATTTCATCTCTCGTAATCCATGAGAGCTACAAGCTCATTTATGAAGCATAAAAATTCAAAACATTTCGTCAGATTACCACTGCAATTCAAGATAGAGTCAAGATAAATTATCATTTTTATCATGCCCCAATTTTTATCAGATGTTTGATTTTGAAACCGTTAAGTTCTGATACAATTTAAAAGAATCCATCCACTGTTACAACATTTCATTCTGCTTAAGGAAATGGAAACTTTAAACTAAAATATAAAACCGCAACTTTAACTGCAACCGCTGAAGTGTGCCATTGTAATATTCCGGTGGCGACACTTTTACATCGTTAAAAGTTCGCGAGTTATAGACCATGAGGGTATTCGAAAAGGACAGTCGGTTAAGGTCCGTGTCGTTTGAAAATGGCTGAAATGAGGAGTTTTGTGAGGCGGAAAAAAGCGTCCTAAGCCCTCCATATTATACGATTCCAGTTCGATTCTCTTGCTGCGAATTTTGGTTTGAATAGATACACACGTGTGACTTCAACCCATAAATTTTTTAGCAGTTCAGGTTATTAAACAAAGAAAAAAATTAAGCTGAAATATAATTATTATAAATAATAAATATATGAAAAATATTTTTATTTTATTAAGTGAAAAATTACTAACAAATAATAATTTATTAAAAATTGTTAAGGTATTTGAATACCACACTCTCAAAAATAAAACTCTTACTTTTGACGATTCTGCATTCCTTGAGCGGTATTTCGTTAATCTCGAGAATCATTTCGTCACGAAATCACGTGATTTGTGCGAACTTTTAAATGTGTGACAAAAATGTTGGAACCTCATCGCAGTGCATTGTGGGAGAAGTTATCTAAAATGAAGACTAGACGATCGAAACTAGAATGACGACGTAAGTACCCGCTTTGCATGGTGTTCAAAGGAGGTTGTCTCATACTAGAAAGATCCCGGGTTCGAATCCTGATCCGGGCATGAATGGAATTTATCTGTCCTTGCGTTGTTGGGGTGTTGTTGATTCATCTACGTGGGCCCCACGAAAATGTGGTCAACAATTTCATCCGTACTTTTTTTTGGAATAAAAAAAAAAGAATTACGAAAGATTTCTTTACTTTTGACGAAATCTATTTCCTCGAAGAAGGGGTGATAGTTATTTCGTCACTTTGTCCTCAATGTCTGCTCGGATCGTATATCAGGAAATAGTTTTGTTAAAAACGAAAAAAAGTTTCCTGTGATTTGAGTATTCATTTTTCACAATGTAGCCAATTTGATTTTCAAAGGAAAAATATATAAACAGAAAACATGAAGAGATATGTAGATTGAAAATATTCTAAAAAAGAGAGGCAAGAACTTGCAAATCACATTAAATTAAATTTAATTTTATATTTTAAAATTTATACCTGATTATAGGAAATACATATCTGAATTGATTTAGCTATCCAATAGTCCGGAGTAATAAGGAATAGTAAGGAACCAACATGACTTTGATATGTTTTTTCTTTCTATTTTCTGAGAAAGAATCAGCTTAAAATGCAACCTAACTGAAATATTAAGAAAGAATTTTACAATTAATTTATACAAAATGCCCATTAATGGGCCAGTTTCATGACGCGGAAATTTGGAGCCCAAACCAAGCTGTTCTGACGATGTCGTTCGAAAACACAACTAAGTTTAATTGGCTTACATCTTAAGAGAAGAGTAGAGATATTCTTTACTTCTCTTTTTGTTATAAATAAACAATTTTGAGTAGAATTTAAAGGTTTCAAGGGAAACTATTCATTTTAATATAAAATATTTTCCAACGTTGTATTGGGAATATTTATTTTGCCAAATAATAAAATAAAATTTCATATAAAATACATATTTAGATCTTGAGAATTTGATTGGTTCAGTTTAAGTAGAATTATCGAACCACATTCATTAGGAATGTTTTCTAAATTTGTAAAAATCGTGAATTGAATTTTTTACTCTTTAAAATTTGAAATTTTTTTTTTTGCAGTTTATATTTCTGATAAAAATACATTTAAAATATTGAAAACAGAATTATGATTAAATAACGAATAATGACGTCATGTGAATTGAATCAATCGAAAAATCAATCGCTAAATGAGTACCGTTATTCGGTTAATTTGTCAAAAGTTAAAGAAGTTTGGAGTGAGCTCCAAAAGCTCCGTATCGAGGAGATGACCCATTGCTAATAACCATCCCTTTAACTTTCGAAGGATTGCAGCTATGGTCATAAAAGTGGTGTATAGGGCTAGTAAAGTGCCTATGCGTCGTTAGATGTGGTCGTTTACAGTGCCATCTGATGAAAAATATGGAGTTATTTTTTTCTGTTTTGAAAACGACACCAGACATAAAAAAAATTATTAATTGCAATTTGTAGAGCATCATCGTTTCAATACTAATGTATCTTGTGGACAGTAATGCGTAGGAAAAAAAAATAATTTGAAAACACTTTTTTTCTGTTCGGAATTGCTTATTACTTTGTGATGTAATAAAATGATCTTACCACAACAGGATAATTGCATTTTTGTTTTTAAAACTTTTGTTAAACTTTGATATTTGAAAGTAAAGGGAAAAAATAGTTTTTTTTTTTTTTTTTCCCCCGCATCTCAACGTTGGAAATAAATTCCAGTAAGAAAAAAAAAAAAAAAAAAAAAAAAAAAAAAAAAAAAAATTATGTTTTTAAGCGTTTTAATTTCAACATTAGAAATGAATTCTTACAAATAACCACAAAAACTTAAGTCTTCGCCAATTCAATTTGAATGGACCACATAGTGCGTATTCGTACTGAATTCGTAAAGCATTAAACCTTTTTATTTCAGGATACAAAAGCCAATTCCCGGTTTACCGGGAGGTGATTCTCATCTTATAGCACATTGCCACTTTACTATACCTAATCACCACTTTCATAACTATACCTTAGTTCGAAAGTGATTTAAAATTTATTAAATGGAATTTAGTGTGGACCACTCTGTATATTCTACTAAAAAATTCTGAATATATATATATATATATATATATATATATATATATATATATATATATATATATATATATATATATATATATATATATATATATATATATATAAATAATTTAAACTGCAAAATTCGTATTTTTCACACATAAAAGTTTGAGTAAAAAACTCAATTTTATTTTTTCCTTAGAAAAAATAGCATTTATTTCTATTATGTTACCGAAAAAGAACAGCAGTTAAAAATCTTGTAAAATTTAATACTTTATCAACAAGAGAATAAATTTTAATCCATTGTTTGATTTTATTGTTAACTGTTTATTCAATAAATGACAAATTTACGATTTTTACTTTTCTTCACTATGCATTCAAAGCTTTTTAATCCTTCCTAATCTTACTCAGAACAAAAATGTTCTTTCCAATTGAATATTTTCTTATGATAAAAAGACATAAAACTTATGCATAAAGAAAAGACGTCGAGTGTTCGCTTTCAAAATAGGCTTAACAGTTATTTTAACTATATTGAGCAAACATCTTAATTTCGTCTTATAAAATTGCTTCCAATAAATAATTTTGGATTCGTTTAAGCAATGAAAGGAGAAGAAGCATTTTTTTTAAAAAATTGACGTATTTCTTTATGCTTCTAAACAATTTAAAAGCTTAGTAAACAAAGTTCTGATCAATATTTTTCAAAAAATTGTGATTTCTCGTGGTAATAAATTTTGAAATAGAATCTACACATTAACAATAAAATTTGATTTTTAGCAATTTGAAATACAGAATTATATTCAGGAATCGTATTAAGTGATACAATGCGGTGGTTACAAACTTATAAGAGGTAGAGCACACCATAAAGATTGAAGATTACGTAGTAACTCACTCTATATTATGCCAGTTTTAATAGAATTTTATAATTTCTAATAATTATTATCGAATATGACATTTAAATAGGCCAAATGATAGCTGTTTCATCCTAAATAACTGATATGGCAACCAAATTGGCGAGCTCTGTAAATTAGTCGCCAAATCAATAAATTACGTCGAAACAGTTATTTATGGACCTATTTGAAACAAAATTTTATTAATAACATTTTATTAATAACATTTATAAAACATGTAATTAATATAATTTAAATAATTAAAGCACTAATTTAAATGAGCACGAGAAGCTAGTTCATAATAAAAAACCGACCCTAACGATATACTCCTGGCGGTCGTTCCTGCTATCTATTTTGAAGATATTATGTCAAAATGACTTTTGTCTTTTTTCTTGAGCTAATTTCTCTCCAAATAACATTTCAACAGTTTGATTTCGTTGAAAAATAACAGTTCTTACTTGAAATTCACTATGGACTTAGTTTTCATTTCTTTCATTTGTTATAGTTAAAAAACTTTACCCTCTAAAAACCAACATTGTTTCAGTTGAACTCTTCTTTCCCGTAATTGATTCATTGTAATTGATTTCAATGATATTTTTTGTACTTTTTCACTGCCTAGTTTCTGTTTTAAATAAAATCTCAACTCTTTGCTTTTAATGTGAATAAATAAAAGTTTTGTAGTAACAATTCTAATTTAAAATTTAATAGTGACTTTGTCTTCATTTCACACATTGTTATAGTTACAAAAATTCACACTCAAAAAACCAACATTCTTTTAATTAAATTTTAACTCTTGTTCTTTCCTGTTATCAACTTCCTTAACATTATGTCAAAATGACTTCTGTACTTTTTCATAAGTTAGTTTCTTTCAAATGAAATCTCAACTCTTTGGTTTCGTTGCAAAACAATAAACATTTTGCAATAACATTTCTATTAACAGTTTCTAATTTGCAATTCAATAATGACTTTGTCTTTATTTCCTACATTGTTACAGCAGCAAAATTTTACTCGCCAAGAAACCAACATTATTTTAATTAAATTTTAACTCTTGTTCTTTTCTGTTATCTATTTCAATGACATCGTGTCAAGATGGCTTTAGTACTTTTGTAGCAACCAGAACAAGCCGAAACTTCGTGTAATTAAATTTTAATTTAGTTTTTTCCCCCGGAATTCAAAAGATGTTTTGTTCCATCATTTTATACCTTCATCTAATTAAAATATTGTTCTTTGGAGAGGCAAAACCGATTTTCCCGTTTCCTGGAGTCATTATTCTTCAGAGATGGTCAGCTTTTTGGAAATCGATTCTCATTTTCCAGTTTTTGAGCGCTCCAGTTTTTCATTCCGGATAAATTGTTTCACACTGACTTCTTAATCAAGAAACTTATAATTTCTTTGTCGATATTATTTTTTTTCTTCTTCCTTTTTATTCTGTTTCGACTTTTCCACTTCAAAGCATTAGAATTCCATTTTAAAGGAGAAAATGGAAGATAGATGTTTTAAAAAATGTTCTTAAGAGTTTTTTTCTCTCTCCACGTTTAAAAGAAATTGTAAAGTTCTATTTGTCATTGTTCGAGAGTAATGTTTGTGAGTATAAGAAGTGATTTTTATTGATTTTTTGTAAATTTAATTTATCTATAGCACTGCGTACGTCATTTATTTTATTGTGTCCATAAAGTATGGCTTTTAGTTGCAAATTCTTCTCTATCCAAGGTGTCCATAAAGTATGGAAGCTATGAAATACCTCAATAAATCTGTTTCGAACCAGGAAATTTTATTTTATATTTTATAACCAGCGCTGAACAACCGACCCAATTTTGTGTTTATGACTATAAATGATCAACTCCATAGCCTCAGAATTTTGAACCTAACTACGAAGACAAGGGAACTCCTGGATTAAGCATTGGGACAAACTAACTTTTATCGAAGACGTTTTTATGGAACTAACCCGCATATGTGTTACATAGAGTGGAAAATCCCGAACACCTCTCATGTTTAGCCAGATGTCAACGGATTTCTAACCAATGACCTGTCCACCACTGAAGATATTTTATGTACGTATTATGGTCGATGCGAGTCGAGAAGAGAGATCGTATCGAACAGTAAACGTTGGGATTCGAACCCGAGTTGCTTCAATGGTAGACTAGTGCTTGTAGAGACGTTTTAACTATAAAATGCTTGTCAACTTCAAGTCTTATTTAATTCTTGTGAAGACTTCGGCCGTTTAAAATGATTTCTGGTTAAGTTATTCTTCTTAAGAAAAAATGATATTTATGCCTTAGAGTTTAAACAAAAATATTTAAAAAAGGAATTATTGCTTTATACATTATGGTAATATGCAGTAGATAATAAAACAAATTTAAAAAAAGTTTATCCTTTTACAATGAAGAAGAAATGCTTCATTACTTTTAACATGAAGAAGATTTTTGCAAAGTTAATAATGGTTGGACCGAGGGGTGAACATCCCCCTGTCCTGGCGCCAGGAATTTAAAATAAGCAGTGATTGAATTGTTCCCAACGGACACTTAACAGGATGGGGGAAAAATCCATAGTTGGCGATTTATCGAGAGATAAAATAGCCAAAAAGAAAGCCAAACCCGCTTTATTAATATTATATTTTAAATAAGTTGGTAAATAGCAACTGATAAGTAAATAGCTTAATCATCAAAAAGACTTTAAGAATTAATATAACCCTGTAACTGAAACATTTTCGGGGTAAGAGAAATAAAGTAACTTAAGGAGGAGGAGTTAAAAATAGATTTTGATGTTCGATTAAGTCACGATAGTGAATTAATGAGTTATACATTTGTATTGAATTAAAAAGTTAACCATTACACTGATTGTTAAGAAGAGAATAAAATATTTATGTTTTATTCTTATAAAATGTAATGAAATTAAATAAAATTGTTTAATTTAATTAAAATTAGATCAAGGAGGATTGAAAATAATTAAATTTATGAAATTAATGAAATTTTAAAAGCTAGGAAATAAGTAATGCCTATAATGGCTTCACATGAACTATTATTTGGTTCCCCCCCTCTTCCGACTCTCTATTTCCTTTCAATGAAACTGCTTCAAACGTCTAAGAGAGTCAGTTAATGGTTTTCGTTACTATGACGACTAATCGTTTCCATAACTAACTTAAAAAAGGCAAGCTGTTAATATTGTTTGGAACTGAGTCCAACCGGAAAAGTTTGCTTTGATAAAGAAACACCAAATCTCTTCTTCTAAAAATTAGCCCCCCTGCTTTATGGATAAGTGCTAACTTAAATTAAGTTACTTGTTTACCATCTTTCAAAAAAAATAAATAAATTAAAAAAAAAAAATTAAAAAAATAAAATAAAATAAAAGAAGTTAAAAACGCCAAATAGATGCCAAGCAAGCACGAACGTATATCAATATCGCCAACTCTTAAAACGACGTTGCACACAGTAACCACAACACAGTATCTCAAGGGAGGGGGGGGGCAGGGGGCTCTGTCTTACCCTGAATACACACACATATGTATATATATATATATATATATATATATATATAAATTTTTTTTGTTGACATTTAGAGACATTTTTTTGGAATGTCTCTATTTCAATTTGTTTTTTAGAATTTCTACAAACACCTAAAAATTATAAATTTTTTTATTGTAAATTTAATTACACAAATATTGAGTGAAACATTGCAATCGTAGAAGGGACTGTGTTCCTTCTCTTATAAAAACGGGGGGGGGGGTAAAGCCCCCTTTGCACCCACGGTTCTGGGATCCCTGGTTGCCCGTCCTCCTTTTTGTTCGTTTTCTTAATAGCAACAATAACCAATTAACAAGAAATAATATATATATATATATATATATATATAGGGTAAACCAACCAGTGAAGGAACATTTCATATATATTGATTAAAAATAAGATTTTGAAACTTTTGCTTTAGATTGATTGGTAACAATAGCTTACTGCCAATCAATAGGTAGTCATCTAACAATGTATTGGATTACCTGGTCACATAGTGTTCTCTGGAAAATTTTTTGAATTTGTTATTATCTGTGCAACACCTTGGTTCTTTGATAAAGTTATAAGGTGAGTGCTCGTATTTATCTGTTTAAAGTGGAATTAATTGTATGTTGCAATTTTATTTTTCTCACTGTGAAAAAGAGAATTCAAAATATAGTTATTGAAGTTGCGTTTTATTTATTTTTAATATCATAGCATAAGCAAGTACTGAGATAAGGGGATGTTTATTCACTGGATTACCAAACGATGAACAACCAGTGAAGGAGTAAGTGTTCCTTTACTGTTTTTTTTTTTTCTAAGATAATGAAAATAAAAGAAAAACTTTAATTTTCTTGTACATTTAGAGATGTTTATGCATCAAAAGTATGTTAAAAATACAAAAAACAACTTCTAACCAGTGAGGGAACAGGCATGTTCCTTTACTGGGCATAGATTTCCCAGTGAATGAACAGTATGTGTTAATATGTTGACACTTTACTTTTCAATTCATGATTACTAAAAAAAGTTAACATTTTCCAAGTATTTGTCTGTTATAATTTCAAGAATAGGCTTGTTTTTAGATATTTGTATGGCATATCAATTCATAAAGAGCATTAAAAAATAACCAAAATTAAGTGTTCGTTTACTGTGAAATTTTGTGTTCCTTCACTGGTAAGAACTGTTCCTTCACTTGGTCATCTTACTACTTGTTATTTGAACCTCCAAAACTTTAAAACAATATTATGTAAGTTCTCTAAAATTTTTTTTTACATAATTTGCAATTAGTAACAAACATGTTGACACTGTCATTTAACTAAAATTACGAATTTTGAAATTATTATGATTTTTTAAAAGGCAAGCGAAGCTTAAATGTTCCTTGCCTGGATAGTTTACCCTAAACAAAATTTTTTTAATTTACAAAATCAATTAGCAAATTAAAAATTTTTTAATGACGAGTAACTGTTTCTCTTAGATATAAATAACTGCAAATAAGTGCAAATTTGAAAAATTATTGTTTGGAAGTGAGCCACGTATGGAAGATTTCATCCTTAACTCAGGAAAAGACACATGTGTTTCATGCTGTATTTTATAACCACAAATTGTTAAAATAATAAATATATTATTTTTTTATGTCTTTTTACCTAAATTAACACAAAATAAGGAAAAATATTAAAAATTTATTTAATAAAAATTCTACATCAAAGGGTTATAAAGAGTACAAACAGTGTCGTAAACAGATATAGAATCGTTTTTGTACAACGAAGAAGCCTTTTTACTATGTCAAAATACCGAATGCATAGGTGTTTGCGCTTTAACTGCCATAAAGTATGGCGGTTTGTTTTCGAGAGGCCGTAAATTTTGAGGCATTTTCCAGGTATTTTTCCACAAATAAAAGACAAAAATCGAATAGAAAGTTTTTAAAAAGTGCTTAGAATTTTATGTTAAAAAAAACAATGGTCGTTCCACGGCGAAAATGCCTAAATTATTATTTCCAAACATTTTCAAAAGGAAATTTCTGATTGGCTTTTCAAAAAATGCGTAATCCTGATGACCTAATTTACGAATCTGGATAAATGAACTTATCCAGATTCCTAAATTACCTCCTCTTGGCGTTTCTTCTGTACGAATCAGGATAAATTTAATTTTATTAATAGGCTATGTTTGAACGAAATGAAGTTCCACAATTTTTCTTTCATTTCATTTAGCTTGATGGCGTTCCCTTCTTTTCCGGGGAAGAAGAAGTTGGGACAAAATAAAGTATCTGTCTCGGAGTTAGATGCTAATGGAATTTGAATATTTTTTTCCCATCATGCATAGCGATATTCGAGGATGCCATAATTAAACCGGGAGCACTCGTTTCAGAACAGGGAAGAACAGATTTTATGCAATAAGTTGTTACCTGAAAATTTTCCATTTTGGATAATGCTACAGTAAAATTTTTTGGTAAAATTTTTCTTCAAATTTAAATAATGTGGAATAAAAAAGTTTTGTAATCGGGGAAATTTTGATATGATGCGATTTGTTTCGAAAACCAACTTAATCCGGTAGAAATTATAAAAAAATAGGATTTTTTTTGATAAATTATTCTTCGAGAGCTAAATTATATGGGATAAAAAGTTATATAATCGGGGAAATTTTGAAGTAATGCGGTTGTTTTAAAAATCAGTTTGATTCAGCAGAAATTTGAGCTTTATTAGCTCAAATTATGCTTTCAAATTTAAATTATATAGGATAATGTATTTATATAATATTATAATTTAAATAATATGGAATAAAAAAAGTTTTGTAGTCGGGGAAATTTTGATATGATGCGATTTGTTTTAAAAACCAACTTCATCCGGTAGAAAGTATATAAAAAAAGGGTTTTTATTAGATAAATTATTCCTCCAGAGTTAAATTATATGGGATAAAAAGTTATATAATCGGAGAAATTTTGAAGTAATGCGATTGGCTTAAAAATCCGTTTGATTCAACAAAAATTAAAAACGGGCAAAAAAAAAAAAAAAAAATTAGATTTATTCGCATAATTTATGCTTTCAGATTTAAATTATATAGGATAATATATTTATATAATATAATAATTTAAATAATATGGAATAAAAAAGTTTTGTAGTCGAGGATATTTTGATATGACGTATTTTTTTTTAAAAACCAACTTAATTCGGTAGAAATTATAAAAAAAAGTAGGATTATTTTTGATAAATTATTTTTTCAGAGTTAAATTATATGGGATAAGAAGTTATATAATCGGTGAAATTTTGAAGTAATGCGATTGGCTTTAAAAATCCGTTTGATTCAACAAAAATTAAAAAAAAAACCACAAAAAGAGATTTATTTGCTCAAACTATGCTTTCAGATTTGAATTATATAGGATAATATATTCATATAATATTATAATTTAAACAATATGGAATAAAAAAGTTTTGTAGTCCGAGGAAATTTTGATATGATGTGATTTGTTTCAGAAACCAACTTATTCCGGTAGAAATTATAAAAAAAAAGGAATTATTTTTGATAAATTATTCTTTCCTCTTTTGATAATTAAATTATATGAGATAAAGAATAAGATTATCTGTGAAATTTTGAAGCAATGCGATTGGTTTAAAAATCAGCTTGATTCAATAAAAATTAAAGAAAAAGACAAAAATCGAGATTTGTTTGCTCAAATTATGCTTTCAGATTTAAATTGTATAGGATAATAAGAATTGTAGTTGGGGAAATTTCGATTCGACTTGTTTCAAAATAAGCTTAATCCGATAGAAATTGTAAAGAAGATATTTTTCTTTTGATAAAAAATTATTTTTCCTGATTTAAATTATATCGGATATAAATGCTTTTTACCGGAGACATTTTGAGTGATTTCAAAATAATCTCGATCTCAGAAATTATTAAAAAAAAAAAAGGGATTTATGTACTCGAAACATTCAATATTCTCTAAGATTTAAATAGTATGGGATAAAAAGTTTTATGGTTGGATAAATTCTGATATAATAGACATAGTTACCATCTCCATATTATAGAAACTGTGAAAAAGTTAAGTTTTATCGTTGAAAAAACTTTGAGATAAGGCAATTGTTTGAAAAATTTGCTTCATTCGATTGAAATTGCATGAAAGAAAGCTTTTTTCTGCTCAAAATATATATTTTTTCCAGAGTTAAATGACATAGGAAAAGAAGTTTCGTAGTCTAGGGAATATCAATGCGACTGGTTTCAAAATAAGCTTGATCCGATATAAATTCTGAAAAATAGGTTTCCTTTTTGTTGATAAAAATTGTTCTTCCAGGGTTAAATTACATGGGATGAATGTGTCTTTAATCAGATACATTTTGATATAATGTGACTGGTTTCAAGATCAGGTCTATCTGATAAAAGTTATTAGAAAAAGTGATTCATGTGCTCAAAATATTATTTCAGATTTAAATATTATAGGATAAAAAACTTTGTGGTTGGAGACATTTTTAATTAATGCGCTCATTTACCAACTGAATCCAACAAGAACTTTTGAAAAGAGATTTTTCCCTTCAAATTATACTTCCAGATTTTTAAAATATGGGATAAAAATTTTGTGATTGGAAAAATTAAGGAGTGCACTCTTGAATCACCAAAGCGTCAAAACGACAATGATTTTTTTAAAATCTTTTAAAACGAGCAAAAAGTGTTTTTAGTTTTAATCTTAGACAGGCTGGTAGAGATGCTCCATTTTCTCCATTTTGCTTGATTTTCATCTCTATGTAATGCAAATAAGGGTTAGTTCCATCAAAAAAGTCCTCCACGAAGAAAAATTTCTCCCAATACCTCTATTCCGGAGTTCCCCTGTCTTCTGGATTGGGTTTAAAATTATAACGCTACAGAGTTCAGCATTGGTAGTCGTAAGCTCAAAAATGGGTTGGCTGTTCAACGACGGTTGTAGTATTAAATTAAAACTTAGGCAGAATTTTCTAAGCATATCCGGTAAAATTGCTTTCCGGTAAAAAAAATTTAAGCCGGTAGATTTTTTTCTTACTTCTGGAAATTATTAATCACATGTTTTTATTCCTTAAAATTTCATTTTTATTTCGTTAAGAAATGTTTTTTTTTAAGAGAATTATTTGAAACATTTATAAACGAATGTTTATTAAAAGGAAGAATGAAAGGAAGAATTATGACATCACTTGGAAATCATGGACTGGACTTTTTTCAAATGGAATCAAAATGGATTAAAATCACACAATATTCTCGTGATTCTATTGAAATAGAAAATAAATATTTACATCTTCAGTGACTGTCTTGACCGAAATAAAAGCTGAGAAGATACGGTTTTATTATTATATATTTAACAAGACAAGTTTTTATATATTTTATAAGTGCATTTAATATTATAATATCCCATGTCTTTTTTCTATATTTAACAAAATTTCTTGTTTATATGTATTGTAAAATTTATCTCAACATCGTTCTATTTTATTTCATAAATATTTCTATTTACAGTTATCTGGCAACAACTCTAAGAAGAAAAGGATGCTCTCTACTAAAATAAATTCTGTTGATAATGGAATAATGGTAACTCACTATAAAATAATGCTAGTTTTGGCGAAAAACAGAAAATCAAGCAAATCCTTCAAAATTTCCTCTTCAAAACCAGCTTTACTTACTCAACAAACATATCCCGCATACCTACTTCTTCTTAAAGATTTTTTTTCTCCCGTTTCTTTATTGAAGAAGATGTACGGATACAGTTTAGCAAACACGACTTGAAGTTTCCTGAGCAAAAGATTTACCTTATTTCATTTCATGCTAGATACAAAGCCTCACTTGTCGTTTTCTCTGTTTTCTCATGCATACTTCATGGATACTTTTCTCTGTGCTTTCGCGTAGTTTTGCTAAATGTTCCTCCTACCGAATATTCGAAAAAGAAATAAATTTTTTAAAACGGAACTCCAGTTTTGAAAAGCATATAAATAAATAGTTCCGTTGGATATAAATTTTCATGAAATGCTTAAGTTTTAAGATTTGTTTGAGATAATGAATAAGTTCAAAGGATCCTTTTCATTCCAATTTGAAAGATAATTCTAAAGAAAATATTTTAAACTGATTTTTATGAATGAAAAAAAAAATTGTCATGAAAAATAAAGTTGCACGTGTGAATAATACTAGGGTAAAAAAATGAGTTAAACAGAGATTATTGGATATTTATGAAGATTTCAAAATTTGTTGATGAAATGAATAAATTTTAAAATAAATTTGCATTCAATTTATATTGGAGTATTCTAAGGAAAATATTAAAATGTATCCATAAGAAAATTAGTATAAATATGGTTATGGAAGCAATAATAATAATAATAATAATAATAATAATAATAATAATATGTATCAAAAGTGGATGAAAAAAAGAACATAAATTTAAACGTAAGTTAATAATAGTCAAATTTATAAGTTAAATTTAACTTTACATTTATGTCGAGCGATTATTCAAAAGGAAATTAAAAGTAAAATTTAACTTATGAGTTATAAGCTAAATTATATAAATTAAACTAATATACAATAGTTAAAATTAATAATAATTAAAATTATAAGTTAAATTTAACTTAGCATTTATGTTAAGCGATTATTCTAAAGGAAATAATAATAATAATAATAATAATATTAATAATGCAAAATGTGTAAAATATTGATATTATTGGATTTAGGGTCATGCAAATTTAAAGCTTCAAGAATAAATTGAAGAAATGCATTAATTTGACTATTCATTTTCAGTGAAATATTTAAGGATTGTTCGCAAGAAAATATTGAATTTAATGAATAGGAGGATTGTTAGTATAAAGATAAAGTTGTTATTGCAAATAACTTTGATATTGCGAAATTGAAGAGAGATATAAAGCTGTACGAGAAAATAATAATAATAATAAAAATTTTGTAAAATTAAATTTGTTTTAACTGTATAAATAAAGCAACAAAATTTCTTGAGATTTGGTTAAAGCAAATAATGAATCAAAATTGAAAATTAAATGTTAATTTATGTCACTAGGTTATATTCTAAAGAAAATATTGGATTTTATAGATAGGGAAAATTATTGGCATTAAAATAAAGTTATGAAAGTTTGAATATTTGAAAGAAAATATCAGTGATGCTTGCATTGGTGTTTGATAAAAACTTTTATCCACAGAGAATTGATTGCTCGTTCTTTAATATTTATTTATCTTTGATAAATTTTGTAAGATGAATCAAATCTAACTTACTTATCAATTTAGTAGTTTCAAAGTTTTCTGAAACTATCGTTTTGAATTATGTTTTTGAAACGTGTATCTGCAAACATAAACTTTTTTAAAATTAGTAGTAATTGAAGTAAAAAAACGAAGTTATGGTGTAATTTGTAAAATTAGTGGCCATCTTGTGTTGGTCACGTGCAATAGCATCGTTTTCTAAAGTAAGAAAAAGTAAAAACGCTGAAATGTTTATTACTGTAAGTAATATAAAAATTGTAGTATTTACTGAAAATTAAAGAAAAATAGCACATGAAAGTGAAAGTGAATTTCAAAATCAAAGAAAGCAATGCTTATAAGAGACTTCATCTTTTTACTCATCCAAGATCTTGCTAAGCGTTTAATTGGATAGATATTAGTTTTATTGAGAAATGGGCTTCAATATTAGCAGATTTCTAGCAATTTAATTTCAAACTCTCGCATATTTCAAATAAATGTTAGATTCAATTTTTAAAAATCATGGAGTTGATTAAATATTAAATTTAAAAGTTTCTGTTAAAAGTTTAATTACGGAAAAATAATTTAATTCTAATAACACCCTATTAAAGAAAGAAAAATATGAAGTCACTCAGAAAACTAATTATGGTTTGCTAATTACCCTTCTGCTCAAATACCGCGATAAAAAATTATCGTGAGGAAACCGCCATCCATTTCTCAAACTATTCCAAAATAATTTTTAAAATCTTATCAACGTAAACGACCTTTATGAGTGACTCCCAGGCGTTGCCACTAATTCCCACAAAACTTTTTTTTTTTCAACTTTGAGAAAGATTTTTCTGACACGAAACCAAAAAGATTTTCTTTTTTGCTCCTCTTCTTTTTGTTTTAAACTTTGTAACGCTATAAATTTCGAATTTCCTAAAACCATTTTTACTTCCTTCCTTTCCGTAAATATCGAATAAATTCCTTTGAAGATGACCCGCGGAAAAAAAAAAATAGAGTAAATTCGCTGTCGTAAAACAAACTCTCACTACTCTTTCAAAAAAGAATGAAAAAAAAAGGAGACATCTTTTTACTCATCCAAAATTTAAAAAAAAAGAAAGAAAAACGATATATTTTTTTATTTTATTTTAAACATTCTATAAATCTGTACACTTCATAGTTGTATTTGAGGTATTTACTTTGTAGCAGCGATTTCATAAAATAAAACTAACATCTAACCATCTATTGAAGTAGCTCTTACAAAATAACAGTTTGCACTCTTACTTTGCAGAGGGCGCTACCATCGCCTCCCGCGCTTCTTCGATTCCTCATCCCTCACTCCTCCCTTTCCATCAACTGTTCTCAGCGCCCCCTGACGGTTACTCTTCGTTATCTCGAACAACACGAATGGGTCCGATCATCTCCGCGCGCTGAGCATCGCATTCCGGTGAGTGTAATTTTTTTTCTTTTATTTTACTACTCTATTATACGATGTATTCTAGGAGCAGGGGAGCGAAAGGGTTATGAACCCGAACCCTTCATCGATCAAAGCTAAAAATTAAGAGAGGTAAAATACTCTTAAATAAAAAAAAAGTAGTTTGGGTCGTTTAGAACTAAAGAAGAAATCACGGGGTGAACAACAGCATTCCTTTTTCTTTCTGTCTGTCGAGAATGAACTCCAGAATAGTAGAACAACGGGTAGGAATAATTTTAGGTGAGAATTCGATCCGTGCGAGTGAAACGTATCTTGCTGATTTCGAATATCATTATCGTCCGATTAAAAACATTTCAGACGACTATAAAAATGCAAACGACATTCTTGTAGAAGTTTTGAGATATGATATCACTGTACGGGTTGTGGAAAAGAGTTGAGCGCAGATGTTTCGTTTCCCCCGGAAATTGGATAAACTGAATTGGATTGACCGACCCCTGGAAGGAAAGACCGAGATATCTGCAGTATCGACACGAGGGGTTTTGCATAATTCATCCCATGGGCGCGCAGTTCTAGTAGCTATTTTCTTCTTTCGATTAATGTGTTCCCTCTCTTTCTGTTGATTAAATTGTAAGGAGCTAAATGTGAGGGGGGGGGGAGATATATGGAAGAGAACTCCGTTTTATTTATTTATCGGCGGACAATTTTGCCGAAAAGAGAAAGAGAGGAAGTCTCTAGGAGTTCATTAAGAGATTAACGACGTAATTTAGCCCCTTTTGTTTGCTGGGCAGACGACTTT
The DNA here is from genome assembly GCA_949128135.1 of Parasteatoda lunata. Taxonomy (NCBI): domain Eukaryota; kingdom Metazoa; phylum Arthropoda; class Arachnida; order Araneae; family Theridiidae; genus Parasteatoda; species Parasteatoda lunata. Next base: position 86,638,632 of record OX421977.1, read on the forward strand.
TCGCGCAGTATAAGAAGTTGCAGAAGTTAATTAAGTGAAACGACTTTACCGTTTTGTTTTATTGGCAGACGATTTCATGATGGTACAGAATTGGAATTTTTGAATTACGACTTTGGATCGTTCTTTAATTTTGATTGAAAAATAGCGGAGATTACCTTTTCTTCGAAAAAGAGTAGTAATTTAAATTTTTTCCGATCATTAGAAAAAAAATAAACATAAAGAGAATTAATGATTAATTTAAACGAGTACATGTAATTAGTAATTCCACCACTTTTTTTGTAATACATTTGATACGAAATATTGAAATAAATTTAAATGATTGGAATTTTAATTATAATGATGTATTTTGCACAGATTTGGGTAATCACGTTTTAGTTAAATATTAATCGTTCAATGGAATCGTTATATTTTATTTTTACTTGTAACTGATTTTTTTATTCTTATTCAAAAATCGCCGTTTGAATAATTTTTTTAAAAGTTTAAAATCGTTAAAATTATTTATTTTATTTTATGTTTTTATTGATAATTTTTTTAATGAATATGCTGTTAAAGTATTGGTTTTCTAAAAAAACAAGCTTCATTTTAGAAAGTATCAATTAGAATACTATTAACATAATCCAATATTATTTAAGTTCCTAAGCGTTTTCTATTCATACAATCTTTCAATGTATCGAACAGAGTCTAATGATATTTTTATTATCTTTTTCTCACGTAGAGTAAGTATAAGAATGCTTTTTTATTGAGAGGCAATAAAAAAAGATATCAAAATGCAGTTCCTAAGTCACATGACTTCAGAACATAGACTTCAAAGATGATTAAAATCAGCAAAACCTAAGAAAAGGAACGACTTTTACTATAGATTAATAAATTTTGCGGTCGTAGATTCTTATTTTGCTGTCTCTGCTTTTATTAAATTGATGAATTTTTATCAGATTCCACATTTCTTTCTTCTTTCCTTTGTTTTCCAAGTCCTTTTTTTAGAAGATATTTTAGAATTGCAACAGAATAATCAGCATATTAATGTTTATTTTAGCATATGATATAAATTTTTTATTATTATGGAAAAAAATGTATAAGTTTTATTATTTGTTTAAATTATTATTTGTTATAAGTTTTATTATTTGTTTTACCTCAAAATGATATTAATCACATACTTCTTAAAAAATTAAACAGAAATATTAGTACAATAAAACCGGATTCTTTTAATATCACGCAAAAATAATTTCACTCCAAAAATAGATTGGAAAATTCGTAAAGTTTAAATTAATTAATATCAAAAATTATCATTGTATAGGTTTAGTCATGCATGGAGATAATAATAAATAAATAAAACTACACAAGAAATTATTCATTAACCAAACCTAGAATCTATTCACAAACTTTACAAGAAATGGCTGTCATTTGCCCAAACCTGACTTTTAATTGATTAAAAAACTTTTTAAAATTTTAGTTACTAATAGATGGCAGCACACGCATATGCATAGGCCTTCACACTCACCAGACTTAATCATCATAATATCTTAATCATATTAATAATTATCTTAATTATTAAACCAGACTCAGATTTTAAGATGGATTGCAATTAAATGTCCTAATCAGGTCATAATATGACAAGTATGACGCAAATACATTTAATGTCAAAATCTCTCTTACGCATCTACTAAAGGTTAACTTATCCAAACCCTTATAAGGCATGTAAAAGAACTTGAACAGCTTACCTATGTGGTCAAAAAATTATTTGAGATGTACTTGCTATAGTTTTTTATTACAACTTGTGAAATCATTCAGGAAGGGATTGATTAAATAAAATTGTGCAGGAACCTTCATTTTAACTAAATGTGTTGAGCACAGAAAAAAAAACATGATAATTTTTGTATATACTGAGCATGTTTTTACGTACCAGGACTATCTTATTGGTCCAAGGACCTAAATCGAAAAACACTAATTAATTTGTGCAGACGATACTTTTAGTTACGAAATCAGACACAAGAACTTACTTTCTTTGTAGATCTATACTCCATTTTGTAACGATTTCGATTTTTGATCTTCAAAGTAGGGTTCGCAAAATTTGGTCAAGAGAGAGATAGAAAGTTTGAAGTCCTTAGTGTTAATTTCACACTGCGTATTTCATCTCCACAAAGAAATCGTATTTTAAATCTCCATTTCTCAAGAACTAGCCGACCGATTACGTTTAAGTTTTGGAATTTTTAATTTAAAATTCATTGATTTTACTGTTAATAATAAAAAAATGAATATTTATAAAAAATAACTTTTTGTTTAAAGGTATCTTTGAAAAAAAACGAGTTTTACAACTGCTTGCAAGGAGTTAGTGATTTGCTTAAAATGTTCAAAAGAAATACTCAAAAAGGGAAATTGTGATCAAAGATTCGAAAGTTCTCATGACATAATTATAAAACTCAGTAGCATGACAGCCCATGGAGGGCCAAGGCCTACTGTTCTCTCATCCGAGTTTTCGGGACCTTGAGCTCTGGGGTGCAGGAGCAGATGTTCCTGGTTTGGTGATCAGCCGGAAATGGTATCCTCAGTGTTTAGTCCCCAAGCATGCTTGATACTCATTTTATCGGCTCATTGAAGAGAGGAAAGGCAGAGGATCCGGGAACAGAACTCCAGACTTGTGGCACATAGTTATGCGAATCCTATTTTCCAGATTGTAGCTACCCTTTCATACTTTCACTAAATTGGATCAAAAATCCAATTTAGAAGTAAGGTGTATTTATTCACATAAAGTACTGTTTGTGCCTAATCTCGTATCTTACCATGTTGTCCACACTAATTAATTATCGTATTTGAGGTTAGGCCTTTGAAATACTAATAATGCAACTTAGTACATGAAAATATGGCCATTAGCTCAAAAATTATTAATCTGTTCTAGTTTTTTATTAAGAGCACTGTACGTATTGAATAAAATTAGAAAATATTTGTGTAAAAAAATTACAGCTTAGGCCAAAATTTTTTAAAATTAAATTCTAATTTTTTTTCTAGTCTTTGAAGCTCTTGTGATTTGACTTTTATTCTAAAGGTTAACTTAAGGTTAAACTTGAGGTTAAACTTATTCGTGAGGGGATCTTTACTTAAATCAAGTTAGAAGACCCTCACGAAAAGATTTGAAGGACGAATTTTGGCCGATGAGCAACAAATATATATCATTGCTATGAGTACTCAGAGCAAAACTGCTGAAAGCTTGGTTCCATCCAGCAGATATATTTAAAAAAAAAAACTGAACCGAGAATTGAAGGTGGATAGTTTTTAATTTACCACTTGAAATTACAATCGAACAACTTTGTGGAAAAAGTGACATTTTTGAAAAAAAAAAAATTGAGTTTTCTTGTGAAAACATCTTGTGCTTTAATTTAACTATTCAACATTCATTTACTTTGCTAAGTTATTATATTTTTTAAATATCTAAGTGGAAGTAAAAATGTGTTTTCCGACTGGAAAAAGTCGACATTATAAACAAAATAGTCGACCTTAGAAAGCCTTTCCTTTCTGTTGCAAATTAAAACATCAAGAGTATGCACACTGGGGCGCAGGGCCCGACTTAGCCTAATTGGGGCCCGTGGCAAAAAATTCTTTGGGGGCCCCCTCTGGTTCACTACTTCAGTAATGAAGAACTAAATTTTTTAGAGATATTTAATTTTTTCACCTCATTTTATCTATATATCAAGAAAATTGAGTAGAACCTAATTCCCCCCCCCCCCTCCAATGATTAGACGAAATATCGCTCTGACCATTTTATTGATTTTCTGACAATTCTATGTCCATCATGCCAAATGCAATTTTCTGATTGTTAATTTTGTCCTCTAGCTGCGAAAAACCCATATCCTTGCTGACATTCGGGCTAAACTTAGCTAAATTTTCGCAAATACGATGGCTCAATTAGGTTAATCAGAAGCCGGTATTTTCGTAAACACTTCGCATTTTGTGATATGTAAAAATACAGGCTTTTGATTGGCCAGTTTTGTCCATCGTAATTGCAAAAGATTAGCTGAATTCCACCCTAGAATGCCATGGATTTACGAAAAATAGATTTTTTTGTGTTCATACAATAGATTAATGAAGAAGCTAACATGAAACTGACAGATTCATTACAGAAGGAAGCCTAAAATGAACTTTCTATTCGAATTGGGGTGCCCCTCTGATGTGGGGCCCGGGGCAGCTGCCCCGCATGCCCCTGCCTTAGTCAGGCTCTGCTGGGACGCTATCACTTTAAATGAGTGTTATGGATTTGCAGACCTCTATTGTAATTTGTAGTCAAGAAATAAAGTCAAGGCGTAATCTTGATTTGCTGTTATCAACTTATTAACTTTAAAACTAATTTATTCAAATTCTCTAAAATGAGACTTAGCTCCTTAATCAACAATGGAATTTATTAATATTATGCGTATTAACAATGCATATTGTTATATATATTATAGTGGTGCTCATATTATGTATCTTACAATGATAATATTTATTAATAAGGGGATTTAAAATCAAATTCATAGCACCATCTCGCGGTAGTATTTAAAAATACAATTATTTTTCTTGCAAAATAATTTAGGAAAATGATTTCTGACTTAAAGTTTTTTTTTTATCCTGGATATTTATGAGAGTCTTAGTATTTGGAATAAACAAGAGATATTTCATATGATGTTTGTTTACTTTCGAGTGGTTCTGGTAAAAGTATTAAATATTCTTCGGCTGAAAAATTCTTGAGTTTGTATCCTTTACTCTGAATCAAGGCTATGGAGTCGGAGTTGAAGACAATTTTGCAGGAGTCAGAAAAATTTACTTGAATCTTACTCCGGTAAGTAGAAAAGGAAGGCCCTTTAAGTTTTTTTTAAATCCTGGATATTTATTAGCATCTTAGTGAATAACTTTTGATCTAATGATCAGATTTGAGAAAGTTGTATTTTCAAAATTCGATTTCTCAGGAACTATTCGAACGATTTCGATCAGAGTTTGTATTTTTCCAATTAAAATTGCATTCTTTAAAATGATGAGAAAAAAAATACCTTACAACTCAAACGTTTTTCGACTATAATTAAATAAAATAATTAAAAAAATTATAAATATTTAGTAAAAATTATATTTTGCATAGATAAAGAGTTTTTGTAATTGTGAGTAAAAATTTTTCAATTCGAGATATGGTGAAATACGTAAAAAGTAAAACTAGCATAAGGGGTCCAAACTTTGGATCGCTCTCCTGATCCAACTATTGGGACCATATTTCTCAGATTACGCCTATTTTGGGAGTCAGAAATCCAAATCCGTCGAGAGAAAAGGGATGTTTATTTAGACAGAGTACGTTTTAGTTTTAATTTCGTAATTTAAAGTATCGTCCGCACAAATTTAATAGCATATTTGAAGATTTAGTCTTAGAATGTGAATATATAATCATTAGATTAAAAGTTATTGAGGGTGGTCAGTTTATTTCTTTGCACACTGTAAATTATTCCGCTAATAATTTGTGAAAAGATCAGCGTCTTTATACTGTATGAAGCTTGGCGAACAAAGAGCACGTATCCTTTGGCCAAGGTATGAAGAAAAGCTCAGAAGGAAATGTACTTGCAAAACATTTTGTGAATATTATCACGCATTTTTTGCAAAGATACCGATTTTTTTTTACTTACTATTAATAGAAAAATGTATAAAAAAGTTCTTTTTAATAGTTTTTTTTCATAAGAATTTAAATCCTCCCTCTTCGAACATATTTTAGTTCAATTTAATGCATGCTGCTTTTCCATTTTCCTTTCAATATAAGCTCTTGTATAAACCCGAAAAATAAGCTGTTTTTTTTTCTTTGGGATATTTCATTTTTATAACTTCCCGTGTGCCGTAAAAATGGACGATGATAGGCGAGAGAAAAGATTTTTCAGTGGAATTTACTGATCGCGTATGAGTGAAAGGAAGTATTTTCTTTTAGATAAGCATCACTCTCTGAATTGTATAAAAAATAAAGATCAGTTATATAACTGACTTTTTTTTTTTACAATTTAGAGAAAATGGTATTGATTTTTTTAATGCGCTGATATTGCAAAAACGGATCCTCAAAATTCACAAAATTTTCTAAATTGATTCCTTGCGAAATTATTGTTTTTGAGGAAATCGTTTCCTGGGAAATGCTTCGAATGAACTTTTTGTCATATAAAGAAAATTTTCTGTCTAGACTTGCTTGAAGATGCGAATTTTACCAAAAGCATTAAGCTTGTCGAATTTAGGATTGGGAAATGCTCAGAATGAACTTTTCGTCAAATAAAGGATATGTGCTGTTTAGATTTGTTTGAAGATAGGAATTTTACCAAAAGTTTTAGGCTTATTACTGCTTATCGAATTTATGATTGAGAAATGCTTCTAATGAATTTTTCCGTCAAATAAAAGAAATGTGCTGTTTAGACTTGTTTGAAGATATGAATTTTGCTCAAAAGCATTAGGCATATTACTGCTTATCGAATTTAGGATTGGGAAATGTTTCGAAGGAATTTTTCGTCAAATAAAAGAAATGTGCTGTCTAGACTTGTTTGAAGATACGAATTTTGCTCAAAAGCATTAGGAATATTACTGCTTATCGAATTTAGGATTGGGAAATGCTTCGAATGAATGTTTCATCAAATAAAGAAAATGTGCTGTCTAGACTTGTTTGAAGATAGGAATTTTACCAAAAGCATTAGACTTATTACTGCTTATCGAATTAAGTATTGGGAAATGCTTCGAATGAATTTTTCGTCAAATAAAAGAAATGTGCTGTCTAGACTTCTTTGAAGATACGAATTTTGCTCAAAAGCATTAGGAATATTACTGCTTATCGAATTTAGGATTGGGAAATGCTTCGAATGAATGTTTCATCAAATAAAGAAAATGTGCTGTCTAGACTTGTTTGAAGATATGAATTTTGCTCAAAAGCTTTTGGCATATTATAGCTTATCGAATTTAGGATTTATTACAAAATATAAAAGAAAAACACTATAAAAAACGTTACGTTTACGGAAAAACTGTCAGCTGGTGTGCCAGTATAAAACCATTTATTTCACAAAAAATACTGCTATTTAAAACAGATGCCTATTTTTTAAGCGGATAAGTACTGTTATTTTGAAAAAACATACTCAGGTTTATAAAAAATCTGTTATTATAACGATAAATTCTATAGAACTACTATGCCATTATTGAGGTCGGTGCGAGACGAGCACTACTCGTACAACCAGTCGCCGCTGGCATTCGAACCTGGGTCATCTCATTGAGAGGTGAGAGCTCTGTTCTTTGAGGTACCATAGCTTTGTTGTTTTATTGTGTTCTAAGTTTTACTTATTGAAGTAATATTTAAGCGTTAAAACGTTAAAAACTATCGAGGCTCACCCAATAAAAATGCTTAAAAACTAAATTTACCAAAAAACTATATCACAAAAAATAAAATAATCAAGTACATTATCAATTTGATCATCAAAAAGAATTGCAATTTTACTTATATGATGTTCAAAACCATAAAATAATTGCTGAAAAATTTGAGCAAATAATCAGAAGAAAATGATTTGAGCAAAAAAAAAAAAAAAAAAAAAAAAAGGAGTTGTCGTATCATAAGCAAAACTGCATGGCAAAAACTAGAATTCAAACTGACTTTTTTCATCTATTAATGATTAGGATGAAAAACAGGGAAAACCTTTTCATTAACAAAACAGTTTCAAACCGTCAAATAGAAAAAGTCTGTAGAAAGAACGGGAATTTTTTTCTGTGTACGAGTGTCTTACTTTCTAGTCCTCGTCGCCTGTTTAAAAAGAGCCTTTATATCATCTCTTCATGCAAAGTAAAAGATTTTAAAGTTGAATGAAAAGTTTTTGAGAGCTTCAAAATTACACTTAGATGATGCTCGAATAAGAAACTAGTTTCAACAATTACCCGAGAATTCTCGTTTCGTCAAAAATCCCGATATTTCGCCACGAATGATAATGAAAAATAAGGACATACAGCTCAGGCTTTTTTTTAATCGTCTGAGTTGTTTCTGCGACTTTAAAATTTTAAATGCGTCTTCGTATATATATGCTTAACTTAAAATACTAAATTAATAGAATAATTCCTGTTTAATTAAATACTCGAATAATGTTTCTACTTGTATATTATCCAAATATATCTTTATACATTCAATACATGTATAAAGATATATCTGGATTTCATACAAGTACAAACATTATTTGTATATCTTTACACATATATTGAATATAACAATATATTTTTATACTTATATAGTACATAACAATATATTTTTGTATATACATTAAATATATAAAGATATATTAAAAACTCAAATGTTTGTTCCAATATCCAAATATATCCTTATACATATATTGAATGATGAATGTAATGCATTAAATAATAATCTGGTTGTATGTACTAAATAAACTAAAAAATATTTTTTTGCTTAATTTATTTTTTTTATAAGAAAATAGACACTTGTAAAAATATTATTTTTCAATTAAACTAAATGGACTGACCTTTAAAAGATGATTCAAACTATACCCATGTTAATTAATATATGACCGGAACTAGTTGATCATTTCAGGATTGCTGTATTGGTCAGTTTAAGTGTTATCATTATTCAACGCATTATGATTTGCTATGATAACATGTCTCCATACATTGAATTGATTATAATCACTAAACATATGTATTAAATTTAATCACACATGGCGGATGATTTCTCCATTGTTTAATTTAACGGCAGGTAATTATACATTGAAACATCTATCAGGAAAGTAATATATTAATCAACCCCGAAGAATGTCTAAAAAGCATGCTATAATTTATCGTTACTTTTTACTTAGTTTTAAAGTATATTTTAAAGGGTTCTGGAATACATTTTAAAAACGCATGCATATTTTATTTTTAATTTTTATACATTATTTTAACATACAAAAGTGCGCCTAAATTTTTAAAAATTACGAGTCATTTTTAAAAAATAATTCAAAAATAAATGTTTCCAAGACTAACTGAAAATGTTATGATTCAACAAATTTTGCAGTTTATATTGAATAGAAGTGTCAAGGTTATAATTAATCTTCAATCATTAGTGTTAAGAAAATTAAAAAAAAAATTAGTCTTTTTTTTTACTGTTTAAATTGTTTATTTTTTACAATTATAAAAACGCAAAACATTTCTTGAAAACAAATTAAAGTAAAATAAATAAAATGCATATTCCAAATTTTTTTTCAGTTATATTTTCTAGTTTTGATGTATACTTTTTTCAAAGTCTTAAAAAAGATGAAAAAAAAAAGATAACAGAGGAAAGAGATTTTGCTGTCTCAGCATTTTTTAAAAAAGTTCAATACGCGGAAAAAGCGAAACCTAGTCATAGATCACTTTCTAACAAAAGTAAAAACATAATTTTTTCACCTTTTGAAAAATTAATTCTATTAATCATTGTTTTATTATTTGCATTTTATTATTTTGTTATAATTTCAACTATTATTAATATTTATAATTATTAGAATTAATAGCATTTTATAATTAAAAAAAAAACTAACGATTAATAGGGTTGTGTCCTAGTCCCCATTTAGCTAGAAATTTGGTTCTTTTTGTGTTAACGTAAATTTTAGGCTTAAAATCTTTCGATGATAGCGCATGCTTAGAGTAATGCAATTATCATAAACTCAATAAAAAATTAAAAAGTTTTCGTGAAAAAATATGAAATTAAAGTTTTTGATTTTTCTTAAAGAGATATTTTATCAGTTTTCTTTGAATAGAGTTAAAACTGTATCGTCATTTACTGTTTACACGGAGGAAAAATTACTGTACTGTATAGCAATGACATTTCTGTTTAAAAAAATCCCCATAATTCCGGTTTTAAAAATCAAAATATGCGATACTTAAACCATTCATTTGGTAATTTTTCTGTTCATAAGGTAACAGTTTACTGAAAATTCTGTTTTTCAGAATTATAGTTTTTATTACCACACAAAACAATACAAAACTGAAAAGTAAAATTTAAACCAAAAAAATAATTTTTATGCCATGCGAGAAGGTATCGGGATGAAATTAGCATATTTCACCTCGTTTACCCAATTTTTTCGCATGTTATAAAAACCATAATTTATTGTTATTTTAATCAAAATTATAACATTTTGGCGTAAATTACCTCGTTTTTTGGTGTTAACAGAGAGCCAAAGACACGGTAAATTCTGGTTGTCTGGTAGTTTACTTTTTTCTCAGTTTACGAATACTTCATTTGAAGCTGCTTAAAAAACATTAAAGTTTGAAGTTGAGTTTTCTCAGCCAGGTAATGAGCTGGTTGACTCCAGTGGGATTTTCTGGGACCTTGAAACAGCTTTGGGAATTTCTCCCACATCCTGTGGGGCAACTATATTCAACCTCTATGGCAAAATTGCGCACGAGCAATTGCGCAACTCGGATGGTCAGAAAAAAACTAAAGAGCTAAATCGGGACTAGCCAAGTGTGCGTCTAAAAGAGCTTCTTAAGCTAAGCAGGAACAGTTTGAGGAAGATCAGTGGTCTTCTCACTGGACACTGCCTCCTCAGGAGACACCTATACATAATGGGTGATTCTCTTTGTCGAGGTTGTCCTTTTGAGGAGGAGACTTCATGGCATATACTTTGTGATTGTGAGGTCTATTCATCTCAAAGATTTGAGCATTTACAGCAACATTGTATTAAGGCCTGGGAATAACAATATATTCCTTTCTAGTTGTTTGCTGAACTTTATTTCAACTATAAAGCTTTTTCGTTAATCAAGACTTAGGGATGACTCAGGGAATAGAGCGTTCGCCTTCCAATAAGGAGAACCGAGTTCGAATCCCAGCGATGGCTGGTCAATACGAATTCCGCATCCAGCTTGCATCGACCACTGTGCTGGCGTAAAATATCCTCAGTGGTACACGGATCACGTGTTAGAGTCCTCTTGCAGTCGGGCTAACCATGGGTGGTTTTCGAGGTTTACCCTTCCATGAACGCAAATGCGGGTTGGTTCCATCAAAACGCCTCCCCACTAAGGCACATTTCTCCCACTACTTGATCCAGGAGTTCCCTTCTCTTCTGTATTGTGTTCAGAATTGCAAAGCTACGGAGTTGAACATTAGCAGTCGTAAACCCAAACAATTGGGTCGGCTGTTCAATGACGGATATAAAAAAAATCTTAATTTATGGTTTGGGTGTAATAGACCTCCAGTCGATTGTGCAATGCTCTTTGGAGCTGACCGATTTCCAAGTCTAAGTCTAATTAATATTGATGTTTATATTGATGATTAAGTCTAATTATTTAATATTGATATTTATATTGATGATTAAGTCTAATTATTTAATATTGATGTTTATATTGATGATTAAGTCTAATTATTTAATATTGATGTTTATATTGATGATTAAGTCTAATTATTTAATATTGATGTTTTTAAATAATTGATTATTTTATTGATTAACTATTTTTTGACACAAATGATCTTGTTTTTTTTTCCCGGGTGCTCTAGAAATTTATTCTATTGAAGCTTAATTTTGAACTTTTGAATTGAACTTTTGATACTACCAGTACATTGAACTGTGTGCAAATTTTCTCCAATAAGATAAAGTGAATCGTATTTCCATTAAACTGGAGTCATAGGTTAGGTCAAACACATTGTGTAATAAAGTTTGAGAAGAACGATAAAGTGGTTCAACTTAGCACAATATTAAGATTGCAGCAATTGCTAACGATATTATGGTTCAGAATGATCCAAAGTTTCTTTCAGTGTAGGAAATGTGATTAGCATTTATAACAGTGTGTAGGAAATATGATTAGAATTTATAACAGTTTCTGCAATATGACCAGCTTTAAAGCAATTGTAGGCAATATGACAGAGTTCAGGCAATATAATAATCATTTTTAACAGTGTAGACAATGCGATCATTTTTTCTAAAAGTGTCGGCTATATGATCGTTATATATTAAACTTCTCAGTAATTTTAATAGGAATTTATCAGAAATCATAATCTTGTTTGCAAGTATTATCAGAATTATATCAATAAATACATTCATAATAGCAATTATAGCCTCATAGGATATTTTAAAAAATATATTTCTTATAAGTTATGCGTATTTTTCTTAAAAAAGTTTGTTTTAAACATACGAGTAATCATTATTTTATGAAAAATCCTAAACATTTCACTGACTATGACTAAACCCTATTTTATTAACATAATAGCAATTACAAATCAACAATTTAAAATAAAATTATTCGACCAGTTTATCAATTTCTATTTAATAATTTCATCCTTTAAAATTACTGTTCTCTTCAAATCATTTTATTCATAACAGTGTTTATAAATTTAAATTTATATTAGTGAGTACCTAGATATTTATTTAAAATATATTTCTTTTTATTTAAAAAATTAAATAAAAAGAAATATATTTAATTCTATGCATTTAAAAAAAGTCATTTTAAACATATGAATAATAAATTTTATTAGAAATTATAATTGTACAAACAATTACAATCGTATCAATAATTATAAACGCAGCTATAAATTAATAATCACAATCATATTATCAAATAAATCCTTTTTTATTAATTAAATAAAAATAATATATTTTTTAACAATCCTATTCTTAACAGTACTAATAAACAAAATTTCACACTTGAAAGTCTCATAAAATATTTATTCAAAATTTGAGTTTTTTTTTTACTTTATGTGCAATTTGCTTAAATTTTTTTTAATGTTTCGTTTTGAAGTATTTCATCGAGCATAAGTAACAGTATTTCGAAATGAAAATCATGGCAATGAATATTGAGTGTATTTTTAGCAATGCAGAAAAGTTGAAATTATCAATATTTTATTCCTGGTGTTATGGTGTTTTGAATAAAATTTACATATAAGCTAAAAGAATTCTCAACTTTTGAACTTTTTAATTATAAAAGTTTTTGAATGTATTCGTTTTATACCATACCGGAGAAAGAAAAAAAAAAGATTTTTTTTTAAAAATGTATTTTTTGAAGTAAAATTCGATAGAATTAAGTAATTTAATTCAATGATTCAATTTTTGAGTAAAGAACTAAAAAGAGAAAATTTTTAAATGCGAATTTTTTTTTCATAGACGGTTTTTCCAAGGGAAAATCTAAAGATTTATGAATTTGTAAATGCGTTGAGGATATTATAAATTTATTTATTGGGTATTTTCGGTATAGTTTTTCTCAGTAAAAAGGAAGTTTGTTTTTAGAGAAAAGGAATGATAATTATTTAAATCAGTTTTATTTACAGAACGCTTTTTTAAGTGATCTTATTGATCTTGCTAATTTACTATTTTTTTTCTTCAAAAACGACTTTCTTCCATATGGTATATCAACTATTTAAATTAAATAACAAATTGAGAGTTATTATAAAATAATGGAATTTTGCAATTTAATTTATGTTGAGAAGAAGTTTTTAAAATGACTAATGTAAAAATACTAAAAAAATATTCTGTTTATATTATTATTTGAACACATAAAAGAAATATCTAGCACAAGTTTTCTCTTTGAGCTATATTTTTTTAAACATTTCTTTTAGTTTCTGAAATATTTGAATTAAATGTCATGAAATTCACTTTTATTCCAACAATTGAATTTCATATTTGTAATAAATTGAAAAATGCAAAAGATTTAAACAAAAGATTTTATAAAAAGTTTATATGTAAAAAAAATTATTTTCTTATTTAAAATTTTAATGCGTTTCAAATAAAATAAAAAACAAAAAACGTTTTGAAGGCAAACAGTTTTAAATGGGTATATACAATTCGAGAAGAAGCCTAACCGTCAAGAAGCCGAAGAAGCTCTGCCTAACCACGTGATGTGATTTAAATCAGATTTAATTGGATACCTGCGCCAACCATGAGTGTCGAACTTGATTGGCTTCTGAATCGACGAACGCCACGATACACTTAAGATGACTTCATTTGCAGATATCCAACTAAATAGTTTTTAATCATAAGTATAAATGTAAAGTTTTATTATTTTTTAACATGAAATAGTTGCTTTTAATATAATAAGCAATAGTCAAGATACTGAATATTTTAAATTATGAATAAAATATATAGAAATTAGTTGCTTTTAATATAATAAGTAGAGCCTGGATTTCGATGACCTAAAACATATCAATTAATGCCCTTAAAAAGTGCAAAAAATGTTCTTTAAAAGTGCAAAAAATGCCCTTAAAAATTGCAAAAATGCCCTTAAAATGCGAAAATTGCGCTAAAAACGCCTTATGACATGACTTAAATAAAGTAAAAATATTGAACTAAAACAATTTTTTACTCTTTAATTATTATGAGTCACTTCAAAAAATATAAAGCAATGCAATACTTGTTCTACGTTCATTAAAGTTTGAAAAATATGTTTTATATCCTACAATAACAACAAAAAAAAAGGAAAATATATTGACTCCAAAACATTTTCATTTTGTATAGAAACTTTAATGAATATAACAACTTCCATCTCATAATATTACTAAATATCAGAATTACATTGGATAATTAATTATTTTTTAATATTTTGAAATGTGAACGAGCGTTTCTTGTCAGAAAGTTAATTTTTATACTTGAAGAAGCTTCTTTCAACGTCTACTGATGTTATTGGTGCGTACTTGAAAAAGACGGTCTCACTTACTGACAATTCTTCGTTAATTTGAAAAGATGTTGCTTTACCTGTTAATATCCTAGAGATTTTCTTCATTGTTTGGAAGCCAGTGTAATAATGAAAAATGATAAAAAATAATAAAAATTGGAAAAAATTTACAAAAATTTTAAAAAATGCTTTAAAATGCAAAATATGCCCCAAAATTTAAAGAAAAATGCCCTATAAACTAAAAAAATGCTCTAAAGGACAAAAAATGTCCAAAAATGCAAAAAAGGCAAAAAAATGCAAATGTCATCAAAATCCGGGCCTTAATAATAAGCAATAGTCAAGATACTGAATGTTTTAAATTATGAATAAAATATATAGAAATTAGTTGCTTTTAATATAATAAGCAATAGTCAAGATACTGAATGTTTTGAAGTATGAATAAAATATATAGAAAGTAGTTGATTTTAATATAATAAGCAAGACAAGATACTGAATATTTCAAACTATGAATACAATACATAAAAATTAAAACTATTTGAAGGTTGATTTTGCTTTTTAATTTTTTTAAGTCGTAAAAAGTGTAAAAGTAAACTTCGGTTGGAAAAGCTTTGCAGTTGCATACTTTGCAGTTGCATACAAACGATGCTAGTTAGTTCAACACAAAAACAAAATTGGATATTATGATACAGCTGATTTACAAAATAAATGGCACTATTTTTAATTAATTTCTAACGAAAGAGTTTTTTATTGTTCATTTGATTTTTTTTTCTAATTTTTCACTAAATTCTAGGATATTTAATTTACATCAAACGATTTTTCTTTTTTATTGCATGAAAATGAATATTAAAGCTTTAACTTTTAGTGTTATGATATTAATCTATTAAAATATTATTTTGCTTGTGAAACGATGAATATTTTATAAATTTTTAACTATAACTTAATGAAACATTCATACTGGTATTGAATCATAAAGAAGCAATATTATTGACAAAATATCGAATTCATTTTTGCTAAGTAACGTTTTTAAATGTAGCCAATTTGTTATAAAATGTGTGCATTTAGTAATATTCAAAAATTTTTTTCCTTTATTTGTATCGTCAGGAAAGATACAAATAAAGGAATAAATTGATATTTTTTGATAAAATATTTTTAGAGAAATAATTTGTTTGTTATGAAAAATGCAAGTGTTAGGATTGGCTATGAATTTACATAAGATGATGATTGATTTTAGCATAAAAAGATGTGACGTGGTTACGATTTGCGAAGGATGATATCGGGAGGGTGATCTGTGGAGAAGGCGATACAATTTCTAAATTTCAAGACTATTTTTAAAAAAAAGATATAATAAATTATGTAAAAAGCAAAGAAAATTCAATGGCTAGTACACCTTGAGAGAATGGAGGAAAACAGAGGCACTAAGAAGATATTCAAGGGGCAGTGCCAGGGCCAAAGGATAAGAGGAAGGCCGACCAAGAGATGGATAGACGAGGTGGAGAAAGACCTTAAGATTCTAAAGGTCCGAAAGTGGAAACAAAGAGCTAGAGACAGGCGACTTTGGAAAAAAATTGTTAGTGAGGCCATAATCCTACATGGACTGTAATGCCAGGGAGTTAGTTAGTTAGATATCGGCGTTTTAATATTACGATATATTATCAAAGTGTGGCGATGTATTGAGATACTAAAAATTTGGTGTCATCCAACACGAATTGCAATGCTATATTGTCAAGGTGTGACGATATATTGCAATATTTTTCAAATGTAACTGATTCACATTATTTTTACAAGCACTGAGTAAAATGTATGGCCCAAAATAAGGTAAAATTTACCGCATTTATGGCTCTATGGGAAAACCAAAAAGCTCGGTAGTTTAATTGAAGTCTTTTGGTAATTATTTCAGTAAAATTAACAATAGAGTATGGTTTTATAAAATGTGATTAAATTTGGTAAATGTGGTAGAATTTTGTAATTTTATTATTGATACATTAGATCATGACCCAAAAACCATATATTCGGTTTAATTTGTTCTTCAGTTTTGTACTT
Organism: Parasteatoda lunata; assembly: GCA_949128135.1. NCBI lineage: Eukaryota > Metazoa > Arthropoda > Arachnida > Araneae > Theridiidae > Parasteatoda > Parasteatoda lunata. The sequence continues at coordinate 86,655,243 of OX421977.1, forward strand.
TTTTACTAATTGTGTCGTAATAAGTACAATAAATTTAAAAACCAGAATTTCTAGTAACTGTTACCATATGAACAAAAAAATTACCATAAGAATTGTTCGAATACCATATATATTTGTTTTTATTACCAGAATTCATTTTTCATTTTCTTTACCTGAAATGTTATAACTTAATATATAAGTATGGTAATTTTAACAAAATATTTTTGACCATGTAGGTTAATAATTTCTCTATCCAAATGAAATCTATCAACACTTCATCCAAAAGAAAATGATTAAATTTGGTTTTCAGGTTCGTATATTTTACTAAGTGTGTCGCATAAAGTACAATAAATTTAAAAACCAGAATTTCTGGTAACAGTTACCATATGAACGAAACAATTATGAATAAATTGTTTGAATAACGTATATTTTGGTTTTTATTATAAATTCTGTATTGTTATTACCATATCGTGATATTAAAAAATAACTAACTTTTTTTTGCTTACTAACTACTAACTACTGCTACTAACTTTGCTTACTTAATTTATGAACTACATTTTATTCAAAATATAATCTTCCTAATACAGTTAAAACTCTTTAATATGGGAAGGGAAAAACCTTTCTACCACTAAAAATTTTTTTTTACTAATTTGAAAGCTTTTTTTACTTATTTTATAAATTCACATTAATAATGAAAGACCGTTTTTCAATTTTTAATATTTCTTTCTTAAAACTAAATATTTTTATAAACATGTTTCGTTACTTCTTGATTTCTTTTATAGAAACTTTTTATTAATTAATTTTGAAATGCTAGATTTGAAATAATGCTTTATTGTTCCTTATATCAAAATGTTTTCTTCAATTTCGTATTTTTTCAAAACTTTGAATTATTTTTCTTACTTAAAAGCTTTTCACGAAAAAGAACTCACACTTTAATTTTCATTTCCTTCAAATAAATATTCTTATTAGTTTAATTGTTTTTTCCTTTTTTAGAGCAAATGTTAAAACTACATTACATTCACAAAGATTTTGTATAGCAAAGAAATAAAATTAACTCAAAATGATTTCTTTATTGAATTTATTTCAGAAACATTTGACATAGAATTAGTTCAAAAAATATTTTATGCTGAATAATTATTATAAAAAATATCGTTTTAGAATAATTTTTGTGAGAGTTCATTTTTCGAAAAATTTATTTTATTTGTCTTAGAGAAGACTTTTGAGTTATATTTTATTGACAATTTTTTTTCTAATCTACTTAATTTTTTGTTTGACAGTATTTCACATAAATATTAGTTGGATTAATTTAATATTTTTGATTTTCAAACATCTTTTTATTAATTGAAATTCGATTAATTTAATAATTTGACTGCATAACTTTAAAAAAATGTTTCGATTTTTATTTACAACAATAAAATTTTGCTTTGATATTTCATTAGTTACAAAATATGTAAATGAAAAGTTTATCTTCAATTTAATAATGAGCTAAATTTTTTAAATCACATAATAGGGTTAATTTTTAAGCCTATTTTTTCCAGAGTACATGGAGAAAGTAGAAGAAGCCAGAAGAAACTAGATGAAATGGAATAAACTAAAAATAGCAATAATATCGAACTTAACATAAATTCAGGAAATTAATAGTTTTTCATTTAAGCTCTTTTAAAAATTAACTATTTTAAAATTATTTTAGTTTCACACCGAATAGTTTTCATACTTAACAGCATTTGATTATAAAAATTTGAATGCTATTCGTTATTGTGATTTCAATGTTTATGAATAGTATATGATTTATTAATTTCAATGCATTAAAAAATAATTAGGTTACTTCAGCTGTTATAGAATTTATTTTACTCATTTTCATAAAATAAGGAACTACAATTAATTTATTTACTTCCGTAATTTTACAATTATTTTTAATTGTCGCTTTTTAGTTTTAACGTATTTAAAAATAATATGTTAAATAATTTTGAAATTAATGTTTATATTTACAATAAAAATCAATGTTACATTGTTTAAGTTAATGATGCATTACCTTTTTGAGTGGAAGTATTGCACAGAAGGTTGACCAACGAATAGCCGCATTTGCATTTGCGTTTTTAAATTTGTTGACAGTAAATATTATAGTTTTTTCATATAAAGATTATTGTTCTAAGCAATATCAGTTAGTCAACTTGTTGACAGTAGAATATCAACTTAACCCACTGACGGTTCTGCACGTAAAAAGTCGTATTTTAACCTGCAGTCTTCACTGGATAGCAAAACCGGTTTTCCCATATTAAAGGCTAGGGGAACTGTGGGTAGGGGAGAAACATTCTGTCACATTATTTTTTTATCACATCACATAATACAAAAGTTTACTAAAATAAATTAAAAAACTGCAATGCTCGCAGAATTAAAGTAAATAATACGTAAATAAATATTTTATTGAATATTATAAATTCAAATTAAATATTTTATATGAAGAAAATTTATAAGGTTTAAAATGGTTTAAATTAAAACAAAACCATTACTGGGCAAAATAACAATATTTAGTTGGCAATATGATTTTAATTAAGACATTTATATTTAATGAATTATTAGTGGTTTTATGAACGCAAATTGAGTGATTCAAAAAGTGATGACTCAAATCTGAGATTCAAAATTCCATTTTCTTCAACTTTGGTTGAAAGAAGCATATTTTTTCCCCCAGAGAAGTATATTTCTGTGGTTTTCCCATTGTTTTTTCCACTTCTATTCCTGATTAGGTGACAATTACTTATTAGGATTATTGATTAGGTTACACTGCTATCCCTGATTAGGTGACAATTACTTATTAGGATTATTGATTAGGTTACAATGCTATCCCTGATTAGGTGACAATTGCTTATTAGGATTATTGATTAGGTTACACTGCTATCCCTGATTAGGTGACAATTACTTATTAGGATTATTGATTAGGTTACAATGCTATCCCTGATTAGGTGACAATTGCTTAGTAGGATTAATGATTAGGTTACACTGCTATCCCTGATTAGGTGACAATTGCTTATTAGGATTATTGATTAGGTTACACTGCTATCCTTGATTAGGTGACAATTGCTTATTAGGATTATTTACTAGGTTACACTACTGTCCCTGATTTGGTGAAATTGTTCATTAAGAGTACTGATTTGATTAAACTGCTATCCCTGATTGGGTGACAATTACTTATTAGGATTATTGATTAGGTTATACTGCTCTCCCGATAATTGCTTATTAGGATTATTGATTAGCCCCTACTATCCTTGATAAGGTGACAATTGCTTTTTAAGATTATCCATTAGGTTACACTGCTATCCCTGATTAGGTGGCAATTGCTTACTAAGATTATTATTTCTTTTAACATAAAAAAATGCAGATATATTTAAGGAATTAAATATTTTAAGGGATTCCTGTTGGTTCGGCACAAATTATACAGACTTTCTCTATTCTGAAAGAAAGAAACATACAAAACTGTACAAAAACACTTACTTTCCTCTGCGAAGATTAATTAACTTTTATTTTTTGACTTCCTAATTCATGAACCATAATTTTTCCAACATGTAAACCTCTCAATACACTTCAATGAATTAAAGTTTTCTGGGGAAAGAAATAATTTTCCTACCTTTACAAAGCGGTTTTTTACTTATTTCTACGCTTTTCTTGTTGATTTTATGAATTCACATTAATAATGAAAGACGAGTTTTTTACTTCTAATATTTCTTTCTCAAAACTTAATTTTTATCAACATTTTTAGCTACTTCTAAATTTCTTTATTGAAACTTCTCTTCTTTACATTAATTAACTTTGAATTGATTGATTTGAATTGCTTCTTTATTGTTCTTTATTCTGCAACTTTTTTTTTTAAATTTCGTACTTTGTATTCAAAACTTTTAATTATCTTTCTTTTACCAAAAGTTTTTCCAGAAAAAAAAACATTTTCTCTTCAGTTTTCATTTTCTCCCAAACCTTTTTCCAATTAATTTAATTGTTGTTTCTTTATTTAGAGCAAATGTTAAAAATACAATAAATTTACTAAGCTTTTGGATAGTAAGAGAGTAATAATCATTTTAGTAAGATTTAATCTTTGAAAAAAAAAATCACGTTGTGAACAAATAATTTTGGATTTATATTAGCAAAAATTTATTTTTAAGAAAGAATTTATTTTTGGAAGTAATTCATTTTAAGAAGAGTTTAGTTTTGGAAATGTCTATTGATATAATTTGTAAATAGTTTTAAAATAGTTTTTTTTTTTGGAAAGGGAGCCATCGGTAAGCGGCAAAGCTGCAATAGATTATGAATAACCCAGGGTGCACCAACGAGGAGGCCTGCTACTTTACACCCCCTTTTTTTGTAAACATTTTTATTTTCATTTGCCAACCCTTTAACGCTAAAACTGGTGTGGGCTATTCAGCAGAAATGGAAATAGAATCGCGTCTTAAATATAATTTGAGTACATTAATATATTATTGATAATCTATTTTAAAGTTTAAAACTACATGTTTTTGAGAGGGTATAATATTGAAATAAACTATTAGATTGACATTTTAAAACTACATATCAAACAGAAATATATTATTGATAAACTATGGTTGAAATATATTATTGAAAAATTATGGTAGAAATATATTATTGAAAAACGGTAGTAGAAATATATTATTGGAAACTATAGTAAAAATACATTATTGAAAAACTATGGTTAAAATATATTATTGAAAAACTTTTTATCATGGATGTTTCAAAGCTACGTTTTTTTGATTGGGCATAACATTGGAATCGGCTATTCGGTGGAAATTTTAAAACTACATATCAAATATATTTTAAGGCAATTAATATTCAAATATATTATTGAAAAGATATTTATTTCTAGGTTTTTCAAACCTACAATTTTTTGTGAGGGCTAAACATTGAACTGTGCTATTTACTAGATAATTTAAAACTGCATGTTAAATATAATTAAAGACAATAGTAAAGCAACCCTACTACAGTCCATTGTGTGTCAGATGGTAAGGGAGGTCAAGACTTGACAATTTCGTAACCGATGGCTGGATTGTGACAATGGGGTTAGAATAGCGACTATACTTTCCAGACAAGCTGGTAACTATCGATTTGAAGCTTGGTGGACTCAAGCCCCTTGTAGGGATCGAACATAAGTTCTTGCCTATGACAATTCAGTGCCTTAACCACTCAGTCGTCTAAGCTCACAGTTTAAGGCAATATAAATCAAACATAGTATTGATAAGCTATTTTAACAATGTTTCAAAGCTACAAATGATAATATTACATGACACTAAAATGAACAGATACTAGAAAACCACTTCTTAAATAAAGTTTTAGATTGGATACATAGCCAGACGTAGTCAGACCAAGTCAAATAACCGTTGATTTTAAGCATGTCGATGACAAGCAAAGAAGACGAGTAGATTTCTTCTCTGCTGAGTCCAAGACGTGCTTGGGGGTGGCCTGATGAAGCAGGCATTTAGGTCAACGGGGAAAGGTTTTCATTCCATTAGAGAATTTCAGACATTTCAGGTGACCGCTGGGGAGGAACGATCGACAAGTTTGGGTAGATCTGTCTCCCGAAAAAGAAAGAGAGAATCCTGGTTCAGTTGCCATGTATCAGTTGCTGGTGGGGGGACAAAAGCCAATCTTTTTTAACGGTAGACTTTTTGATAGAATAAAGTTTAAATGTTAGTTTGGTGGTATTAGAAGCCTGTTGACGGCAACATTCCTTGGCGAATTTTTCTGCTCTTTTGTTGCCATAAATATCCACATATGATGGCACCCAGTGTAGGTGTATTTCATGATGTTGCGAATTGTTTACATTTGTTTTTACCTAATACAGTTTATTAACCAGAATTCTACCCGCGCCAAGTAGATCCATGTTAGGGAGCCATTTTGTTCTTTGCAAGTGGGTACACACTGTAGCTGATAGAGTTCATCGGTAAATCTCATAATATGCTGAAAAGGAGTTTGAATCCCAGCATTGATGCGACAATATTTCTTCCATTCCTGTAAAACATAAAGAGTTTCCAATGTCATGTACTCTTCTATCTGTGGCCTAGACTATTAGAATACGAAACTATCATTCACGCATAAATGGCGCAGCACCCACAGAGCTCCAATGTCCGTTGAAGTTTTATTTTTATAGTTCAGAAACTGTGCTAATTGTAAATGGTTACAAAACAGTATAGTTTTATATTCAAGGTTTCTTAACCGTTCCAGTTGTAAGCGGTTTCAAATTTGTAAAGGTAAATAAACTTTATGGTTAATCGGATGGACAGACTGCTGTCGGTTATTTTACCGTAAAATTAGAATAAAAATTCTAACTGTGTGGATTTTGAATAACGCTGTGTTGAGGTACGATGTTTTAGGAAGGATTATTTAAAAACCATCTTTCATGACTGAAATAGTTTCAGTATTAAATTATTAAATATATTTAGATATTTCAGAACAAGATATCAAGACATAAAATACTCTTAAAGGCGCTTTGTTAATATAGGAGATACGTTTAGATATGAAATAAGAGACGCCAAGTTGATACTTGGCGTCTCAGTTTCAAAAGGAACACTGTCATTATGGAATGGGACACGATATTGAGGCGTTACTCATTTGGCAAAACTCTTTTGTAACTCAACCACACTCGATGTCAGATATATGTGACCACTTAATTCGGTTAGCCGTACCTTGTCAGATGACTGTCGAAGATAATTAACGATGGTAAAGAGCTACACAGAAGTTATTTCTGACCGACGTTCAATCTTCGTACAAAGAACATATCTGAACGCAGACGATTATTCCTGAAATCTCTCTCTTGCGTCGACACATTAATGACTCCTTGTGCCGGATCTTGTAACAGAACGTTAGGGCAAAGGAAAAGAAACTGAAGTGAAGAGAGAAGAAAACTTTTCTTCCCTTATCTCTCCATTTAGAGAAGAAAAGAAAAAGAAATTCTTCTAAATCGAATCAATTGAATTCTTGATATTATGGGGTCAGTCGATAGGGTGGAGTTTTATTTTTCTTTTTACTTTTTCTTGTTCTCTTCCTAAAATGCTTTTATAAAATGATTTCTTTTTTTCTTTGACCTCTTCTCGTTTTACTTTAAAAGAACTTTTTCTATCAGAAAGATCTTTTATAAAACAATAGAAGTGTTATGACTTCACATTAGACCTCATTTGAAAAAATGAAATCTGTTTTAAAGGAATTACAAATTTAGTATAAGTTCTTAAAAACTAAAATGTCAAGACACATAGAAGTAGCATAAATTTTAAAACATTTTTTTACTCATTATTAAGAGTTATAGATGGAAAATTAACTCGATTTCCATAAAAAAATATTTAAAAAGATAGACAGTATGGAAATCAAAACTATAGGGAGAGGTGAGAATAATGGATTGGCGAAATATTCTTGATATCTTGGCGAAATATATATTAGGTTAAATTTTTTCGAGTTTGCTGTATAATTCAATAATTTGTAATACTCTATTATTTGCCTTGTAGGTGTTATTGCGTGTTAAAGTTGTACAGATAATTTTCTTTCATTTTGTATAATTTGTTAGTTTGAACTGCCTGTTTTATAATCTATTCGCTAAATTTTTCAACAACATAGATATCAATATAAAAATGTTCGCTGTTTTAAAATTGTCATTGAAAAAAACAAAGCGAAAACATTCAAATAATTCCAAATTGGTCCGTGAAAGTGTTTTTTTTACATAGCAGATTTTATGCACATTCTAGGACTCAACTAAAGCAGCTAATGTATTTTACACTGATTGACCAAGGGACGCTGGACTAAAGTCTAACCCATGCTGCTCTTGGACTCAAAGAGTATTATTTGCAGTAGGGGGGCTTTTCGAATGTTATTTTTTCTATACCGCAGAAAAGAAGCATTAAGGAGAGGTTTAAAATTTTTTTCGGTTATGGAAACTCGAATTTATAAAGTTCAGCAGCAGATGTGAGTATTGAAACAAAAAAAAAAAAAAAAAAAAAAAAATCGACTATTAATTATTTTGAAAATATTTAATCTGAAAGATTGAAATTTTTTTTATTGCTTTATCAATAATAGTCAGAAAATTAAGTTTTGTGTTTGACATTTTAATTTTCCGGCCAAGAGAGGCATCTAGTCTAGTTTTGAATTGGAATTTGATATTGCCATAATCTGAAGAAAAAAAATGGGTAATTTGTTTTTTTTTTCTTCTGAAAAGGTAACGAAAAAGAACTGTTATAAAAGTTGAGAATGCTTAACGGGGAAGAAATTTACTTTATTTTTTAATTAATTTTTTATTTTAATTTAATAACTCATAGGAAAAACACTGTGAAAAAAAGTGTGGTCAAAACAACTAGAATATGATAAAATTTATTGTGTTTCTTGCTATATGGGAACATCAAAAAGCTCGATAATTTTTACTGAAGCGCTTTGTCGATAATTTTAGCAAAATTAACAATAAAATATGGTTATATAATATGTGATAGAAGTTGATAATTGTGATAAAAGTTGGTAGTTTTATCTTGATGCTTTAGACAGTGGCATTAAAATCATTTTTTGGACTACATTTTCTTTTCAGTTTCATATTTTTTACTAAATATGAAGCAATAAGAAATCTAAGAACTAATAAGAGTTCTAATTTTGAAAACCATAATTTTCGGTATAACGTTACAAAACGAACAAAAAAGTTACCAAATGAATGGTTTAAATACCGTATATTTTGGTTTTTATTAACCAGATTATTGGTTTTTTTTTACCAGAAATGTTCTTACCATACAGTCAGGTAATTTTAATAGAATTTTTTCTCCGTGTAAATATGAAGCAATTAGAAAACTAAGAACTAATAAGAGTTCTAATTTTGAAAACCATAATTTCCGGTATACCCTTACAAAACGAACTAAAGAGTTATCAAATGAATGGTTTAAATACCGTATATTTTGGTTTTTATTAACCAGATTATTGGTTTTTTTTACCAGAAATGTTCTTACCATACAGTCAGGTAATTTTAGTAGAATTTTTTCTCCGTGTAAATATGAAGCAATAAGAAAACTAAGAACTAATAAGAGTTCTAATTTTGAAAACCATAATTTTCGGTATACCGTTGCAAAACGAACAAAAAAGTTACCAAATGAATGGTTTAAATACGGTATATTTTGGTTTTTATTAACCAGATTATTATTATTATTTTTTTTACCAGAAATGTCCTTACCATACAGTCAGGTAATTTTAATAGAATTTTTTCTCCGTGTAAATATGAAGCAATAAGAAAACTAAGAACTAATAAGAGTTCTAATTTTGAAAACCATAATTTCCGGTATACCGTTACAAAACGAACAAAAAAGTTACCAAATGAATGGTTTAAATACCGTATATTTTGGTTTTTATTAACCAGATTATTGGTTTTTTTTACCAGAAATGTTCTTACCATACAGTCAGGTAATTATAATAGAATTTTTTCTCCGTGTAAATATGAAGCAATAAGAAAACTAAGAACTAATAAGAGTTCTAATTTTGAAAACCATAATTTTCGGTATACCGTTACAAAACGAACAGAAAAGTTACCAAATGAATGGTATTAATACCGTATATTTTGGTTTTTATTAACCAGATTATTGTTTTTTTTTTTTACCAGAAATGTTCTTACCATACAGTCAGGTAATTTTAGTAGAATTTTTTCTCCGTGTAAATATGAAGCAATAAGAAAACTAAGAACTAATAAGAGTTCTAATTTTGAAAACCATAATTTCCGGTATACCGTTACAAAACGAATTAAAAAGTTACCAAATGAATGGTTTAAATACCGTATATTTTGGTTTTTATTAACCAGATTATTGGTTTTTTTTTACCAGAAATGTTCTTACCATACAGTCAGGTAATATTAATAGAATTTTTTCTCCGTGTAAATATGAAGCAATAAGAAAACTAAGAACTAATAAGAGTTCTAATTTTGAAAACCATAATTTTCGGTATACCCTTACAAAACGAACTAAAGAGTTATCAAATGAATGGTTTAAATTCCGTATATTTTGGTTTTTATTAACCAGATTATTGGTTTTTTTTACCAGAAATGTTCTTACCATACAGTCAGGTAATTTTAGTAGAATTTTTTCTCCGTGTAAATATGAAGCAATAAGAAAACTAAGAACTAATAAGAGTTCTAATTTTGAAAACCATAATTTCCGGTATACCGTTACAAAACGAACAAAAAAGTTACCAAATGAATGGTTTAAATACCGTATATTTTGGTTTTTATTAACCAGATTATTGGTTTTTTTTTACCAGAAATGTTCTTACCATACAGTCAGGTAATTATAATAGAATTTTTTCTCCGTGTAAATATGAAGCAATAAGAAAACTAAGAACTAATAAGAGTTCTAATTTTGAAAACCATAATTTTCGGTATACCGTTACAAAACGAACAGAAAAGTTACCAAATGAATGGTTTAAATACCGTATATTTTGGTTTTTATTAACCAGATTATTGTTTTTTTTTTTTTACCAGAAATGTTCTTACCATACAGTCAGGTAATTTTAGTAGAATTTTTTCTCCGTGTAAATATGAAGCAATAAGAAAACTAAGAACTAATAAGAGTTCTAATTTTGAAAACCATAATTTCCAGTATACCCTTACAAAACGAACTAAAGAGTTATCAAATGAATGGTTTAAATACCGTATATTTTGGTTTTTATTAACCAGATTATTGTTTTTTTTTATCAGAAATGTTCTTGCCATACAGTCAGGTAATTTTAATAGAATTTTTTCTCCGTGTAAATATGAAGCAATAAGAAAACTAAGAACTAATAAGAGTTCTAATTTTGAAAACCATAATTTCCGGTATACCGTTACAAAACGAACTAAAAAGTTACCAAATGAATGGTTTAGATACCGTATATTTTGGTTTTTATTAACCAGATTATTGTTTTTTTTATCAGAAATGTTCTTACTATACAGTCAGGTAATTTTAATAGAATTTTTTCTCCGTGGACTTTTATAAGTGCTTATAGTTTTCCTAATGTGTTATCTTTAGTGTTTCTAGAAAAAATGTATACACAATTTTTTTATATTGCAATTTCTTATTTTTAACTGTCCTTTTATGTAAATAATTTAACAAAAAAATCTGACTGTTAATTAAAGAATGGATTACTCATAATATTTAAATAACATATTTCAAAAGTCAGTACTCGGTAAAAACATTTCGAACTCTAAATACCCGTATAACCATTCCACGGAACGTTATGGTTCCTTGGAATATCTTCTGGGAACCACTGCTATAGAGAATAAAAAGAATAATGCTACTAAAACTTTTTCCGTTCGTGATCAGAATTAGATTGAAAACAAAAACCCTGAAATTTAGGAATGTTCATTTTCTTAAAATAGCAAAACACTTCAATATCAAATGGCTTCAGTTTATAAAAAAACTGTATAGATAGAAGAAAGATGAAAAAATTTAAATCGTTACCATTTTTTATTTAGGAGTGAATAATAAATTCCCATTGTTCCTTCTTCCGAATTCACATTGTTTATTTTGATAATCAATGCAACGGTTCAATCTTACCTAATTGCTTCTTTTGAGAGATCACGATTATATATATATATATATATATATATATATATATATATATATATATATATATATATATATATATATATATATATATATATATATATATATATATATATATATATATATATATATATATATATATATATATATATATATATATATATATATACATACATATATATATATATATATATATATATATATATATGTATATATATATATATATATATATATATATATATATATATATATATATATATATATATATATATATATATATATATATATATATATATATATATATATATATATATATATATATATATAAAAGTTTTGCTAAAAGTTTCAAATACTACTTTTAAAGTCCTTCTTCGGAAAGCTCTTCAGTTCTGAAGTCGGGACTTTTCTTAATGTCTTCGTCATCCTTAAATCTTATTCCTTTACCATTTTTTTAAAACTTTTAGGAGATAAATCATTCACCTTACTCTTGAAATAATCTCAGAAATTTTGTTTCTGAAACTCAAAATTTTGTCGAAATAAAAAGATTAAAGAAGTCGAAGACTGTAAGAATGCCAAAATTCTTTAATTGACATTCTTAAATTTTATCCGAAAGATGCTAAAAATGTTTTCTTTTTTTTAAAATTTTTACATCCAAATACAGAAATGCAGTGCGTAAAAAAAAAAAAAAAAAAAAAAAAAAAAAAAAAAAAACTAATTAAGCTGTCGTTCACGCGTGACGTCGATTGCAGGTACTTAATAAAACTGGAACTTGTGTGATTGATATATTATTATTTCGAAACATTTTAAATTTAAAAACTGATAAATTTTGTTAAAGGCCACAAATATTTCCAATTAGTTGATATAATGATTTTATAGTTCAAATAGTTTAAATAAATCAAATATTTTTTGATTTGATCTTTCATTTTAATGATGGCGATAAATTATGTCAAAGCATCTTTCTTCAGAAAGAATAAATTTTTTGGTGAGAAATTAAACCTATTTTAAAAATTTAATTTTAAAATAATTAAAAAAAGAGATTTCAAACTAGATTTGGAATTTCAAATAATCAAATAACTGTATTAACTTCTTTACGCTGTAAAAAATTTGGCATATAGTTGTCACCAATTTTTCGATGCTGAAAAAAATAAATTTTTTTTTTTACAGTGAATGTAGTCACATTTTATAAACGTTTTCGCTGTAATAGTTTCATTTACTTATTTTTTCATTTTTTCTTTGTTTGTATTTTGACAACACACATTTTCATGAACTTTAGAACTAATTCAATGGCTTCACTGCAAGAAAATTTCGTTTAAAAACAAATGTTTCGTTTATATTTTTAGTAATATATATACACATTAATTGGGTGTTTGCACTTCAAAATGAAGAACACCTCCCGTACCCACAAATGTGACCTATAGCCGCAGTTCTGAATTTAAAATGTATTTAGTTTATCTTAGCACCAAAAATGGCGGTAACTATGCAAAATTTTTTTACACTCTATATAAAAATTATATTTTAATTGTTTTTCGTTGTTACATATTAATAAAGAATTCATTTTTCGAAGATTAAATTAATAAATTAAGTTTTGAAATATGAAACGATATATTTATTTTTTTATATTTTCTTACTTTAATTATTAATATTATATATTTTTCTGAAAGAATATTTTTTTGCATTATTCATCATAAAATTTATAACATTAATTTAAACTTCTTTAGTTTAAAATATTAATTAAGTCGTAATTGAAATTTAAATCATAACTTTTCTAATTACACAAGATTTATTTTCTTTTAACTTTAAAATATAATCTTAACGTCGAAATTAAAGTGAATGAAGTTGAGGTTAAAAAAAAAACCACTTGCTGGTAAAATGTTATTAGAAATCTGGATTCTACATTCCATGAGAAATTAATTTAGAAAATTTACCTCAGGAAAACAAATAAAATATAATTCAAACTTGGAGTTTCGGATATTAATTAATTCTCTTCCGAGGTTTAAGCGAACATATTATTTTTTTTAATTAAATGATTTGTTATACCTACATCTAATTTTCTGACTCCTTTTGTGCAGTTCTTGTTCGATAAAGCTAAATTTATAACCAGAGATATATTGATAAATATAATTATTTTAAATGTTTGAGTTTTTCTTGATTGTTTTTCTTGATGTTTTCCACAGAACTTTATTAGATTTAGTCAGTTTTAATATGAAAGATTTTAGTTTTAATGATTTTTTTTTTTAAATTGATTGTATATTTTATTTGGAGTTTATCCCTTTCAAACTAATTAACGGTGTATTCTAATTTTATCATTTTTGCATTGTTTCTTCTTAAAATTTAATTATTTTATTGAGGTTATCTTGAAAGTTTTGCTGCTTTGATTAATTTAAACTGCATTAATTTTCCCTCTTTGAATTTGAAATTTATTGGGATTTTAAATTATAAAGTTTATTCACTTCTCATTATTTCGTTTCAATTTTTTTTTCTCAAAAGTTTCGGTGAGTTATACAGAGAGTGTCCCAAAAATTTGTCCCAGTAATTTTGATTGAAAACTCAAGTTTTTAAATATTTTTTTTTAATTCACATATTTTATAGGGATGTGTATGGGCATGGAACAGTATTTGGATTAATAAGGTAGGAGGTTACAGTCAGTATCATCAGGGTACAGCACCATCTGGGTATTACAGTCAAATATGTACTCATTAATCTAAATTTTCAATTACAGTGAATTCGAATTAAATACTGTAAAAATTGCAGTATACTATTTTACGGTAAAAATGGATTTGACCGTAAAATGGGTTTTACGGATGATGCACCCTAAGTGCCGGTACTTTATTGCCGTAATTTGATCCTGAATTTTTTACAGTGTTCTCTTTTCCCTTTCGAATCATGCTGTGAAACTGATAAAATTTCTGAATTAGGGTGATAAGGTATTTAATTTTATTCTTCACTGTAACGGTGATTATAGACTTGTTGGTATAAACCTTAGACTTTATTTAATTTCGAAGAAAAAAGTAATATAATAATTTTCCTAATAACTGGGCGGACAATATAAAAAAACAAAATGAGAAAATACGCCCCCAGGATGTGACACAGTAATGCTCAAAATATTCTTTATAATTATTTTGTATAGAGCTTCATTATTAATAATCCTGAACTGCCAGTTATTATGTTGTTCTTTTTTTGGTTGGTAATTTTATAACACAAATAGAAAAAACTTAAAATATTGCGTGAATTTTTAGATACAATTAATGAAATTTAAACTTGAGTAAGTAACAAAATAACATTTGATATCAACACATTTTCTTATACACAAATAAATATCTAAGATACTTTGCAATTTAAAGCTATTTAATACCTCTCAAATCTAAAATCGTGGTGTTTTAGTACAATCTAGTTCTACCACTAGATTTTTTATCCTAAATATCTAATGACCAAAAATATCTAAAAATATCTAAAAAATATCTAAAAAATATCTTCAAAAATATCTAATGACCAAACAGTATTTTTACAGTAAATGTATTTTTAGTTCTGAATCTGTCACATCTGTTTAAATTATATCGATTTTTGCAACACAGCATCAACGATGTTGTTTCCTCATTTGCAACAATAATATTTCTTCGTATGGGAATAGTAAGGAAAAAATTAAAGAAAAACTTATTTTCTAAATGCACGTGGCGCATTTAAATTATTAACCAAAAACGAGTAGTTTGTTTTCAATAAGCGATTCTACTTTTTCTTAAATGGTAAAAATACAGATATAATGCAACGTATAATTTTAATGTGTATAACGTATAATTTAATTATTAGTTTGATTTAATTTTTTAAATAAAAACTGAGATGTAATCCTTTTCCCTATATCTTAATTTGAACCTTTTTTTCTGGAATACGTAAGGGATAAAAAATAAGGAGAAATTATTTCCTAGGTGCATTTAAATTTCCAATGAACAATTCGTATTTTTTTCAGTATGTGGGTCTACATATTTTCAAATGGCAAAAATATAAAACCAAAAGCATTTACGTAGGATTTAAATGTTGGAAATTAAAATCTAAACTAATATATAAAGATACAGATAGATATAATCTAAACTGATAGTAGGTAAAAACAAAGAAAAACAATTTTCTAGATGCATGTGAATATAGAAACGAAAACTAGTAGTTTTCTTCTTAATATTCGTTTTTTACGTAATTTGAAAAGGCAAAAATATAAATCTAATGCAATTACGTATGACGTTAAATGTTGCCAATTAAATTATAAAAATACCATTTGTTTTATTGCCACGTAAAGGAAATATGTTAAAAGAAAACGAGTTTTACAAAGCAATGGAACTGCTTCGTGCAATCTAAACTGTTAGTTTTTCGCAGTTTAGTTTCAAATACAACAATAATTTTCTTTAATCTATAAGAAGTTATTGTTTGTTGTTAATGTAGAGGTATTGACCCAAAATAAATTTTAGTAATATGAGGAAAAAACATCTTTTTCTTAGGGTAGAAAAGCTTGTGCTTTATCAAATTTGCTTCAGGTGGTCTAAAATTACTTGAAGTTACAAATTTCTAAATCTTAGAGAATCTATTAAATCTGAAGAAGATAGTTTCGAAATCTAAAGAAGTTTTATGTATAGATATTGACCCAAAAATAATTCTACTCTATTACAGGATCATTTAAACTTTATTTCTCCATTAGCGTACACTGGCGAAACGCAAGATTCGCCCCAGTCTGTCTTAGCTGTTAGTCTTATGTTGATGCTTCAAACTGCTAGATTTAAAATATATTATTATATTCAAAAAAACTACAACAAGTTAATTTTATTTTATTAAGTTGATAAAGCATTGTTGTTTCGTAATTGATTTTTAGAAAGATTTTCCGTATATTTCCGCAAGAATTCCAAAGTAGCAATATTCTTCGAAGACATAAGAAAGTTTTTGAATGATGCTTAATGTAAAGTTGTTGGTACAGCAACAATGTTTTTAGTAATGCAAGGCAAAATGCAAGGCAATTATAGTTACAGAAACCTATTTTTATCTGAAATATTTTGAACATTTTTCCGTATTGATCATGAGAAGAGATGTCAAAGTCAGTGCTAAATATTTTAGATTGTTATTAGCAATAATTTTAGCGAGGATCTAACTTGAAAAAATATATTTTTTGTGGCTTAGACAAAAATAAAATATATTACCTAAATTGCTTAAATTAATGTTTTCAAATATTTTTCGAAAAAAACTTTTTATAAAACTTCTTCTTGGTTGGAACTACAGCCTAGTTTAGGCCAAAGCATTCTCAATTCACTTCCTCTAAGTAAAATAATTCGACGCAAGGTTTCAAATTTTTTGTAATTGGTCGGTTCTTTGAGTTTTCCCCACACAAGTCAATCATTTTGAGTGTGGTCGGTGTCTTCTTCTTGTTCCCTAAAAATGTTAGTTTTTTGGTGGAGTTCATATCGATAAATCGATAGATATCTTCACACCGACAGATATGACCCAGTTATCTAATTCTGCATAATTTGATTGGTTTTATAATGTTTGCTTGCCGATATTTATTGCATAGTTCATTATTACATCCAATTCTCCTTGATTGCATCCCAAAAATGTAGCAGAGAATGTTTCTTATAAATATTAGTAGTTTATTTTTTCTTCAAACTTATCTAGTGGCCAGTATTTATAGCCAGTATATTCAGTATAATATATTCAGTATAATAATTCAGTATAATATAGTTGGTATTAAATAAGTTGCATGGATACTTATTTCGGTAATAAATCTTGATTTAAGTTTCCCTACATACGCCATTAAAAACCTTTAATTTTTCCCACTTAATATCATCATTGTTGGTTATGAGAGTGACTAAGTAATGGAATTTGTTTTCCATCTGAACTAACAGAAACAAATAACTAAATAGTACATAAAATAAATAAAAAAACAACAACAATATAATTTATTTATTTATTTCTGAATAGCGTTAGGGATTGTTTGCCGATGTTCTTTAAATTAAGTTTGGCACCTTTTTTTCTCCTTAATCTAAATCTCCTTTTTATTCAAAAAAATCTTGTTAAGGAATAAACATTTTTTGAATAACACTAATATACATACTTTTTATATTAAATACGAAATAAAATTTACGACGTCTTTCAGAACCAATCTGTTGTCACCACAGAGCTACCAAATTTTTTTTAGCTTGAGGCACAAAAGTAGCTTTCGCCTTAACAAGAGTGCAGTTGACTGTGAAAATCACATTTTGCAATATAAAATCGTCTGACAACATTCACCTGTGTCGGCGTGTGTATTATCGTTTTCACTTTGTTGCACTAGTCTCCCAAGACACCCGCCAGGCGGCACTCTCTGTATAGATATAATCAGACAGAATCGTTTCGCCTGAAGGAATCAATTTAGATTGAATTTCCTTCCCTTACGTCGATATGCAATTTAGATGCGTTGAAGTGTTCCTTAAAAACGGAGGAGAGATCATAAAATTCTTAAGCACTAAAAGCTTTTTTTTTCCTTCTCCTTTTTTGTCAAATTGATTTTTTATCGCTTGCTTTTTTTTTTTTTTTTGCCCGATCATTATTTGATCGAATTGAAGTAGTGATCTTCGAAATTTTGCCTTTTTTCCCTCCTTCCAGATAGTGTCAAACGAGTTAATTTTGTTGAGCCTTTGCGTGAAATATTGCATTGTTATAAATTTCTATAAGTCATTATATGGCATCAAATTCAAAGCAAGCATTTTATTTCTGTAGATCTGATGACGGAGAATTGTTTTTATTCTTACGAGAAAGTTAAAGAACTCTTATAAAAAAACGTTTTTTTTTTTCGAAACTAGATATTTTTTAGTTATTGCGTTATGAGTAAGTAAATCAAAGGGGACAATCAGTAGATATCGTGAAAGACCGAAATCTAATGATTGTCGCCTTGCACCGGTGAATGCCAATTATCACATAGTCACTTGGTAATTGGCCTCCTAGTTGAATATTAAAACATTGAATAAATTCGATGAATAAATTAGTTTCAGAATCAGATTTAGCATTTCGAACATTTAATAAACCTACTACATTTACTCGTGAAAGTCTATAATTACCATTTCGGTCATTTGCAAACGAGAAACTGAGCGACAGATTTGTTTTTGAAATACTTTTTTTTTGCTTTAAAATTAAGGCGGAAAAGCCATATAGAAGTATTTTGAAAAATCAACGGGTTCTATTTTTTTTCCTATTTTGTTTCGAAAAATCAACATGTTTCGAACGCTCAAAACAAGGAACTCATTCTCAAGACTAAATATAATGAAAAAGAAAATAATGGTAAAGAAACCAAAGCAAGGAAAACCCAGGTAGCAGAGAGAAACGGCGGTGGCTGAAGGAGGCAAATTAGATCAGGATATATTATCATGTACGGTGAAAGAGCAGTGTAGAACTGGCATAATTAACTAGGGAATTTTCCAATGAATTAAACAAAATTTCAGAACTTCAAGCTGAGTTCACGACACAAGGGTAGAAAGAATTTTAACTCACAATTTCCGTTCTAAATCTCAGTAATATGCGGCAATAGATAATTTATCGAATTTTTGACCACGGTCATGCCTCACGTGTTCCATTAAACAAATTTTAAAGTCCATCTGGTTTGCCTAATGTTGCCAGGGTTACATTCGCAAGATACGTGGTAAATGTCCCGATAATCTAATGGGATCTTGCTGATGGGATCTTTAAATCGACAAATGAAGGCTAAGTTGCATTTTATTTTAATTTTATAACTATCATTGAATAGCAGACACAATTTTTTGGGTTTACGACTGCGAATGTTCAACTCCATAGCCTTGTAATTTTGAACCTAATCCAGAAGACAAGGAATTCATGAATCAAGTATTGGAAGAAATTTGCCTTCGTGGAGGATTTTTTGATAGAACTAACCCGCATTTACGTTACATGGTTGCGTAACTGAGGATATTTCACGTCAGCTTTGTGGTCGGTGCAAGCCGGATTCGGGATTCTTATCGACTAGCCATCGCTGGGATTCGAACCCGGTTCACCTCAGCAAAGTTGCATTTTATATTTGATTTTATAACCGTCATTGAAGAGCCAACCCAATTTTTTGGGTTTACTACTACTACTACTAATGTTCAACTCCATAGCGTTGTAATTTTGAACCCAATCCAGAAGACTAGGAAACTCCTGGATCAAGTATTGGGTGAAATTTTCCTGGCTTTTTTGATGGAAATAACCCTCATTTGAGTTACACGGAGAGGAAGGGCACGTTAACTTCCCACGGTTAGCCTAACGGCAAGGGGACTCTAACCCATGATCTATCTATCACTGAGGATATTTCACGTCAGCACTGTGGTCGGTGCAAGCCAGATGCGGCATTCGTATGGACCAGCTATCGCTGGGATTCGAACCTGGTTCACCTCATTGGAAGGTGAACGCTCTATCCCCTGAGCCATCACGGCTCAATCAAGGCTGCATTGACTAGTTACGCAAGAATGCCCATTGATAAATCGATAGGATAGTATTATTAAGGTCGGATAGAGTACCTCTGATAGCTCGATGTAGCCAAGGTCACAATAGGTACGTGATAAATGCCCGAATGATTATTAGTACTCATAATAATATTAACCCTATTGTCAAGGTTGTGAGGAAAGGTACCTAGTAAATGTCCCAGTTTTATTAGTACTAATAAATTATAAGAAATTTTAATGTAATTTCGTTAAGAAGACTGAAAATGTCTTTAAAGGAACACATAAGATGTCTGGTTCTTAATATATACTTTTAGAATCTTAGCATTGAAGACATTAACACTTTGAATGCCACGTTAAATTTACATGGCTTGCCCCTCTGGCCAAACGGTAAATAACTACAAACTAAATTTGCAAATATTAGACAGATTTTGCTAGTTTTTTAAAAGGTTCAGCATGACATATCTGAAAAAAGTGATGAATTATATAAGCATATACAAATTGTTAGAAATAGTGGTGGATAAAAATCTACTAAATTGAATTTATTAAACCAAGAATCACAATTAATAAACTACCACTTGAAAATATTTATTCGCTGTCCGGAGAAAGTTGGCATCTCTGTGTATATAAATAAAACTATTTTTGTGTGTTCTATATTACATTAATTTCTTCGAACCATTTTAGTAATGATAATAATATTAAAAAATTAAAAATTTACTGGAATTATGTGTTTCTAATAATCTCGGCTTCGCCGGTCACCGGTGACCCCCGTGGCGCTACGAACAAACTCAGTGCCGGTCACCGGTGACCCTATGGCTTTAACGTGTTAATACCTGTTTCCAAGTTCACAGTTTCAGTTTTATCAAGCATTCATATTAGTTTTTATGCTTTGTGTAACCACTTTTTACAAGATTGGTTCATCAGATTTCGAAAGCGTTTTTCTTTTATCTTTGTTTAAATATTAATATAAAATCCTCTGTGTACCTACATTTTTTATTTTTATTTCTGTCAGGGATTCTAAAAATATACATTAAGAGAAATCATTGCGAAACACTTTGTGTCGTTTTAAATTAAAGGCTCAAAAAAATTTTTTTCCGGAAAAAAGGCCCCAGAAAAAAAAATTGTCTATCGGCGGTCTCGATAAAAGCAGTTTTTTATATTATTCAAATTTTCTTAATATAATCTGAACACAATAAACTTGTTATGAGAATTTCAAAAGCAAAGCATGTGTATAGTTATTTTGAAATAAGATACCACATAAAGTTTCATTTTCACTTTTTCTTTCTTAACAAAATTAAAATGAAATAGGTTTCCAACTTAGCTTGCTTAAAATTCTTAAATTATTATTATTTTTTATTCTTTCTAAACTTCTTATATCTTAATTTTTTTTTAAATCCTCGAACTGCAAATGTTTTTCTAATTTTTCAAAGTAAAAACCGAAATGTTGAGAGATTTAAAAGTATTGATACTTTAATTTTGTACCTCTACATTTAGAAAATAAGCAACTACAGTAGGTACTGGATTACATAGCTATGCTAAATAAACATAAATAACCTATTGACTTCTTGCAAAAATAAAAATTTCAGTTTTTCTAGCTTACTTTCACCAGTAAGCTTGGATCACAATTGCAAAAAAAGTTATGCATGTAAAAGTATAACTACATAAATCTCGTATAATTTATTCCTATATTTAATATCAATTTGGGAATTACCTATGTAATTGTAACTCTTTGAAGTTTCTAAGAAAAAAACTTATATCATTATTTGTGAAAATGCTCAATTACATTTTGTTACAATAGTTACATTTTGTAAATATCAGTGGAGTTCTATAATGGTATTTGCCTTTTGTTATATTATTTTAGAAGAACTGTAATTACACGGTATATTGCAATTTTTCTCCTATATTGCTGTTTTACAATTTCTACGTTAAATGCTTTCATTATCCAAATAAAGTTTATAAACACTCAAGATAATCTTGTATTGGATGGTTATCATTATCGATAATACACACGATATTTTTTATACCGTATTTATTGTTGTCGATCAGGATCACGATATTATTGTATTCTATAATTATTTTTAGGGATGATATATGCGTTATTGTTGCATTCGATATTTATCTCTTTCAAAACATTTTGCATTATAGAAATTCATCATAATTCCTAGTTGTCTCAATATACCATGAAAATACTTTTTATAAATTCTAATGGTGATTTTTTTCAATATATTGACTATTTCTTTTATGTTTAGCAATTGCTTGTAATGTAAAAACATCTAGTTATTAATTTTGTGATTTATTAGCAATCTAAATTTTAGTTTTGAATCAGATTGATATTGTTTTAAGATTGGAGTATAGCTTGAGGGTCATAAGTTGCTGATTTCTTATTACTGATCTGTATAGAAACGTTGCATTAGAAATAAACTTATAACCTTTGGCCACGGTTTGGAATTAAGTAATAATATGAAAATTCATATTTAAAACTCTCGGACTCAAAAAAATAATTCTGATTAAATGGATTCTTTATTTAAAAAATTATAAAGTATATGAATTAAAACTAAATGAATTTTTTTCAATATTTCCGTTATCATACAGAGAATATATTTTAAAGTAAATATTTCACTATTTATTCACAATAATCTTTTATTCAAAACCAGTGCAGTAGCAAAATTATAGGGATTTTAATAAATCGTAAAGACAAATATAAAGAGATATCCAATATCAGTATCATCAGACTATCATTTTTATCAATTAAAAAATATCGCCTGCCTTAAAAAAGTGTTTTAAAATAAATGTGAAACGATTTGAAAAGATTTTGCTGCAATTATTATCGTTTTCTTTTCTTTTTATTATATTAGTATGTTAGCAAACGATTTTGAATAAAATAGTTTTAAAAATTCAACCACTTGTTCTCTTGTCTGAAATTTTATTATCAAATAGAACGTGCTTTATTACTTTATCTTTGAAATTTTTTGAAATATGGAAAAAATAGCTCCTGGGTAAATGCAAGAAAAGTAAGATTATTCTCTTTCTGAAGATAGAAAATTAATTTTGGCATTTTTAGAAGACTTTTAACAAATTTCGAAGTTCACAATGTTTCAGTCGTTTTTCTTGATGTTATTTCTTTTCAGCTCAAATTTACTTTGTTATCAGAGTTTCTTTAAATAAGTTGTTTATTTTTCTCATTTGTATAAATATATTTGATTAGAGAGATAAAAAGAAATTAATTATATTAATTTTGCATTTGTATAATTTTACCTCCCGATTTATAGTTCCATATTTTTCATCATGCTGGTAAATTATTTAAAATATTAATTTATAAATTTTTCTAGACTTTTTTTAAAATTTCATTCCTTAAAATATTTATAAAATAGGTTTAAATGAAGTACAATTCCTAAAATTCAAACCACGAAATCGTTAAATTTCACCTTTCAGGGATTTAAAAAAAAAATTGTTAACTAAATAAGCTAAAACGCAATTTTCTCTTAATATCGAAACTTAATTCAGATATTTTTAATTGATTTTGAATGGATGTCTTGTTGCAAAATATTTGAGGTTGTTTTTTTGTATTTACTCTTTACATAATAATGGTTCTTCGCATTTAATGTAAAAAATTAATAAATAAAATGTTTGGTTTTATTTACCTGCATATCTTTTAAAAATGCCTGTGAGATAGGTGTACTTTGTTTTGTATATAAAACTTAATTTTATCCTTTTTTGAATTTATAATTATAAAATTAGTTTTCAATAAAGATCTTAAATATTAATAATACTTACCGTGACCTTATATATTATTAATATTAACATTACACAAAATTATTGAAAATAATATAATTTTGTTAATCATTTGGAATGCTTATTTGTTTTTTAAATTTTTTTTACTCTTCAAACGAATAAGTCTATTAATTAATATTCTTCTAATTAATCTTCCAATTAATATATTCTTCCAATAAATCATTTTATATTATTCTTCTAATGGATGAATACAAATTCGATAAATGAATACAGTTTCCAATAAAGAATTATTAAAAATTCCCATGAAAATTGAACAATTCTAAGAAAATTCTTCTTCTGATATAGGTTTCTAATTAATAATGATAAAAAATTCCTTTTAAAGGTCTATCCTCATGTTGTAATGATTTTTATACATGTATTTGTAATATAAAGTTTGATAATATTTATGATAAGCATATACCTTATATTTTTCTTAGGATAGAAACTTAATTTGAAGATGATGAACATTTTTATGGAAACCAGTGTTCAATATTTTTCATATATTTTAGGGTATGTTTCTTATTTTATCATATTCTCTTTTATCTTAAATCGTTTTTAATAAATTGTTCTATTTCAAAAATTCCAAAAGTATTCTTTCGAAATGATTTGAGTAAAGATTATATAATTTTCATGCACAAATTTTAACCCTCTATTTAATGATTTATATTTTTTTACCTTATTATCCTTAAAAAGAAACATTGAAACATTGTTAAGTGATTGGGTAAAAACTAATAAGTACTTTAAAAACTTTGGGATAAGCATTTAACAATTTAAAAATATTTCTGTAAAGAATATTTAAGGAAATTTTCAAAATTATTCCGCAAGTAATATAACTAAGTATTATACTAATATTTCAAAAATTTTACTGTCTAATTTCCTATTAATTGTTTTTAAAGAAAATGTTTGATGGAATTTTGGAAGAATTAAATTCCGCTAAATATATTTAGAAATGGTTTATTTCACATTGCAGTGAGTATTTATTCATATTATCCGTTAAGATATTCCAGGAAATCATTAGGAATAATCATATGAGGAATCATAATAATATAGGTGAATGCTTAAACATGTCTCCCGTATTCATTTTAACTGTATTCACTTAGTAAATTCATATTCAAGTATTTATTTAAATCTTCCTTTTAAAAGTATGGCAAACGATTACTGACAAATTATAATTAAAAAAAAATAAATAGAATCGTTAATATATTTTTTCTCCGTCTTTTTACTTTACTTAATCATGTAAAAAGAGAAAGTGTTGTTCGATTAATTATTTATTTATATTTTGGCCGATTGGGAAATAAATTTTTGTAAGATATAAACTAAGTAAGATACCTTCTAATCCTTAGAGATACCTTTAATTTGTTCATATAATTTACAAAACATAACTATATATTTTCATTTCTAAATATTTCGGTACATAAAAGTGATCATAACTTCAATGTATGCTATCTAAATTCAATTTAATTGTTTCAATTACAATACTCCGTCTTTTTACTTTACTTAATCATGTAAAAAGAGAAAGTGTTGTTCGATTAATTATTTATTTATATTTTGGCCGATTGGGAAATAAATTTTTGTAAGATATAAACTAAGTAAGATACCTTCTAATCCTTAGAGATACCTTTAATTTGTTCATATAATTTACAAAACATAACTATATATTTTCATTTCTAAATATTTCGGTACATAAAAGTGATCATAACTTCAATGTATGCTATCTAAATTCAATTTAATTGTTTCAATTACAATAAAATGGATTATTTATATATTCATTTAAAAATATTCCAGCAAGCTATCATTGATTTCAAATGTTTCAAAACATTTTTTTGCTTAATTTTTTATTACGCTTTTTTTTTACGAATGGATATTAATATTATTTATGGAATTTTTTATAGTAAATATCACTTCATTTTGATAAATATAATTTATTCATAGTAAATATCACTCAATATTGATTCATTTAATTTATTCATAGTTAATATCGCTTCATTTTGATTCATTTAATTTATTAAGGAAAATATCATTTCCCTTTGATTCATTTAATTTATTCATTTCATTCCCAAAATATGATGATTTATTACAGCTAAATATTTTGATTATTATAGTTCTGAATGGAGCTAAATGCATATTTTTGTCATGCACATTAGTTCTAACCGCAAAACTCAATGTTTATTTATATCTTCCTTTAAAAATATTCCAGCAAACGATTACCAACGAATTACAATTCTGAGAATTCCAACCAATCATTTTTTTTCTTCTTTTGTCTGTCATCTGACTTAACATTATCGTGTAAAAAATGTGTTTTTCGATTTTTTAAACATTTTTTATGCCAAAGAGAAATAGCTTTTTTTCTAAAATGTAAGCAAAGTAAGACACCTTTTATTTCTTAGGGTAGTAGAGTTACTTGGCGATGATGAAAAGAATTCTAACGGATATCTGATTCCAAATGTTTCAGAACTCTTTTTGTGCATTCTTTTTACCATGCTTTTTTCAACGTATGATTTTTTTTTTAAATGAATTTTCTTTTCTTCGTTTTTATTTTTTTATTTTTATGATTTCTTCTGGTGCCGTAAAAGATTAACAAGATCTTTTCTTATCTTTATTTCTTTTCTTGAATGGTTGCCAAATTTTATTCGCGCCAGTGAGCATGACGTAACGGATTCTAGCATCCAATATATTTTAATGAATTGAAATCCTAAAAAAGAGTGAAGATTCTTTAAGGATACTTTTGACCTTTCACGGTTAACAAATGCGTTTCTTTCCCCACTAAGGTTTATTGCCTTTTCTTAAATATTCTAATTAATTGGAAATTTTTATTTTTACATATTCAAAGAAGTATTTTTTAGAGTGGTTCTTTATTCAAATTATAGCAGAAAAATGGCTTTTAAAGTATGGATTATAACTCAACCTTATTAATATTTAAATAAAATTCTCGAAATTTTTTTAAACCAAAGAATCCTTTTGAATAGAACTACCATTAAAAACTTAATAGACATACAAATGAAATAGAACTATTGCTATTTAACTGTTTAGTTTTTCATATTACAGTAAATTACTAAAGATATTAATGTATTCATTCTACCTTTTGCGGGAATGCCAAAATTTCCTCATTTTTGTTACTTTCCTTATCGGAAGGATTGGAACGTTTTAAACACCGGCCTGGCGACATTGGAATTGCAATATCACGAAGTATCGTTGT
Organism: Parasteatoda lunata; assembly: GCA_949128135.1. Lineage (NCBI taxonomy): Eukaryota > Metazoa > Arthropoda > Arachnida > Araneae > Theridiidae > Parasteatoda > Parasteatoda lunata. Next base: position 86,682,164 of record OX421977.1, read on the forward strand.
GTGTAATACTCTCAAAACTATAGTTTTCGTTAATTTTATCACAGTCGTTTAAATAAATGATAATATCAGGATTTCAATATTTTTACGATAGTAGTACTTGACAGGGATACTATCAATCGATACTACTCACAGTACCGATACTACTCCTGAAATCGTGTTTTTGATATTTATCTTTCCCACAAATAAAATCATTGCTTATAATTATGATATGAATGTAAAGCATGGCTTTCAGAAGACATTCTGCGAATACTTTTTAAAATATCGTTATCAACAGTGTCTAGAGATTGATATCTTAAGATATATAGCTTTGATACCTGTTGAGAGAACTGGTATTCAGATATCATAGACAAAACAAGTAAGAAGTAAAAAACTACAAACTATCATTCAGAAAGTAACGTTGAATTTTGTGAGTAAATTGCTTTTGTTCGTGCGATCACATCAAGTAAATATTGCGAAAAAAATTAAGAACCGTCAACTCTTTCCATATTTTAAAGATAAATAAATAAATAAAAAAAAATAACAGGGATTTTCTTCTCAGGGTTAGCTAAGATTTCGTAACTAGGTGGGTCTATCGAATCATAAAATAAGTATCTTAATACGGAAAAACTAGAATATCTGTTTAAGAATTATAATATTCAATACATAAACTTTATATTTCGCACACTTGTTTATCCTGCGTGGCACGTACAACTAGCTTTTCATCTTCTAGAGTGGTATTCCTTATTAATGCTACTTTTATTGAAAATATTATTATTCATTGCGGTACAGATTGCAGTGCCTCAGTGCAATCTGTTTTCATACTTTGAAGATAATTATATTGGGATTTAGAAAGTCTCATTTCGCGGATATTTTTCATATAATTCTTTTACCTCAACTTCCCCCAAAGGATGTAATATCCAACTAAAAATGAAATCTTTAGCGAATACTCTTTAGAAATGGAATCCAACCAAGAATTTTTTTTCAGAACCATACCCGTAACCGAGTTAAATATTTCATACGACCAGGAAAAAAAAAGTTAAAATTGTTGTAAAATTGCAGCTTTCCCCTGAGAGCGACTATTTCTTTTCTCCAATTTCAGAATGGCAGCAAGGTGGAATCCATTTCAAAGTAAACTCAAAACAGTTTAATTCCGGAGTTTCGGCGAAGCATTTTCAAAATGGCGAATCCATTTCTTTCAACACAATAGCAGAAAAAATTACAAATAAAAAAAAATATATAAAAAAAAGTTTCAGACTTTAGTGGACACATACAAAAATATCATGGCTTCCATTCTATTTCGGAAAAAAAAAATCGAGGAAAAAAAAATATTTCGTCTAAATCTGGACTGGTATGACAGCTGAAAAATTTGTTCGGATCTTTTTAAAGCATGGTGATGGGTTTTCCAAAATTGACCAGCATTGAATTTTCTTTTGGGGAAAAAAATATAACTTCTTCGTTGCTTTATTTCACAATCTTTTTCTGAAGTTGTTGGAGATATTTTCACTGTCAAAGAATATATATAAAGTATATGTGATATATTATTTTGGGGTGTTTAGAAGAATGGAATGATTTCTGTCGTGTTTACGGTTTCTAATACAATTTTTAACCTTTCAAATTGGGAGATTTCGGTAAGGCATAAGGAAAATGTCTTAAAATGTATTTAATGGGTTTTCGCACTATTTAGGTATTTATCTTCTTATCACGTTAAAAAAATAGTACTTATTAATAGTAAAAGTACTTATTAATAGTAATAGTACTTATTAATAGTAATAGTAAAATATTAATGTTTATTTTCTGTCTTAAAGATATTATTTTCCAAGGAATATCTATGATTTTCTCATGTTATTTTTTAATAACTACAGTTTAAACTACCGAAATTTGGAATGCTTTTTGAGAATACACTGTTAGAAATTTTGGAGTTGCTACCACTTTTGACGTCGTACTAAATACAATTTTAAGTAATGAACTTGTTATAGTGCAAAATATTATATAAAATTTTAAAAGAAATAATAATTATAGAAAATAATTGCCTGAAAGAATTATTAAGAATATGCTACAAAAATGTTTTTTTTTACTGGAAATGTTTGTGCAATGAAGACATTAAATTGATTCTAATGCGCATGAAAAATTGGGGTTGTCGATAAACAAACAAACAAACAAACAAAAAAATGATCAAATAAAACTATAACAGTGAAAAAGTAAATAAAAAATGTGATTGCACTGTAAAAATAACTATAAAATAACTTGCACTGTAAAAATAACTTAGTTTTCCTCAACACCAAAAATTGTGTTATCCTAACATCAACATTTCTTTACAGTAAAAAGAAAAATACAATTTTTTAACTTTTTTAAAATTCTTAAGTTTTTTCGCATGTAAGTATATTTTCAACGTGTTTTTTATTTTGTTTTCTTATATTTGATGACTACTTATATAAAAATTTGGTTGGAAAACATTTTGACGATACACATTAAATTTTTTAGTTTAATACTTTCTGTACAAATAAATATCCTGTGTTTTTGTATAAGTAAATATTCAAAATAGTTGAATTGCATTTAAAAATTCTTAAATTTTTTTGTATGCAAGTATATTTTTAATGTGTTTTTTTATTTTGTTTGCTTATATTTGATGACTACTTATATAAAAATTTAGTAGGAAAACATTTTGACGATACATTTTAAAACTTCAGTTTAATAGTTTTTGTACAAATAAATATCCAGTGGACAAAATGAACGATTGTTAGTTAAGGAGGGACCCAACTCTGAGATAGTAAAATATTAACGTTTTTCTTGAATTTTTTTTAAGTAATAGAGACAATGCAGAGACTCCTTTATGTTAATTAGGTACAGTCTAAGTCTACTTTAAATTTTCTTCTTTTACAAAATAATAAAAAATAAGTTGGTGGCAGCTCCATGAGTGGCTGGTCATCAAAAAGTAGCACCTCACTGGCCTCATGGATTTAGAAGTCTTGAAACATAGGAAAACGATTTTGTATAGATTTTCCGAAGAATAAAGACATTATCTAAAAAGTCATAGCGGTTTTTTGATATTTGCAAAATTACTAAGATGGCGGCAACTTAAAAAGAAAGTTAAGTTTTTCATTAAAAAAATATTCATTAAAATACTAATATGAAATCGAAATATAAAAATATCAAAAAAATCCTATGCTACTTTCTAAAGAATATATTTTTGCGTAATTTAAAATAAAGAACAGCTTATTTCGTTGTATAGATCATGAGAAAAACGTTAGGTTAGGTCAAAAAACAGCGTTTTGAGAAAAACGCGTTTAAAGTTTTGACTTATAGTAGGGGAAAACGTTTAATTTCATACATATAATGGTCGATAAATGAAATGCCTACAATAAGTTTCTATATACAGTCAACAGAATGGATGAGACACAAGAGGAGTGTCGCCGCTCCTAATCCGGCCGAACGGGCCTTTCTACCTGCTTAGCGACGACTCTCTATTTTCCGGTATAACTTCCAAACGAAGTTAGGTACCGAGAAATTATTTTAGACAGAAATTAGGAAGGGTACAAAGATTCGAAAAATGCAATAAATATTTTTTCGAATTTTTGAAATATTCAGGGTGGGGTCGCCCCTTAATTGAGGAAATAATTTTAATATAAACGAAAAAAAAAAAAAAAAAAAAAATAGATTACTCATTCTCACCAAGTTTGAATATTAGTTTTCATGTATGTCAGCAGCAAAGTAATATTTTTTCATTCGGATAAAATTTCGTAAGAAAGATGAGCAGCATTGAATCATTAATTTTCATCTTATTCCGTTTTGACTAATAATTTCATGTATGCAAGCAACGTCATTGTGGGTAAAATGTGGCATTCGTCAACCCGGAAGCCAATCAAGTTCGACACGCATGCGTGACGTCACTTACTGGTGTCCAATTAAATTTAATTTAAATCCCATAGTTGAATCTAATCACGTTTTCTCCTTCTCAAGTTACAAGTACACAGTATCGGAGTGTTGTAAAATATTCTTCATGAAATTAAAGAAAAGAAAAAAAGAGCACGATTCAATTATTTTACCAAATAAAAAAGCTACAGTTAAAGTTACAGCACTTGAGCAAAAGCTATAATTTTTAAACGATATGCAACATCTTGCCTTAAGGAATTATCTGGGTCTTAGAACGAACAGGTAATTTACATATCTTAAAAGTTGTTAACCTTTTTCCATAAATCTTCACCTAGATGAAAGTTATCAAAATCAATGAAAAATGCTTAAATTTTGCAAAATTTTATGATCTCAGAGATAATGGAGCGTTGACGTTCTGAATATTTTATTTTATAACCGTCGTTGAACAGTCGATCCCATTCTGAGTTTCCAACTAGCAATGTTCAACTCCGTAGCTTTGTAATTTTGAGCCCAATCCAAAAGACGGGGAAACTTTTGGATCGAGTATTGGGTAAAATTTGCTTTTGTGGAGGTCTTTTTAATGGAGCTACTCGCAATTTCGTCACCTGGAGAGGAAAAATATGAAAATTTCCTACGGTTAGCCTGACGCCAAGGTGACTCTAACCCATGATTCGTCTACCACTGAGGATATTTTACATCAGCACTATGGGTGCGAAATTCGTATCGACCATCCATCGCTGGGATTCGAATCTGGGTCACCATATTGGGAGGTGAGTGTTCTATCTCCTGAACCATCAAAGCTCACTTTTTAAATATTAAAGAAAATTAGATCACAGACGATTTTTATTTTCATAAAATTGTAGCTTTTGTCTAAATTGATGTTTTGCGCCTTTTTTAAAATTGGCATAGAGGGCGCTGTCTATAGATAACCTAACGTTCATGGATAACTGTTACAGAACCTTTATACCATGCGACGACAGAGCATTTGAAAAACAGTCTTTTTCTGTGGAGGGACAATAAATGTTAGTTTTTATTCTTATGTTCACGTTATAGTTCTAAACATAAGGGGTCTTCAGGCGGATCTCCAAATAAACAAATTTTCTTTTTTTTTAAAAATGCAAATAAAATGTATTCATAAGGAAATCAAAAACATTCGACTCAATACAAATTTTATAATTCATGCTAAAAAACAGTCGTTGTTTAATAAAATATATGTGACAGTCAAAAACAGCAAAAAATATACGTAATTTGAGAAAGTCTCTTCTATCTAATAGCTCAGCTGCAATTTATTTTTAAAGAGAAAAAGAAACAGTAGTCACATTTTAGCAAAAGTAAGTTGCAGCTAATTTGGTTGTCACACTGATGGCGAAAAATTCGAGGTCGCTACCAAAACTTAAAGTATTAGAGTTAACATAGGCATTAAATGATAAAACTCATTTCACATTTTTATCTGCATAAATACAATCGATGTAGCGTAGGAAGAAACAAAAAACTAAAATATTCTTTATTTATGTTGTGAATTTTGTCCAAGCTTAAAGTTTGACGCAAGATATAAGCTTAAAATATGTTTCATCTGAGTCAAAATTAAAACTACACTCACACTGCATCCAAAAAGTAATGATCGTTCACGAAATGGATGGAAAATCCAAAAAGAACTTTTCTCGGTGACTCAGTAAAAAAAAAAAGAATGTCTAAAAATACACTTGTATACAAAAAAGAAAAACAAAAACCGAAGAAACTAAATGAATAAAACTAAAACGGTGACCGTCGTTACTGTTTATCTTGAGATCTGGGTGAATGAGCCGATGCAGCAACAGCAAGGTCCCAGAATAGTTGATGTCGGACGGATATAGAAACCGACACAGTCACACACCTGTCTTCCTCTGTAGGAATCGGTCCTAATGTCGATGACGATCCAAGCACGGCCCCACACCTTTACAGAACCTCTTCCCTAATCTACGAGAGAAAAACGAGGATGACAGGTACAGAGCGGAAAAAAATAACGTAATCTGCGATGTCTTCTAAACTAATGATGGTTTGCGAGGGTTGTTCTACGTACAAGTAATGATAGGGTAGATGTGGACGTCATCGCCCACTGAGGAAATTGCTCATTTTTTTTTTTTCTTCTTTCGTCCGTGGTCTTTCTTCGCACTTTCTCTTTGCAAATGACGAGGCGGAACAACATTTGAAATATTTGGAATATTATTTTGTTTTTATGTTCTTCCAAAGTGTTAAAGTTTTCTTTCAAATTGTCAGAGCTTCATCTGTTTTGGAAGTTGTGGAAAAATTGAGTGCTGAAAGGGATGCTTATTGTAAGCTTTCGTAGATGGCTTATGTTTAAATTACAAACTGTCTTGCTGTTTTTTGATTTATATTGTGCGTTGAGAGCACTCGAAATGGTCATAAATATTATAAAATGGTCATAAATGCCTTAGTAGTCAAAACGCTTTCCTTTTTCTTTTTAAACACATCATTTGCGAAATCTTTAAAAAAAAATTTTTTTTTAAGAAAAAAGTTATGCAATTTTTTTGATCTTATAAAATATTTTTTTTTTAATAAAATAAAATATGTAAAATCTCTTTTGAGACTTCATACAATTTTATATCAAAAATCTTTTTTAAGTTAAAATATATGATATCTGTCTTTCTTCTCAATTTTTAAAGTTTCCTCTTACACATTAAAAAAAAGTGAATACATAGCATATACAAGTTGTTTGAACATTCTACGCATACACTTTGTTTATTCTTTACATTTTATATGCATACATAGACACAGGTTCAGCACATTTTTTACTAAAATAGATGTTAACGTCATTGCCTATAGAGAATTACCTTTTTTTCTTTCGTTTTCTTTCTTTGCACTTGCGAAAGACGAGGGATAAACATTTGAAATATTTGTAACAGTCTTTTGATTTTACCTTTGTCTTATATAAAGTAAGCTCAATCTGTTTTGGGAGTTAGGAAAAAATTGTGGTAGGCATGAATTTTATAAGCGCTTTCATTCTTGGTTAACGTCTCAGATGTGATTTTGAAAGCCAGAGAAAAGAAAGCAATGCTTTTTTTTTATTATCTAGAAATATCTGAAAAAGTATTGATTTTCCGTAGATTCTAAGTCATTCATGACAATGTACAGGTAGATAGACTTGACAAGTCTGGGCCTCTTATGCTTCTATATGTTTTTTTTTCTGCCTCTGCATTATTTTAAAACGCCCAGAGCGTTAATTCCGAATTTTTAGATGCAGTCTTTACTGCTTCAATAAACTTGTTTTTTTCATGTTATTCAACGGGAAGATAATGCGTAACAGCAAAGTGTTAGCTCATGTAAGTGCTCAACGCTCAAAAGATTAAAACATTTCTTTAAAAATAAAATGAAAGAAAACAAAATTTCCTTATTTGTTGATGAAGCTGGGGAATATCCACTCAACAAAAGAAAATAAATCCTCAAGTGATTGCTGAAGTCCGTTGGAGTCGCGCATTTTCGTATGACAACTTTTCATGACAAAAAATTCAAAGGAAAAGGCTTATACTTGCTGATTAAATTAAAATTTAAAAAGTTCTTTATTTATAAAAACATCTTTTTAAACTTTGGAATATTATTTGTGATTAAAATAAAATGATAAAGCCAATAAATCAATATTTAAGCTATGAATTGTTCTAGGATATTTTTAGGAACATTTATACATTTTATTTTATTTTATAAACCGTTGTTGAACAGCGGAGTTTTGGGTTTACGACTACTAATGTTCAACTACGTAGCCTCGTAATTTTGAACCTAATCCAGAAAACAAGGGAACTACTGGGTCAAGTATTTGGGAGAAATTCGCCTTGGTGAACTCTTTTTGAAGAAACTAACCCACATTTGCGTTACATGGAGAGGAAGAGCGTGACAACCTCCCACGGTTAGCCTGACGGCAAGAGGAACTTTAACCCATGATCCGTCTACCACTGAGGATATTTCACGTCAGCACTGTGGTCGGTGCAAGCTGGATGCGGCATTTGTATCGGCCAGCCATCGCCGGGATTCGAACCCGGTTCACATCATTGGAAGGCGAATGCTCTATCCCCTGAGCCATCGCGGTTCTAACATTTATAAATTTTTTTAAAAAATTTTATTTTATAGCCATCATTGAACAACCGACCCAATTCTTGGGTTTACGTTTACCAATGTTCAAGTCCGTAGCCTTGTAATTTTGAACCCAATCAAGAAGACAAGGGAACTCCTGGATCTAGTAATGGGAGAAGTTTGCCTCCGTGGAGGACTTTTTTGTTGTTGATGGAACTAACCCGCATTTGCGTTACATGGAGAGGAAGACCACGAGAACCTCCCACGGTTAGCCTGACGGCAAAGGGACTCTAACCCATGATCTATCTACCACTGAGGATATTTCACGTCAGCACTGTGGTCGGTGCAAGCCAGATGCGGCATTCGTATGGACCAGCTATCGCTGGGATTCGAACCCGGTTCACCTCATTGGAAGGCGTAAGCTCTATCCCCTGAGTCATAGCGGCTTAGCATTTATACATTGTTAAATTACTACATTGTGAATTATTGAGTCGCTTGAGTTCTTCAATTATATTCTTAATAACGAGTTTCGTCCGTTTTTAAACTTTAAAGTCTTATTTTTGAAGGCACACAATGACTTTGAAGTTGCAAACTGTTCTTCAGAAATGGGCTGTAAATTTAAAATTTGAAGTCTTGTTTCACGATATTTCATACCGAAGTTATAAATGTAAAACTGTTCTTAATTTTAAGACAAAAAACCTCAAGTCGCATAAAATGTGAAAAAAACGTACGTTTTAACTAAAATTATTAATGTAAAGCTCACAGTTATATTTCACATAGGCGTCAACATTTTCCAGTGATAAAATATTTGTCATTTTATAACTTAGATTTGTATATTATTTTAAAGTTTTATTGGATAAAGCTTGTCTTTGTTCCATCGAAATTTTCCCTACGTTTTAGATGTTCCAAAAATATAGAAGATTATTCTACCGGGAGATCTTCATCTCGTTCCGGAACTATTTGCGCTCAAGTTATAAAGCCATGAAACGAACTTAAAAATGTGTAATTTACGCCAGATGTGATATGAATGAAATCCCCCAGCAGACAGGAAATAGAACAATTGCCTAACACAGCTCCATTGCAGAAGAATGTATCATTAGGCTGTTTACTCAATTTCTCTAACTCTTTCGAAATTCTGTTAATAGAAATGAACTATTTGGGGACTTTCTTTCACTTGGGATCATTATTTTCAGTTTCCGTCATTCTTATTTATTTTTACCAAAGACATACATTGACTTTCATAGCAAACATTGAGGTTATGTAGTAGAACTTGGCTAATCTGAACTAATTAATAATATTTCTTGTCCGGGTTATCGAAAATGCAATTCATACAAACTTGTAATAAAAATATAAAAAAGAAGTGAGGTTTTAATGGTAATCGTAAATACTTAAAAATAGTTCAGGTCATGTAAATTATTGGACAATCATTATAGTTAAAAATTTCCGATTAATTTTTGAATATTAAGTGACAAAACTCACGTCTTTTCACTTTTGTCAAGTTATCACAATTAGTTTATGCATGAATTTTGATGCCATACTAGTGGCGACAAATAGATTTTTAATCAAAACTATTTCATTATTTTATCAAAGTGACGCAGATTTTCATGATTTTAAAAAAGGAGTTGGAAGAGAAAATAGAAATTTGGCTGAAGAAAAACATTCAAAGATATCAAAAAAAAATTTTTTTTGAGGAAAATTTTTTAATACATTTCTGAAAAAAGTAACGATTTCTTTCGCGTTTTCGTTACTTGTAGTCCCCCCCTCCAAAAAAAAGTAACGAAAAAAAAAAACAAGTAAAAGTGCCAAATTTAAAAAGTAACGAATGTTCAAGTAAAATTACGTACTTTTTAATTTTACTTCGTTAAAGTATCAAGAGTAAAAGCATTGCCATTTATGATCTGGACTGAGAAGTTATATAGTTTGCATACTTATTATAAATCGCGAAAAATGTCATTTTTGTTACAAATTTGTCTGAATTAAACTTGAAATAAGTTTAAGTCAAACTCTTGCTGGTGATGTATATATTCTCACTTCTTGTAAATTTACATATAAGCCATTCAAGGAGGGTTAGAAATGAATGCATTTAAAAAAAATGTTACGGATGTTAGAGAAAAAATAGAAATATATTATTGAATATTTTATTTAAATAATGGTAAATGCAAAGATGTAAGGTAAATCGAATTTTCCAAACTTAATCAAATTCCACAAAGTTTCAGATTTCGAATTTTGAGATCCTACTTACCTCAGTGAGAGAAGATTCTTAAAACTATACTTTTTACTTAAAAGAAATCTTTTAAGAAAGCAATCAGATAAAAAACTTTCGAGAAAGTGTATAGTCCCACTTAAACATTTATTCAAGGAAAACGGGAGTTTGCCCGAGCTTTTGAATTTGGGGGGAAAACAGAATCATTTTCGGTTAAAAGAAAACAACAAAACTTCGACTTTTTGGGAAACTCAAACAAACAGAATCTATGTATACAGTGTGTATATTCTAAGTATGACATTTTAATCTCACAAAATGCACTCTGGGAAGTCGAGGCCAAGTCAAATTCCAATTTGTTAAAAAGCGGGTTGTATAACAGCCAAAGGAAAAAAACTCAATCAGTGGACCGTCACGTTTTTATCGCCAAACAATTCAGAGAACTCAAAAGTACCAGACCATTAGTCTTCCTCCACTACAACAAACTGTGCTTACTTCGAAATTGAAATTTTTCGAATCATTTTTTCTTACAGCCCCCTTCCTGGTTATGTTTCTTTTTCGTACTTCAATTCGAATTTTTTTTTTTTTCGTAAATGTCAGAGTGGGGGCATGCCAAGGTTTGTCTAAATTCGTCTTTGTTTTTATCCGGGTTTCGGTATAGGGGTTTGGCCCGAGCCCAAACGTGTCTGAGGCTTTACGTCGCGCCTAGCTTTTCGACAGCTCCACGGCTTTCTGATTTTTCGAACTCTTGTTTCTTCCCACCCCTGTGACGCAACGTGTCGTGTTTGTGGTGACTGCCGCCGAGTGTCATATAGTCAAGTTAGTGTTTCCAGAATTCGAAAAAGAATATTTCATTTTTGACTATGAAGTGTCAATGGTATCATCGGTAGCAAATTAAAAAAAAAAGGTAAGTATTAAAAATATTATTTTTGCTATTTTTGTAAAGGTATTCGTAACTAAGTTTTACTCTTATATCTATTACTCTATCATTTTACTCCTGTCTAAACACTACTTAGGAATTTTTTAAAAATCAAATGTTTTGAGTCGTTTTTCCATTTTTTTCCTGAATTTTATGAAAATCAACTAGAATGCTAAACAATAAGTAGTGCTGGGTGATATCGTAATTTTAATATCGAGACATATAATTAAAGAATATAGATGTTTCGCAAAATATCACGATATTTTTCCGATTTAAATGATTCGCATAATTTTTACTTTGTTCAATATTTTTGTTACCCAACTGTTCAACTGAAATTTACAAATACTCAATTTAAAATTATATTCGATATTAATCGTTTTTGTTAAAACTTGCAGATATTATTACAATCAATATTTATCACTATGCATAATGATCGAGATGCTATTACTATTGATGATTATCGTTATTGATAATGTTCTCAACAATATTGTATTCGACAACAATTGTATATTGGATATTCATTTAAGGCATGGTATTCACAAAGTATCAAAGTTCAAAATGAAGATAAAACAAAGAAAAATAACAGACTAATGAAAAAAGGGGAAAAAAGAAAATTAATAAAAATAAAAATAACAAAAACTGTAAGAAAAAAAAAAAAGAATGATTTAAAATGATTTTAAATCATTTTTGAAAAATTTCCCGTTCATGTAAGTTCATTTGATTTCGCTACGCGCTTTATAGATTATGTTTTATGTTCTATTCTGTTTTTTCTTTATATTTTATTTTCTACTTTTGCGTGTTATTTTTACTTATTGTGTTCTATTTTATTTGTTATAATTTGTGTAAAAATTTTTTGGGTGCTCCTCACACTATTGTATTGATATATTTTTCTTTGGCTATATTAATACAATATTAGAAAGCACTCTTTTTTGCAGATATAATCGTGTGGGCTGATGAAAAGATTATATCTTTATTTTTCCTGATTTTTTTTAGAAGAATTCTATTCTTTTTTCTTTTTTCTTCCAGTTTTTGTTATTTTTATTAATTTTCTTCACGTTTTTTTGTATTTATTTATAATGCTATATATATATATATATATATATATATATATATATATATATATATATGTAATATATATATATATATATATGTAATATATATATGTAATATATATATATATATATATGTAATATATATATGTAATATATATATATATGTATATATATATATATATATATATATATATATATATATATATATATATATATATATATATATATATATATATATATATCAAGTTCTTTAATTTGTAACGTATAATATTTTTTATAACTTTCTAATAAATTTTTTTTTTGGAGTAGCGTAAGAGCTAAGTCACTTATACAAAACAGCAAACTTCCATCACTAAGAAAAAATAATAAAGGAAATAAGTGTTTAAAAATTTTAAGCAGACTTTTTAATTATGCATCAGAAATTCCTGGTAATTAGGTCCTGATCATGCAATTTGTTTTCTCACAAATTTCTGCACTTAATGTCATTAATTATAAAACTTTTTAAAATCTATAATTGGGAGACATTATCTTTATTTCCATTGCTAAATTAATAAAAATATTTTTATCGTAAATATGGTCATATTAGCTTTAAAACGTTGCAAAATTTACTAATTTTCTCTGCATAATGATATGATATCAAAAAAGTGTCGAAATGTTCATTATTACATTTAAATACAACGTTTCGTTGGAGGAAATAGTATAAGTTTGTGAGCAAATGATTTTTAAAATTACGGGTGTTCAAATTCCACTTCTATTTTTAGGGTTGGGCTGAATAATAAACCACACTATAAGCTTTTACTTTTAAAGTTTTTTCTGTAAAAATGACGAGTTTTATGCAGATTATAAGATTTTTGTATATTGTGCTATTTCACGAAGAAAGAAAGTATGATTAAAACTACCAGAATAAAAGCAAAATTTACCAGTGTTTCAGACTCTATTATTAATTAAAGCGCTTTTGTAATGATTTTTTTTTAAAAATTAACAATAAAATAAAGTTTTATGATATGTAATAAAATTTGTTTAATGAGGTAAATTTTTTAAATTTTATCATATCTAGTAATTTATAATTTTATCTAGTGCATGGTATAAAAACCTTATACTTGAGTAAAGTTACTTTTAGGTTTCGTACTTTTTGCTAAAGGTTTGGTAATAAGAACTATTATTTTGAAAACTAGATTTTCCAGTAAAACATTGCCATATTAACGGAAAAATTACCAAGTGAATAGTTTAAATACCACATATTTTAGTTTTTATTACCAGAACTGTATGTTTTTTTAAATTTTTACCAAAAGTTTCATTACCATACAGTTTGGTAATTCAATCAGAAATCTTTCTCTGTGTATCAAATAGAAATTCCGAAACTAACTGGAAACAGTACTAAGGAAGAAGTTGATGTAAAAATTTCACCTTTGGAAAAAATAACTTACTACACAGTCTTTAATTTTAGACTTTTGTTTTTGTACATGTTAAAACGTATCAAAATTCATCTTTATTAACAAATTATTCTTACTGTGAAAATTTGAATATTTAATAAGATGGAAACTATAGAAGACATTTTTGAATTTTTTTTCTCCATTGGTTTGCATAAATTAATACTTTACTCTTATTTTAACACATTGAGTCAAAAACCTTAAAATGATAAACATGAAAGGAATTCATTAAGCTCTATTTGTTCGCATAAGGGTTAGACTTAACATATGGTTTTATTTATAGTTTTCAGAGAATGTGTTTTAATATGACTTGCGAGCTACAAAGGACATAAAACGTTCTGCTAACAAAGACCTTTATTCCCTTTTTCATAAATTTTCAACCGCCTCAGGCAAATTAAGATTAATGAGAGTTTAAAAGTCCTTTCCGTTTATTTTATTGTTAAAAGCATAAGTGAATTATTCACAAATATGCTTCGCATCACTGATGAATTTAAGTTAAAATTTACGCGTTTTTGAATAATGTAGCGTTGTAAATTTAAAAAGTTTCGAATAATGTGCCTTAAAATTTTATGTCTGAATATAGGATTATTAGATAACTTATTCTGTAAAATGTTTAAAATGCATTTGTTAAAAGTTGTTTCAGTTAATTAAGAATGTTTCGTTACTGATATAATATAATTCAGGTGAGGGAATTATTTCTTTTATTAGTAGTTTGAAATGTTTATGTAGTATTCTTGTTTCAATAATATTTTATTCATGATTTCAAAAGAAATTAAAAAAAGAAGTAAATTAATAAACTGTACTATCACGAATTATTATTGAACAGGGAGATATATATTTGAAGCAATTGTTAAAATATATTTTAGAACAAACAATAAATCGGTATTTTTATAAAAATTTACGAAAAATTTATGTTTAAAACAGTATTGTTTAAATTAAATAGAATATTAGACTTTGAAGTATTATTTTAGTTACGTGTATTACTCAGAGAACGTAATTTTTGCCCGTATATAATTTGAACCAGGGTTATAGAATGTGAGCCGAAATTTTTTTGGAGGAGTCGCAGTTGGAGTTGGATTTGTAATAATTTGTTTTACTCCAATTGCGTACATTCCGCAAATTGACCTTTGACCTCATATAATTTGATAAAAGGCTGTAGAATGGGAGTCTAAGAAAATTTCGTAGGAGTTGTTGCCGGAGCTGGAGTCGAAAAAATTCGATTTACTCCAATTCTGCATATTCCTCAAAGGGAATTTTGACCACAAAGAATTAGAACCTGGGCTGTAGAATGGGAGTCTAAGAAAATTTCACAGGAGTTGTAGCCGGAGCTGGAGTTGAAAAAATTCGATTTACTCCAATTCTGCATATCTCGCAAGTTAATTTTGACCACATATAATTAGAACCTTGGCAGTAGAATGAGAGTCTCAGAAAATTTCGTAGGAGTTGTATCCGGAGCTGGAGTCGAAAAAATTCGATTTACTCCAATTCTGCATATTCCTCAAAGTGAATTTTGACCACAAATAATTAGAACCTGGGCTGTAGAATGGGAGTCTAAGAAAATTTCACAGGAGTTGTAGCCGGAGCTGGAGTTGAAAAAATTCGATTTACTCCAATTCTGCATATTCCGCAAGTTAATTTTGACCACATATAATTAGAACCTTGGCAGTAGAATGAGAGTCTCAGAAAATTTCGTAGGAGTTGTTGCCGGAGCTGGAGTCGAAAAAAATCGATTTACTCCAATTCTGCATATTCCGCAAAGAGAATTTCAACAGCATTTAATTAGAACCTGGGCTGTAGAATGGGAGTCTAAGAAAATTTCACAGGAGTTGTAGCCGGAGCTGGAGTTGAAAAAATTCGATTTACTCCAATTCTGCATATTCCGCAAGTTAATTTTGAACACATATAATTAGAACCTTGGCAGTAGAATGAGAGTCTCAGAAAATTTCGTAGGAGTTATTGCCGGAGCTGGAGTCGAAAAAAATCGATTTACTCCAATTCTGCATATTCCGCAAAGAGAATTTCAACAGCATTTAATTAGAACCTGGGCTGTAGAATGGGAGTCTAATAAAATTTCACAGGAGTTGTAGCCGGAGCTGGAGTTGAAAAAATTCGATTTACTCCAATTCTGCATATTCCGCAAGTTAATTTTGACCACATATAATTAGAACCTTGGCAGTAGAATGAGAGTCATGTGTAATGACATGTGTATTTGCATTAATAACAATGTAAGACTACAATGAATCACTAGCAGTATTAACATTAAAAGACAGCACTGTTATTATTACGAGAGAATAATGTCGCCTTAAATATTTCTCATTTTATATCCAATTCCAATCTTTTAAGAAAACTTAATCTGAGTATTTATTTAGCTTTACTTAAATCGAATCATTAAAAATGATTTGATCATGAAGGAAATCGTTTTGAATACGTAAAACATCCATCATACAGGATGACGAAGCTTCCAGCAACAATGAAAAATGAATCCTTTGTTTTCCTGTATATATTTCATGCTTACTTTATTCCCTTCTGGGAAAAACCTACTCAACATTTCAAAACTTAAAGGAACTTATAGATATGTTTAAGGCAGTCATCACCTAGTACTAAAGTATAAGAAAACACTGTGCATGTTATAAAAACGCTGCGGTTTCATTTTACGTATTTTCGAGTATATGAAAACAACATTATAACGTACTTAAATTGAGTCATTAAAAATGCTTTGATCATGAAGGAAATAATTTTGAATACGTAAAACATCCATCATACAGGATGACGAAGCTTCCAGCAACAATGAAAAATGAATCCTTTGTTTTCCTGTATATATTCCATGCTTACTTTATTCCCTTCTGGGAAAAACCTACTCAAAATTTCAAAACTTAAAGGAACTTATAGATATGTTTAAGGCAGTCATCACCTAGTACTAAAGTATAAGAAAACACTGTGCACGTTATAAAAACGCTGCAGTTTCATTTTATACATTTTCCGCAGTATATGGAGACAACATTATTAATGTAAGGAGACGACATTATTATACGACAACTTCATTAACATTAAGAGACAACAGTCCTTCAGAGGAATAGTGTTTCATATCTTTCGAATATAAAAGTAATACCTAGAACCAACAAACCATGTCTCGTCATTAAACAATAAAACTTTTTGTAGGTATTTATTTAGCTTGATTTGAATTGAGTCATTCAAAAATGCTTGGATCTTGGAGAGAAACGCTTTGACTACGTTAAGCATCCATCATGCAGGATGTCAAGGTTTCCAGCAACAATGAACAATGAATCCTTTGCTCTCCAGTATATATTCCATGCTTACTTTATTCGACGAAAAAAAGCATATCAAGACTCACTTTTTTGGATTTTTATTTATTTATTTTAAATTTACTGGGCTAATGATAAATAGTAAATAATAATATACAGTTGATTTTACATCTATTTTTAACTCTCATTACCATCGTAAATGAGAGTGAAACATAAGTAACACAGCCTTGCGGTAATTTTGAAATTTATTGTATAATAATTTGCGGTTTTACTTAATTCACTAAGAATATGTTACGAAAAAATTTACTCGCCTAAAATTCAATCTCTCTAATTCAAAGAAAATAATCAAATTTTGTTTCATCCAACTGTAAAAGTGTGAAATTTTATTCGTTTTTATTTTTATGATGGACTTAGGTTAGAGCATTACTTTGTAAAAAAAGTCATTTTGTTGATTCATGTTCTCTTATATAATGCTGTTCCTTTCTTAAATCTAAATTTTGCACGGTTTCTTTTTCTTTATTAATAAAATTTTTGTCATTGCTGACAGAGTAACGATTCTTTCTATGATCTTGAACTTTCTAAAACCAGTTATTTCGGATTAATCTTGAATTATTTAACAAAATATAATATCTTGCTATTGCATTCTCCTAAAATCGAATCCATATTCAACTTCCAAATTTTATTTCATTATATTATATAAAATTAAAATTTAATTTCGTATCTGTTGAAATTTTAACCTGCATGAATTAAAAGTGAAGTATTTAAATTTACTAAAGGTACAAAATATTATTATTTTGTTAGGAAATAAATTAAGGTTACGATGAAAAAATAATTTTTGTTATTAAATTCATCAATATATCATAAGCTGTATTTTCAAAAGTTTTTATTATATATTACAAATCAAAGTTAATTTTTTAGCAAATTTTATGGCATGCCTTATTTACCACATTTTTAAGTCCAACATTTTATTGCTTTTATATGATATATTATAAGAACATGGAAGTATTTTGCCATTAAAATTTGCTTTTTTTGTGTAAAAAAATATCACCAATTTAGTTTTGCGTATCATAGTAGTTAAATTGAACTTTATTTTTTTTCAAATACAGTAGTAAACTCAATTTAGTCTAATTCGTATACTATTAACTCTCAACTATACAAGATTTATGTGTTTATGCTTTTTTTAACATTTATTAAATATAATATAACTTCTATATAATGTTATTGAACATTAAGTTAAAGAAATCATAAAGAATGTTGGAGAAATATGTAACATTTTTAGCGATTAACTATGATTTTAAATATTTAAAAACATGCGTTTCTGTCATAATATGTTATTAACTAATTGTATTTTAAATTGTTTTTAAGAGGCTTTAACTGCATAGTACAAATACCGTCTACCCCTCTCTAATCTTTGCAAAGATTAAAAAAAAAACTTATTTTCTTATGAGTATTTCACTTCACTTACTGATATTAAATGTTTGAACATTTTTTCAAACGATAAATTTTAATGTGTGGTATTTTACTTTTAATGGAAAATAAGAAGCGTAACCCACTTTCGAAAGAAGTGATACGCCACCGCGGGCTTGTCTCACAGGAAATGAATTTTTCATTAAAAAAACTGGAATAATTTATTTGACTCGGGGTCCATGGCTTATGTTTTTAGTAGCTGCGCCATAAAGATACCAAGTTTTGGTTTGTGTTATAGAATTTAAATCATGTTTATCAGTTTAAAAGTAACTTAAGAATGAGTATGGGTTACATTCACAAAGTGAAGTTGATTTGCATTTCCCCTCTCGTCTCCTACACTTCTGCTTTATTGCGATTATTATTACCTCGGTTGAGCTCGTCTATGACGTAAGGGTATCATGATGCTTTTATGATGCATTATTAAAAGTAAATTTCACCAATGATTTTTAATACTATGAATTTGTTTAACTAAATTACAGTTATACAAATTATTATATTACATATTATAGCATTATAGTTTATAAATTAGTATAATAATTTAAATGCTATTAATAAATTATACTAATATAAATGAAAGGATTTAGTTTATATTTATTAATTAAATTCATAGGATTAAATTAATAAATGTAAATTATATTGTAGTCAGTACGGTAATCCCTTCAATTTTTCCTTTTTGTGAGTATTTTATTTTTTGAAGTTTTATATTGCTATTTCCTCTTTTTGCTTTTCGGATTTTTCCTATTATAAAATTCTTATAGGTTTCATGTCAGGTAATAATTTATTTTAACATTAGCAGCTAAATGCTGTTGTGACTTAGAATTGTACTCGTTTTACTCATTCTCTTTTTAATTTTCAGTCTTGTTGTATTATGTATCTTAAATTGTATTGTATGTATTAATAGAGAGAGAGAGAGAGAGAGAGAAGAAATTATTTTTTAAATCTTTTTTCGTTATTTTTGTCGTTAAGTATTTCTCAATTTTAATATTTTGTCTTGACTCTGTTTCTACTGACAGTTTATTTATATATATATATATATATATATATATATATATATATATATATATATATATAAATAAAACCAAAATGTACTGTATTTAAGAACGATCTGTGTTGTTGGCCTTTGGGAACATTTAAACCATTCATTTGATAATTTTTATAGTCGTACGGTAACGGTTTACAGGAAATTCTGGGTTTCGAAATTATATTTCTTATTGCCACAGATTTAGGTAAAAATGCAAAACTGAAAAGTAAACTTAATAAAATAGATGGTTTTTATGCTATGCTCTAAGGTATTAGGATTTAATTACCAAATTTTACCACATAAATTATGAAACAGTATTTTTAGGTCGTTTTTACCTAAATTATTACCTAAGCGTTTCGGTAAGAGATACTGAACTTTTTAATATTTACATAAAGCGAGAAAAACAGTACATTTTATCATATTCTAGTAGTTTTGATCATACTTTTTTTCTCTATTTTCTATTTACATGTAAAAAGAATAAAAAGTAAATGTTTACATTTCTTTAGATATTAAATTATACAAGAAGCAAAAATTTATTTTGCTTTATTACTAATTGAAATTTATGAAGACATTATATAGTGTGGTTTTATCTTTTAATTCAGCTTTTATGTACTAGAAATCATGAAAGATGAATACACATCTGAAACAGGTTTTACCTTATTCGTATTATAAAAACTCGGAAAAACTTTTAATAAATTTTAAAGATCACATTTAAGTAGGACACAAAATTAAATATAAAAATTAAAAAGTGGAAAATAGAAATAGAAAAAAAATTCATTTTAAAAGTAGTTCAAGAGGATATACATAATTATTTGAACTAACAATATATATTTATTTTTTTCATAAAAGAGAAAAAAAAACTAAACGAAATATTTTCATTCAAATTCATTTTGATAATTGTAAAGAGAAAATATTACAGGTGTAATTAAACTATGCAACGAACATTTATAAAAGTTTATTTAACAAACAATATTTTAATCCTTATATTTTGTGAACTTTAATGCAATAAAAATAATGATTTACTAAAACTGTATTCATTAAAGAATAAAAATAAAACCAGCTTTCAAGTATCAAAAGACGTAACTATTTAATTATATTCTTTTATGTACTTTAAAGGCTTTCATTTCATTTTAAAGAAAGAAAAGAAGATAATTTTATTAGAAAAAATGATTCCTAGTTGTTGCTTGCATTGCAAAAAAGAGTTTTTAAGGATTTATTATCGGAAGGGGAAGAATTAATTTATTTTAAAAAATATAAATCTCATATGACTTAAATTTCTTTCGTGTTGTTTATTTTGCGCTAGTTTTTTTCTCCTCACATTCTAAAGGTCTGGATGTATTTTAGGAATAATGTAGACGTTTTCTTCTATTATTTATTGAAAACGAACTAATAGGACAAAATAATTCTACTTCATTCAAAACTTTTAAGAGGAAATATAACATAGGAATACTTAGAATTATAATGAAGAGAGCAAAAAAACTTTTGCTGCATTTGAAATTTTGAAATATTCATCATCATTCATCAACATCATCATAAAACAAATTATAAAATAGGCTAACAAAGAGGATATCCAAATGTCACTCCCTAATCAGGTAGAATTTTATTTAACGGATAGTTTTTATGTTAGGAAATAATATATAAAACTTATTTTGTCTATTTCAAAATGATCATTAAATTATGAAACATAAAAAAAAAACTACATTTTTACTTTGACGTCGATAAATTTTATTCATAAATTTACTTATATTTCAGGACCTCCAGTGGCTGAGTGGTGGTGCTTCGTGCTCCCGTGCCACAGGTCCTGGGTTTGATCCTCGGGCCGGACAAGGTTGGGCTTTCATGCCTTCAGTGGGTCGATAAATGAGTACTAAGGCCCGGATTTTGATGACATTTGCATTTTTTTGGATTTTTTGCATTTTTGGACATTTTTTGTCCTTTAGAGCATTTTTTTAGATTTATAGGGCATTTTTCTTTAAATTTTGGGGCATATTTTGCATTTTAAAGCATTTTTTAAATTTTTTGTTAACTTTTTCTAATTTTTATTATTTTTTATCATTTTTCATTATTACACTGGCTTCCAAACAATGAAGAAAATCTCTAGGATATTAACAGGTGAAGCAACATCTTCTCAAATTGATGAAGAATTGTCAGTAAGTGAGACCGTCTTTTTCAAGTACGCACCAATAACATCAGTAGACGTCGAAAGAAGCTTCTTCAGGTATAAAAATTAACTTTCAGACAAGAAACGCTCGTTTACATTTCAAAATGTTAAAAAAAAAATTAATAATCCAATGTAATTCTAATATTTAGTAATATTATGAGATGGAAGTTGTTATATTCATTAAAGTTTCTATACAAAATGAAAATGTTTTGGAGTCAATATATTTTCCTTTTTTTTTGTTATTTTAGGATATAAAACATATTTTTCAAACTTTAATGAACGTAGAACAAGTATTGCATTGCTTTATATTTTTTGAAATGACTCATAATAATTTTAAAGAGTAAAAAATTGTTTTTGTTCAATATTTTTACTTTATTTAAGTCATGTCATAAGGCGTTTTTAGCGCAATTTTCGCATTTTAAGGGCATTTTTGCATTTTTTAAGGGCATTTTTTGTACTTTTAAAGGGCATTTTTTGCACTTTTTAAGGGCATTAATTGAGAATTTTTAGGTCATCAAAATCCGGGCTCTAATGAGTAGTAAGCATGCTTGGGAACTAAACACTGGGGGTTCCGCGTTCGGCTGACCACCTGACTGGAACAACCTCCTGCACCCTAGAGCCCAGAGTCAAGAAAACTGCGATGGGAACAGTAGGCCTTGGCCCTCTATGGTCTCTCTCTCTTGGCCCTCGCACCACTAAGTTTTTTTTTTTTTTTTTAGTTTTTACTTTTATTTCAGATTGTTCTCTTTAATGGGAAATTTCTGCGTTTTCAAAAGCTAAAATTAAAAGGTTAATTTTAAAATTTGGAGCAAACATTCTATTTTTTTGAAAAAAATCCTCCATAGCTGTTGCAATAACATAAGTTTCTTAAACATAAGAATTCGAAATCGAGCATTTGGCGAAATTTCTGCTTTAAAAAAAGTTTTCCTTCAAACTTATATCTCCATAATCAAAAATAGAAATAGAAAATATTTCCTGCATATTATTTCTTTTAAAAAATAATTGCACAGAAGAAAATTCAGCTTGGTTTTAAAATGGCATTTCTGGAATCTTCCTTATTAGTATTGTTAATCTCTGATTTTTTCATTGCAATAACACTTCATTCATAATTAAAAAAATTTTAGCATGAGTATTGTGTTTTTTTAATTTAAAATTAGATTTTAAATTGAGATTTGAAATTATAACAAAACTTACACTTGCAATATAGGAGGCTTAAACACTTATATGTTTCCGCTGCATTCCTTTTTTTATTTTTGATAATTAACTAAGACAAATTCGGTCTGTTAAAATATTGTGTTATATACTTGCGGTTTTTTTTAAATCTAAAATATGATTTCAAATTTGAATTCGCAGTTATAACCAAGAACTTAGTTATATTCCCTTTTTTATTTTTTTTAATAAACTAAGAACAATTCGTTCTGTTTAAACATTGTGATAGGCAGTTTTGGTTTTTGTTTATGGTTTAAATATGGTTTAAAATTTGGATTCGAAGTTATAACCAAGAATTCACTTGTTATGTCAGAGATCTAAACAAACACGTATATGGTTTAGCTACATTCCTTTTTTATTTTTGGTAATTGATTAAGAAAAATTTGTTCTATTTAAATATTGTCTTAGACACTTGTGGTTTTTTAAATCTAAAATATTATTTCAAATTTTGATACGAAGTTATAATCAAGAATTCGATTGTAATGTCAGAGATCTGGACAAAAACTTATTCTTACATTCCTTTTTATTTCAATATCCAATAATAAAAAAAACGTTACCTAAACATTCAAATGATAATTTCGTTTTTTTAAAGTAACTAACTGTCTATCCTTAAATATTAAATGCGAAAAAAGATAGAAATTACGTTTTTCTAATTATAAAATAATTAAAGGTGAAATCAGAATTAGAATAATTCTAAAAAAGTTTAAAATTATTTGTTACTAAAAGGACATTCATAAACAAATATTGGTCTGCCGTATTTCTTTTTCTTTTATTATGAATAAAAAATTAAAATATACTGCGATGTTTCATACTTTTCAATTTTAGCAATAAAAAAAGCATTTGATCTGCAAACATTTAAATAATAAAAGTTAACAAAACAAATTTTTATTTTCTTTTGTGGGGAATAATGCAAAAAGTTAATTTATAAACCTTATTGATAAAAAACAATGATGGCTTCACAAAGAAATAATATTCAGACTTTAAATTGTGTATTGATTCTGAACTAGTTAAATATTTTTAATTCTTTTAGTTGAAAATTATTAACTTTACACTCTGATTTAATTATTTTTCAACTAAAATGCGTTTATTTACGATATTACATGCTTTAGCAAATGCACATTAAATAAGTGGAATAACGAACCAAATTTTGTTTTAAGCATAAACAGTTTTCTCAGTTAAACTATATTTTTAACATTTATTATCGAAATTCTTTATTAAATATATTCAATGTTTCAAAATTTTAATTTTTTATTCCACGCAGCTACATTTTCAATAAATACCAAATTAACACTTTTGCTTAGTTTTAATCTAAACTTTTTTCTTTAAAATAGTAAATATCAAAATGGATGAAAGTTGTTACGAAATGTTAAAATGTTTTTCTCATCAGTATGAAATTAATACAGATTAGCATTTTATGTAAAACCTAAAATTATACGTTGATTAAATTATTTTTTAACTAAAGCATTTTTATTTACGATAGCACATGTTTTAGAAAATACTAGCTAACAAAGATGATTAAAAACCAAATTTGTTTTTAGCATAAATTTTAAAGTTTCAAGATTAATAAATTATGAGGCTACTCTTAAAACTTACTGACGGGAATTCTTTTTATCTTTTCAAGGCCTAAAGTAAAAGTTAAATTTTTATTCCACCAAATTATCTTTTTAATATAAGGACCCAATTAACACTTCTCTATAGTTTTATTCTAAACTTTATTCATTAAAACATTAAATATTAAACTGTATCAAATTTGCTACAAAAAGTTAAAATATTTTTAACTTTTGTATAAAACTCTATAACATTAGTTTTAATAGGGATATTTCCGCTTCTTAAATGCATTTTTAAAGTTGCTTTTATCTTTAAGTCTTGATTGGCATAAACTTAATACACAACAGGAAACAAGACTCAACTTCATTATTTCTTTAAAAGAAATCCCTCTTCTTCTACAAAATCCCTTTTTTCCCCTCCCTTTAATCCTTTATATTAAGCTGATTGTCGACGTTGTTAGATGTCGTTAATTTTAATTACTTAGCTCATTAACAGTTTTTTTGGTTTTAATTATTTTATTTTTTTGTTTTCAAAGTTTACCAAACCATTCCAATATTTACACTTAAAAAAGTGCAGCATTAATCTTTCAAAAAGTGAAGCATTAATCTTTAATTTTTAAGCCAAAGCTGCTAAACTTGCCGCTTGATTTACTTCACATATTTTTTTTTTAAAAAATAAATTATTCTGAGCTCTGCATAATATATAAGGTGATACAAAATATTAATTATTCAGTTGAATGTTCGCAAAGTACTAATTGTTCTTTAAAATTTCTTGGTTTTAATATACTAAGCGATTAGATATGTAGTTTTTTGAAGGGAATGTTATAAAGTTAATGTACTTTAATTAAAAATGAGAAAGTTTTAAATTTGTTTCTTCAACTGCTTTTGACGATGCTGTTACTTTACTCTCTACTGTGTGAAGGTGCTTTATAGTCACTTTTATTTAAAGTTTATTAGTTGACAACTTTATAATGACTTTTCAATTTTTTGTTTTGAATAAATTCAAAATAATAATAGTTCATAAATTTGTGTTTTCAAAATTTACAATAATGATGTTAAATAATTCGCAATGCTAACGCCAAAATTTAACAGAGAACTTCACATCGTTAGAGACTAAGGCAACAAATATTGAGTTATGCTGATATTTAAAAACATATCTTTTAACGTTCTTCAAAACAATTATTTTTTATTGTACTATTTTTATTTGTCTTGAAGCGATTTTACCTGACTTTATTTTATTTATAGACAATTTGAAAAAGTTGTTTTTGATAGTGAATTGCTCGTTAAAGTATTTCTATGCAATATTAACTTAGGAATACATTTAATTTACATTTTTCATAATAAAAAAACATATTTCTAAAATTTAAGGTCATTTCATGCTATTTTTTCTTATCTTGAAAGGAAACGATTTTGCCTAATTTTGAAAATTATTATTTTTTTTTTTAAAATTATTCTTTGATAGTGAATTGTTCGTTATGGTATTTCTATGCAATGTTGACATAGGAATAAATTAAATTTACTTTTTCCATTGTAAAGGAAATATATTTCTAAGATTTAAGTTCATTTCATGTTGTTTTTTCTCATCTTTAAACGATTTTGCCTCATTTTTTATATTAAAAAGCAATTTAAAAAATCTTAGATAGTTAATTGCTCGTTAACTACGGAATGATAACACAGGAATATATTAAATTTACATTCCCTTCCCCCCCAAAAAATCTATTTATAAGATTTAAGTTCATTTCATGTTATATTCTTTAATATTGAAGCGATTTTGACTAATTTTTTTGTATTAAAAAGCCATTTTAAAAAAAAATCTTTGATACTTAATTGCTCGTTTAAGTATTTCTATGCAATGCTAACACAGAAGTATACTAAATTTAAATTTTTCATAAAAAGAAAACATATTTCATGTTTTTTTTTACTTCAAACGATTTTGAATTAATTTTTTATATTTAAAAGAAACTTGAATCCAATAATATTTTTGGTTAATTACAGTTTAAAGTATTTCATTGTGATATTAAAATACAGAGATCAATTTTACTTACTTATTCAGCGCTACAGCCAGCTGTGAGCCTTGGCTTACCGAACAATATCGTTCCAGATTTTTCAATTTTTGGATTACAACTTCCAGTTTTTCCCCTTCAATGTGGTTAGATCTTTAGCGGCATCGCTCAACTATTTTGTTTTGGCTTTCCTCTAGGTCTCGAACTCAAAAGTTTCCAATTTAAAAGCTTTCTTAGATTTCAATTATATTTTAATTTAATCTTTCAATGTGCCCCAGCCACATCAAACTTCTAGATTTTATAAATCGAATTGTGTTTTTTTTTGTCTGGTCATGTTGATTATTGTTTCTTATTGACGGCAGCGTAATTTTTACATTAACTAGTACGAAAAAATTCCTCTCAAAATTATCCTTTCACAGATTATTAGTTCATTAATAAATTCATATTTTTCATAAAGAAGGAAATATATTAAGAGCAAACTTCAAAGTTAAAAAAAAATTAAATTAAATTAATTTGTCAAAGTTATATTTCAAAAAAGTTATGTATTTAAAATTCGATTTCTCAGGAACTATTCAGTCTATTTCGCTCAAATTTTGTATTTTGTCACGTAAAATTAGATACTTTAAAACGATATAATAGAATTATACTTTACATTTCAGAATTTTTTTCGACTATTATTAAATAAAATAATAATAATAATAAAAAAATAGTGACTAAAATCTATTTCTTTGCATGAAATGTTGCAAACGTAACCTAGAACAAAATAATATAATGGTTAACTTAGAAATAAATAAAACAAAAAATATGTCAAATTTTGTACCAATTTTTATTTAATTTTTAAGAGACCTATTTTTTAATGAAAAATCATGACGGAAATAACTCGGGAACAACTACAAGCACTCAAAATTGGACGTAGGCTTATTATAAATTAGATATTGCTGTATTTGATCTATTTTGCAATAGGATATCCAATTTAAATGAATTAGGTAGGGTGCCTAATTAATTTCTGGAGTATATACAATAGAGGAGAACAACGTACTGTAAATGTGCCCTTCATCTGCCTTGATATTGGTTTCGATTACGCAAATGAGATAAATTGCTGCGAAGGGTTATAATTGCTATAACTCGAATGAGGTTTATAACGCATATTATTAAGTTAATATAGGAAATTTATTAAATATAGCTAAAATACGAGTAGTTCCATAGGAATAAGTTTAGTTATCTTAGAATTTTTAAATTTTGTTTTCTGAATTATATTTTTTACGTGCAAAGTTGTAATATAAGTAATGAGTTCAAAAACAAAAAAGAAAAATTAACATTTAAAAAAGAATTGAAATTACAGAAGATGCAAGGATCATTCTAGCATATTATTATAGAAGTGTAATATTTTAAGAACCAATATAACTTTTAAGGGCAAAATATATTTGATAACGGTTTAAAAGTATATGAATCAAATTTGAATTGAAATACGATACTTAGAAACACATTTCAAATTTCATATATATTGTTACGTATCCGGCCATCGTAAATTTAAGTGAATAAATTAAGACTATGTACAAGATTCAACTTCCAAAAAAGAGCCGACATAAATTTGAATTAAATTTTAAAATAATCAATTGAAGAGGGTAGATGTGTCCTAAATTTGAATTGAAATACGAACACTTTGGAAACACATTTCAAATTTCATATATATTGTTACGTATCCGGCGATCGTAAATTTAAGTGAATAAAATAAGACTAACAAGATGTACAAGATTCAACTTCCAAAAAAGAGCAAACATAAATTTTAATTAAATTTTAAAATAATCAATTGAAGAGGGTAGATGCGTCCTAAATTTGAATTGAAATACGATACTTGGAAACACCTTTAAAATTTCATGTATGTTGTTACGTTTCAGGCCGATCAAAAACATAAGTCTTTAGAATAAGACAGCTTAGAAGATTGAACTACCGCTACCAAAAGAGAGCTAACATACATTTGAATTCAATCTTTAAAATAATCAATAGAAAGAGGTAGTTAATAGTATTTATGCCTTTTTTTAAAAATGAAATGCAGTGTATACTTTCAAAAAATATTTACAAATTAAGAAAAAAAGTGATGGGTTTTTTAACTTTTAAGGGGATAGATTTTTGATGGACAGAAAAGAAAAAAAAAAATTCCGGAGGATTGCTGATAGATAATCAAGCAGAGACCAAAGAAGGTGAAGAAGATGGAAAACATTTAACATTTCCTTGAAAGCAAATATTTCAGACCATCATACAGTATCTTCACTGTTTTTATTTTATATTAAACACTGTCATTTTGAGTTTTTACACCCTTTTTCATCTTCTTCACCTCTTTGATCTCTGCCTCATTCTCTATGAGCAATCCGGAAGTTCTTTTTTTTACTGTCCTTCAAAAATCTACCTCCTTAAAAGTTAAAAAAACCCATCATTTGTTTCGAGAGTAAAGACCCAATCAAAAGCTATAATATATTAATGAATACTAAGACAGAAAAGGGAAGTCTTTGACCCACCTACGACATTTAAGAACATCTTGTCGTAAGCTGTCTTCATTGAGACATTTGATAACCTTTGACACAGATTTGGGTCACAGTCGGAAAGAAATCGGTCAGAAAATATTGAAAAGGTCATTAAATCCACCTTTAATCTGTGTAAGGTGTTCTCCAAAAACTGGATAGAACTAGAAATCCATTTAATTTCACCTTCTTATCTTAAATATATATAAAAAAGGAAATAGCAAACAGTTGAATTAAAATAATAATAAAATAATAGCTTAAATTAGAATATAAATTTAGTTACGATACAATTAAAGAAGGTATCGTAACAATGTGCTTTTAGGGTGATTATTACAGAACACCCAGTGGTAATTGTTTGAAATGAAATTTGCAAGAAGCTGAGCAACTATAGTTTTTATCAGCATGTAAAGATTAAGTTTTAAGTGGATTATTCAAAGGAAAATCTATTTCTCTGATAAAAAAGTATGCTTCACTAAACAAAAAATGTTTTTTGCCCCGAAACATTTTTACAATCGAAAAAATATTTTGGAAATTTCTTTTCGTTAGCCATTATTGAACAAAAATACATCATTTTCCTCTATTGCTTCAAACTCAATTTCTGAATAAAATTCACATAAAAAATTGCCACAATATGAATCAAAAGTAAATGACTAATTTTTGTTGCCTAAAAAAGTATTTTATTTACGTGTGTTCGAACACTTTTTATACGGCAGAAGTGATAAAAACTCAACCAAATGCTCGGTACAATATGTTTCCTAAATGTTTACAAAACAAGTTTTTTATAACCTTTTACGCAAAATACTCTACAATCATTTTCACGCATAAAAGCATATGCGGCATAGCTTGTTAAGACGGAAAACTTTTTTAGTTAAATCTCTTTTTTCAGATGCCTCACAAAAAAGTAGACGCTTTAAGCTGAAAGTATTTTTTTTATATCTGGTATTTTTTTCTTTTTGGTTTATTCTTGAACTAGTAGATTTTTTTTAAAAGCAAGACTTTCTTATTTCTTTACAACTTCAACCACCATTCGTTGTTGACGAAAATTGAAAAGAACGTACAAAAATTGTATTATAAATAAATAATGGATGACTGATGAAATTTCATTTTACTCAGAAAAGCTTTCATTTTTCTTACAAAGAAAAGCAGGTACAAGACACCATAATTGTAATAAATCTTCCCTAAATAAAGGGAAGATTACTTCAAGAAGGAAAGAATTTTCCCTAAATAAAGTACTGTCTGCAGGAAAAGTTGAAAAATATAGGTAGATATCAAATTACTGGGTACTTCTTTCATGATATTGCTTTTGAATAATAGGTTTGTAAAAATAGTAATACAAGCATAGAAATATTATAAAACGGATATTTGGACTCAAAAAATTGGTTTTCTTATTTTTTATCTATCAGATAAATAGAATTTGCCTTTTAAAATTAAATTTTGCTAAATAATTTGTTTTTATAAGTTCAAAAAACTAAAAATGCAACAATTTGTCAGTTGAAGTGTGATTGAGCGTCGCTAAAATGAGTTAATTGGTCGAATAACCGTAATAATTATATTTTTAAGCTAATTCTCATTTAAAGTGTTTATATTAAAGTTAATATTCAATATTTGAAAAATTAATAGTAATAAAATTAATTAAGCTATTTTTACTACTTAATTAAGCTATTTACTACTTAAAATCTGTTCAGTGACCTAAAAATTAATTATTTGAAAAATTCATCATAATAATTATAATTTTTAGCTGTTTTCTTAATTTATTATAATTTGTAATAAATTTATAATTTATTACAAATTTATTACTTAATTTATAAAATTAACTGTTGTTGATATGCAAATAAAATCCCATTTTTCCCCTCCCTCTCAGGTAAGTTACGCGAGTTGCGTAATTTGATGTGACGACTTCCCGATAGGGGAAATCGAAATATATTAGTTGTAGAAGCTGACTGAGTTGTTAGTTAGTTAGTTAGTTGGTTGATTGATACAGTTGTATTCCTTTGCATAGCACTGTGTGTGCACAATATTATTTCCGCATTTATATGTTTCAATAAACTCTTTATTTGCCGGCATTTGCTTCTGTGTTATTCGACATAACAACAGTTTAGTTACGTTAAAGTTAATTATTTGCAAAAAAAAAATCTTAATAATTATATTTCTCTAAAGTTTTTTTTCTTCATTTATTGTTTAAAATTTGTCTAGTGATGGTTAAATTAATTATTTGAAAAACTATAGTAAATGATTATAATTTTAAAGCAGGTAAAAATGTTCTTACGATATATTAAAACACTTGAGTGATGAAAAAAAAAAAAAATTCGAAAAGCGTTTCAGGAAGTACAATACACAATCGGAACAAAATTTCGCTCACGTGACAAAACCTTGTCACTTTCTGTTATAGATCAGGATTAAAACTGAAAAACTGTAAATTGTCAGAAAAATTACTTCAATGTTAAAAGATTTCACTTTGATTTATTCATTCAATCATAATATCAGGAAAATTTTCTGAAATTTCGCAAAGTTGTTAAATTAATTCTTTTTCGTTCCAGTTGAAGAAGGATTAATGTGTATGGTAATAGGGTTAAATTATTATTATATTGAAACCGCAGCAAATATTTAAAATGATACTGTTCAGCGTGCCTCAAAATTTTTAAAACCATTCATACTTTTTCAAGTGTGTACAAGCAGAGCGTGCATTTACTTATTCAGTATTAACTTACTTTTACTTATTCATATTATTACATAATTAATATCAGTTAGTTATTGAACTATAATATAGGTATTTAATTGAACCATTCCATAGTTATCTTCTGCAACCTTAGTTAGGCATTATCACCGTTTTCGGTGAAACATTGCAATGCGCTGCATAATTAATTTTTGAAAGATTTCTAAGCACCATAATATGTTAGTCACCTTATAAATTTGCACAATATTATGATAATAAATATATTTATGTTACAGCGGTTCCGCTTACACCCTAAATTTGCACAATATCA
The DNA here is from genome assembly GCA_949128135.1 of Parasteatoda lunata. NCBI lineage: Eukaryota > Metazoa > Arthropoda > Arachnida > Araneae > Theridiidae > Parasteatoda > Parasteatoda lunata. The sequence continues at coordinate 86,713,850 of OX421977.1, forward strand.
TGATAATAAATATAATTATGTTGCTGCGGTTCCGCTTACTTCCTACTGATCAAAATCAATAAATCTTCTCAGTTACCAATATTTGTGACCTTCCGGTGAAAATTGAAAGGTTCCGCGGCGGGAGAAGCCCAATCCAATGCTACTGCCAAAATTTCGGCCACACGCAGGGAACGTGCAATTCTCAACCAAGATGTGTTAAATGTGCCACACGCAGCGAACGTGCAACTCTCAACCAAGATGTGTTAAATGTGCCGCCGACCATCGTTCCTTTTAGTGCCATAAGTACAAAACTACACCACCCAAATGCTGCAACAGTGGAGAGGCACACACTGCTAACTACACGGGATGCAGCATCCTTCCGCCCAGGAAGGGCTCTCGAGCAACCCCAACTACAATTCCATCAACAACGGCAGGTCAAGCCCATAGACTGGTCTCACTCATCAAAGAACTAAAAGAACTATTAAAAAACAGAGAAGTCCTTCAACTACTACAAACAATCATGCGTGAGTTCGCTCCAGAATAATGTCACTTTGACTAAACCTGAACTCTTTTTCGAACTTTAGTTAATATCTCTAGTACTACACAAATTTATATTTTTGAATGTTTTTCACACTAGATGGTGCCACTAAGACTTGGCAAAATTAATGTAGAATCTTCATAATTTTGAATCCCGATCATGTGTATATATGTTATCATCAATTTTTAATGCTGAATTTCAAATTTCTACTGCAATTAATGTAAATATCACAGATTAAGCTTGTATCGTATCTCATGTATATCGTACTAATCATGGCTGTATTCACTTTTTTAATGGCAATTAATGTGAATCACCGATCAAGTTGTACATAATTCTAATCATGGTTACTTTTTTATAATGTTACCACACTGATACATAATTCAAAATGTTCTTTTCACTGTATATAATTTTTCATGATGAATTTGGTAGGGGCCGTTGCGCGGCCTAGGCACCCAGTACTTGTTTAATAAAAGCAAAAAAAAAAAAAAAAAAAAAAAAGCTTACTTCCTAAATTTGCCCAATATTATGATAATAAATATAGTCACATAATAAATATATTACACCTACAGCGCGTCAAAACAATACCTCCTAAGAGACGGAAGGACTCAGCAGGGATCAATTTAGTAGTCCGACGAAGCAAACATTGATTGCGCAGTGGAGGCAAAAGAAGAAAGATGCCACGATGTTTGGGCTACTAAGCTGCGCAGTGGGGGAATTACTAAAGATGTCTTTAAGTTTGGTCTACTAAAGCAGTGTTTCCCAAACTTATGACTTTTGTGTTCCCTTTCTAAAATTTTTGTAACGCTGTGAAAATTAAATGAAACGCTGTGAAATTAAAAAAAATTTATGTATTTTTTAAGAAATATATATTATTATTTAGAATGGAGAATAAAGTTAAAAACTACAACTGGCTGTTGACACCATACAGTTGATAAGACACCAGTATTTCAACTCTATGGTTGACACCACTAAGTATTAACTGTTAACTCTGCAAAAAAATTGCCAATAGAAAAATACGTAATCGTAAATTTTCATGGCTAGCTTTTTATTTTATATAAAAAGTTTTGAAATTTTCCTTTGTAGCAAGATATTTCGCATAAGAACGCGTACCCATTCTAAACTGTTCCCGTACCCCTGGGGGTACGCGTACCACACTTTGGGAAACACTGTACTAAAGGATCAAATATCTTGCTTATGGTAATGCGTGCTGAGGCTTTCTTTGAGGTAGTAGTCAAATACACCAAAATTCATACGTAAACTATTCAATACGAAATTCTTCATTCTAGAAAGAAAAACCTCACCAACTGATTTATGTTGGCAAAATTAAACTAATAAAAAAAATTCTTTTTCATATATCTTAATAGCAGAAGGCCAAAATAAATCTAAAATTAGTTTGAATTTATGAAGGAATTTTGGTTTTATCTCTTTGTTAAATTATAATCACTGAATCAATAACTTACCGCATTTATTTTCCTTTAGCGCAGAGATTTATAAGATTTAAAAAAAAAAAAAATAAAAAAAAAACCCGCTTTTAATAAAATAAAAAAAAGGACCCAGAAATTCCTGGGACCTAAAGACCTGTAGTTTCTTAAGTTTAGTAATGTTCATCAATGATTATAACTATTTCGAAACTTAATCAAGTTACTTTTTATTCAGGAAAGAATTAATTTAAATACTCATTATTTTATAAATATTTATATAAGAACATACTTTTTTATTATTGTCTTATCCGCAGGAGTGCAAAATTCATTATTTCGTAATGTTAATTGTTTGAAATAAATTTATGTAAACGCAGTTCTGTTAAATAACTCTTATCAAATTATATATACTCTAAATTATTCTCTAAACTTAAAACAAAATGCTTGTATTAAGCTCATAAAATATAAACTTATGAAACACAATAAGGTGCAAAAGGTAAAATAAGAATCCTAAGAAAAAATTAATATATGGTACGCTATTAAGATATTTCTGCAAAGAATTCTTTAGAAAATTATTTTATTTTAAATGATATAACAGAGCAAGCGACGATATTTGCAGTTTATTTGGCTTTGTAAGGAGACTTATACGAATAAAGATTTATAATTGTGTTTTAAATATTGAATAATTTAATAAAAAATTAAGAATTATCACGTTTTCATTAAAAAACTTTACACTAAATTGCGTATTAACTTCATGAATATATTCAAAAGAATGTTGTATACTGCTTTTCAAGGAAGATATGGAAATGAAGAAGCGTCAGGAGTTATGGAAATTAGTTTCTGATTGTTAAATTCTAAAGAATTGTTTTCTTTGTATTGCGCATTGCTAAAGTATAAATATTAGCTTTACGCGAGTCAAATAATAAATTAGCCACCATTTTTAGCGAAATTTTACTTAGAAGTGAGTAAAAAACATAAAATGACGGATTATAATACCAAAACTCAGCATTTAATTATTACGTAGATATGAATAAGTTCTTTGATATGAAAAAAAACTATGAAGTACTTATTTAATTCCAGAAATTTTTCATTCAAAATGCTGTTTATACAAAGGTATAGTAGCTATGCAATTTAATTTGACCACCACCCGTACAAAATGGAGACTTGCGAGTAAATAATTAAAAGCAAATAATGGTTTAAATGATGCTATGTCAAAATCATTTTCTCAGTTACTTAACAATTGAGTATTTATTTTTACTGTGTACTTTTAGTACGGTTAAACAACTAAAATTTTATTGCACCAAACAGGCCCACTTAATGAAACCATCTCATGATCGACAGAATTGGGATTCGAGCCCAAGTGTTGACACCACAATATTTCCTTATTTTCCTTCAAAACACATGAAAAGTTTCTAGTGTCCTGCACTTCTCAATTTATGACCCTACTGGACTACTAGAATATGATACTTTCATTCAAACATAGATGGCAGCACCACAAATCTGCTTAACATATAAAAAGTTTAGTATATCCCTCCCATCTCTTACGATAGGTGAAGTTTAAATAATAAACCACATTCTACGGTTCATTTAATAAAATACATATCAACCACAATCTAATTCCAATGCCCATTATTTAATGAAAAATCAAGCTCTATTATCCTGTTGTAATATAATATCTTTTATCTAAATATCTTTTTTACGATTTTTAAACCATACTAGTTGCAAATGGTTAAAAAACCGTATAGTTTTATATTTAGTTGAAAACGGTTTCAATACCGTAAAGGTAAAAATGTTATTTACCGATAACTTTAAGGTCAATTGGATGCACAGACTGCTGCCGGTTATTTTACCATAATTTTAGAATAAAAATTCTAACAGTGTAAGTAACGAAATTCAATAGCGTATTTTCTCTGAATAAACATTATGTTTTCTGACAGACAGATTCTGATTCTTAACTCTCAAAATATGGCGACATCTGCAAAATACAGCCCCAACTGTTTTGTCAGGAGAGCAATCGAAAGTTTGGACCCCTTAATTAGTTTCTGTTGCCATTCTCAGAATAACTTACCATTCCAGAATAAGTTTGGTGGCGTTGGCGCAACCTACTTGGAGTTAGATAGGTGGAACTGCATATTTGCCTACTCCAACTGCAACTCTAAGGGCCTGTTTACACGGTCCAAGTTCTTGAATCCGAGAGATCGGAGGGATTTCTCTGTCCAAGAAATTGGATGATTCGTCGACACTATCCAAGTTCTTGAATGTCACTGATTCGTCGAAAGAAAAACTTGCGCATGCGCATTGTTCATATTCAACATTATAAAATAATACTTACATAAGTTTAGAATTACTAAATAAATTCAAATAAAATCATAATAACACAAATAAACCGCAACAGATCAATTTATTTGGACTAAAATATATGAAAACAGACAACAAAATGATATACTAATTTGCTGCCTGCTTGTTGACGTCACAAAACCTAAGAAGCTGATTGGTTAAGGGAGAAAATACTTGGATGGAAAGTAGAACATGCTCTACAATCGTCCAAGAAGTTGGACCAAGTACTTGGATGATTGTTTACACGATCCAAGCTCAAATCAAAAGAAGTTTCCATCAATATCAATCAATCTCTGTCCAAGAAATTGGATCGTCTAAACAGGCCTTAATGGCGCAACAATATTGAAACAACAACAATAATTTTTATCGGCGCAACAATTTTTAATGGCGCTACAATAAGAATAATAATATGATTATACTTCGTATTATCTCTTTTCGTATTTCGCCACTCTTTGTTTTTCATTTTTTATGTATTTACATTTTATACATTTTCAATTTTTATGTATTTTTTACGCCATTTTAAATAATTGCAAATAATTATTTTTTCATAGAACAACTTTGAATAAACACGTTTGTTTTATAATCGCATGCAACAATTTTTTGAGTGCATTAGTTTCAGAGTTATGGCAAAATACATGCCTTGTCTTAATTTATTGTCCACAAATTTCAAATTAGCGAAATCTCTAAATATTTACCACTTATTTAAACTGATTCTTTCATTGCATTTGCCCTCTCGTTGTTTCATTTACAAACAAAAGATAAATTTTCTGAAGCTATTCTTTTTACAAAGTAACCTTTTCTGTACTAAAAATATTTAAAGTTTGTCAGTGTAAATGTGGTCGCCAACCTAAAGAAATTTAAACGTGTGGCCAATGTATTTCAACCCGACAAAAGTTGTAATTTAATTAAAAACTAATAAAATATTTAACATTTAGATTTCTCAAAAATTTAAAAACAACACCGTTTTCCTTTTTAAAACTATATATAATTAATTTAAATGATAATTTAATTGAAATTAAATGGTAAATTAATTAAAATATGTCGTTTTTCTAAGAAATAGGCAAAAATATCATGATTTTCCCACCCAAACTGTAATTTTATTAGGGCACTGCGACCATCAGTTAAGTAATGAGATGTACAAAATTTGAAGAGTTAACAAATACAAAATAAATTATAGTTCAATGCAATTATATACTTTCTTGTTTTCTTTTTAAACATAACAAGCCGCCATTATTTCGGAATCGCATTAATTTTAAAAGGAAAAAAAAATATCAATGCATGTAAAATTAGAAGTAAAAACTGCATATTTTACTTAATTGAAAATTATTCTGCCTGCAATAGCCAAAAGATAAAATCAGATAAAATGTCAGTGAAATAAAAAAACGAAAAACAATCGAGAAGTGTATGAAAGGAAATTATTATTATTTCAACTTTTTGAACTCAGTTGGAATATTTTATTTCTTTTTCAAAGTTTTCACACTTGTCTGATTTTAAATACATAATCCCTATTTTAAAAGCAAGCTAGATGATCAAATTAAAAGCGAGTAATGTTTTCCTCTCTGTTATTTATGTATTTATTTTTTAAAAATTATTTCTATTTCAGCATCTCCAAGCTCAAAATGATTTCTCCCCCCCCATCATTGAATTATACTATTGGCTTCTTTCACACTTTTTTTCAGAATGCTTTATTTTTCTCCCGACAGGGAAGAATTCTCTTAAACATTCCATTAAGGAATATTTATTATTTAATGTCGAAATGTTTGGCAATGTTTTGCAATTTAAAGAAGGTATGAATATTCTTTATTTAATCAAAAGTTGGAACGTCAAATACAATATTATTCGTGCCATTTGAAAGCAACATACTTTTGCTGCTGTAGGTGTACCATTAAAGTAAATTGCTTAGAATTAATATATTTATTATTCATAATAACTTTTAAATAATTAGCATCAATTATATAACAAGTGATAAATTTACGAAATTTAATTAATTCCTGAAAGGTTAGAGCACAAACTATGTAGACTAGAAGTACTGATACAAAATAAGATTATTTAAATGTCTGTTATAATTGCGTGCATTTTTGTTGTTTGAGAAAACAACAAAAATTTTTTAGTTTTAATTAATAGAGATTCTACAATTTGTTTCGAGGAAAAACAGTGTTCATCAATAATTGAGTGAAAGAGATAATTAAATTTAAGTTTAAATTTATTTCAATTGACTGAGGCTCCAGAACTTGTTTCGAAGAAAACATTGCTCCTCAATAGTTAAATCCTAATTAAATTTCTAATTAAATTTAAATTTAAATTTGTTTCAATTTGAAGAGATTCTAGTGCTTCATATATGAAAAAACATATTGCCCAACAATAATTGATTTAAAAAAATGAGAATTTAATTCAGATTTGGATTAAACTATACTTTTGTTTAAGGTGCCAAATCTGAAAATAAATCACATCTTACCTTGCGATCTTGTTTTAGATTAAATAATTGATTTCTCTGTTCTCAGTTGTTTTTGTTTTGTTTGCAACTAATTTTTGACGATAAATTCATTCGACTGAAAAGTACTTTAAGTAAAAGATATTTGGAAATAGAGTTAAATTATAATTATAAATTCTCATTCTTCTATACATAAATTATTCTTCTTATTCTTTTATATATAAATTATATATAAATTCTTCTCTAATTATAAATTCTTCATTACCTTTTAAATATTTTTCAACAATTTTAAAAATCATAAAATTATGAAAGTATTGTCTTTGTGATAATATTAAATTTAATTAAGAAAAACGTTTAAAATCATAAATGGTAAAATACTGATTAAAACCTGTATGCGTATAACCTATACAGTGGAACATTTTCATCAGTAGAATAAATAGCAGGGATGGTAGAACAGAGATGATTAAATACGACAGAGATTACGTCATTCTAAAGAGATTAATACACAGTTACGAATATAGTTAAAATATAAAAATGACAGAAGTTTAAAAAAGTAATGATTTCCAATTATTTGACAAATATGGTATAGCAGAAAGATCATTTAACAATAGCTTTTTTTTTTTTTTTTTGATGATGACAGTTAATCTTTCCCAAAAATCCAGGATAACACATATGATATGAGATGAAGAGAAATCGAATCTACGGCCTTCTGTCCAGCAATATTTTGCGATCGATGATTCTTGACGTAGCCATGATGTTTTTTAAGTTAATGTTTGACGGCTGGTACAGTTTGTTTTGGGTGTGACAGTCCACATTGGCATGATATGTGACAGTCCACATAAAGATATGAGATGAAGAGAAATCGAATCTACGGCCTTCTGTCTAGCAATATTTTGCGATAGATGATTCTTGACGTAGCCATGATGTTTTTTAAGTTAATGTTTGACGGCTGGTACAGTTTGTTTTGGGTGTGACAGTCCACATTGGCATGATATGTGACAGTCCACATAAAGATATGAGATGAAGAGAAATCGAATCTACGGCCTTCTGTCTAGCAATATTTTGCGATAGATGATTCTTGACGTAGCCATGATGTTTTTTAAGTTAATGTTTGACGGCTGGTACAGTTTGTTTTGGGTGTGACAGTCCACATTGGCATGATATGTGACAGTCCACATATGATATGAGATGAAGAGAAATCGAATCTACGGCCTTCTGTCCAGCAATATTTTGCGATAGATGATTCTTGACGTAGCCTTGATGCTTTTTAAGTTAATGTTTGACGGCTGGTACAGTTTGTTTTGGGCGTGACAGTCCATATTGCCATGATATGTGACAGTCCACATATGATATGAGATGAAGAGAAATCGAATCTACCGCCTTCTGTTCAGCAATATTATGCGATAGATGATTCTTGACGTAGCCTTAACGTTTTTTAAGTTAATGTTTGATGGCTGGTACAGTTTGTTTTGGGTGTGACAGTCCATATTGGCATGATATGTGACAGTCCACATATGATATGAGATGAAGAGAAATCGAATCTACGGCCTTCTGTCTAGCAATATTTTGCGATCGATGTTTCTTGACGTAGCCATGATGTTCCTTAAGTTAATGTTTGACGGCTGTTACAGTTTGCTTTGGGTGTGACAGTCCACATTGGCATGATATGTGACAGTCCACATATGATATGAAATAAAGAGAAATCGAATCTACGGCCTTCTGTCTAGCAATATTTTGCGATAGATGATTCTTGACATAGCCTTGATGTTTTTTAAGTTAATGTTTGACGGCTGGTATAGTTTGTTTTGGGTGTGACAGTCCACATCGGCATGAAATTTTGTAAATTTCCCAGTTGTTAAAGAAAGAAATTTCGCGCGAAACAGAATTTACAAGTTTTCTTTTGTCAAAATTACTTCCTTGAACGTCAAGCAGCCTATTCATAGCTTTAGCGATTAACTCACTGACGGTTCTGTGCGTAAAAAGTCGTAATTTAATCTGCAATGTTCTCCGCATAACAAAACCAGTTTTTCCACGTTGTGAGATAGGGGATCAGAATATCGAGGATAAGCATTCTCCCAATATTTTGCATTTAGTAAACTGCCAGTGGATTAAAGAATTTACTAAATTTCATACCAATATGGACTGTCATACCTAGCGTAAACTACACCAGCACTTAAACATAGCCTCTAAACACATCAAAGCTGAAGCAAAAATCAAGAACTCCACCATTTATCTATCACAAAACATTGCTGGACAGAAAGGCCAAAGATTCGATTTTTCTTCATCTCATATCATTCTTAAATGTATTTCATGTGTTGACCTAAATTTTCGAGAAAGTTTCTACACCATTAAAAAAATTTGATATATATTGTTGAATGATCCTGTTGTTATACCATATTTGTTTAAAGGTTTGGAAATCATTAATTTTTTTAAAAAGTTTCTACCGTTTTAATATTTTACGTATGTAATACTTATCACCTCAGTATGAAGTAACCTCTGTTGGATATAAATCCTCTGTTTTCTTTTCCCTCCCATTTTTCCTAATGATGAAAGCGTACCATTGCTATACCAAACCGCGTATAGGTTTAAATAAAAATTTAACCATTCTTGATTTCAAACATTGTATTTAATGAAATTCAACTTTAAATATATCAAAACACATTTTAGTTGAAAATCATTCTACAACAATAGTAGCTAATTTTTACAAAATTTGAGAACTCGTTTTTATTCATTTTATTTTTTTGTATAAAATTGGATTACAGAACTTTTCTATGCTTTATCATTAGGGCGATTTACAAGAACAAGGGCTGCTTTTCAAAGAGTTTGTCTTTTTACGAAATGAAGGTTTTTGACGCTTAAAAAGTTATTTTTGAACTGCATTGTTTAAGAGCTTATTAAATTATGCAAAAGTTAAGAAATAATTCATTCACCTTAATAATTTCATTTTGGTTGAAATATCTAGTCAAATTGGTGATTTTATGAAGATCTTTATCTGAAGTTTTTAAACATTTATTTGTTAGTTTTAAAAATCCAGATAATTCTTTTCAGAAAAATAGTATATGTCATAGGCTTATTTGAAATTCGGTTTTTCTCAAATTGTCGACGGCAATTTTCAGGTTTATAGCTGTGAGCCTCATTGTGAAATGATATCGGCTGTTAGCAATATACCAGATTTTCTAATAAACCTAGGACATATACAATAAAATGAATTATTCTATCGTTATAAATTCCTATAAAACGTTAATCACATTAAAAAAATAGTTTAATGGAACTGAGAAAGCAAAGTTTCAGGGTGTACAGTACATCACAATTTTTTTTATCAGATAGAATAATAAAACTACTTACGAAAAAATGATTCCACTAAGTGCTTTCTAGAGAAGCTGGAAACCCCTGCACGCACAATTACGTTTGCGATAATCTTATCACAAGTTTTTTTTTTCTTGATCGAACTAAACTATCGGAAGTGTTGTGGGCATGTAATAAATTCCGCCACATTAACAAGTTCCAGGCGTTGGAAAAAAATTGGTCTTGTCAACCTCAAATCCATACATGCTAAAGTTCGTGACAAAAACCATTATCGCAATAAAAATTAAGCTATGGTGCTTAAGGAGAAAATAATTGGATGAAACATAATACTTTAGTTTTTTTTGTTCATTTCGTTAAGTTTATACTGGCTTTTAATATGTCTAATGAAATATACCGTGATGATAAGTATTGAGAAGGGTTTTGTTAGTTTAGTAGTAAAGTACTATTTATAAAACAGTAAAAATAAAACGAAGTATTTGTGATAATAGTATTGATGAATGCATTCTCAATGTTTGAAATTGACTTTTGTTTATTAACTTCTGATTCTTTGGTGTTTTTAGAAATAAGTATTGTTTCAGTTTTCTAAAAAGTGTTTTATTCTGGAATTTCGGTAGTTTATATCTTAGTTTTGAAGTAAAATATCGTTTATAAAACGTTAAAAATAAAACATAAAAAAACTTATATTTATAAAATAAAGAGTTTTTGTTAGAAATACCTAACAAATAATTTTGTGATTAATTTGTTAATCATAATTGAGAATTAATTGTGCAGTTAATTTACATTTAAATATTTTAATTAATTGTAAATTGACCTTTTTCAAATTGTTTGCGATACTAACTTTTGAATTTTTTAACGTTAATTGAAAATAAATATATTTTACGTTCATAATAAAGTAGTTTTACATAGCATATTAAAGTATGTAAATAGCAAGGGCTTATTTTAAATCAAAAGTGCGTCAAATTATGCAGATGAATAAGTCAAATATTTACGAATACCCTTCGGAATATGTGGAATAATTTTCAAAACATCGTTTATTTTAGAGATTACAAACAGTCATCTATCATAAAAAAAAACTACTTCAGAGACGCAAGTAGTTAATTTACTGAAATCTATTATGATAAAGGTAATGCTTCATAATATTAAAGTTTGAGAAAATTATGTTTTAATATTTCGTTCTAGAAATGTGTTATAGTTAGCTTTCATGTCTTATACGAATTAAAAACTTTTAGTATAGAATAATAGGTAAATATTAAAACGTCTTAATCTAGATATTTATTTCTTGCATGTGACACAAAAAATGCGGGAATTTCTCTATCTAAGTTGGAAACACTATAGTCATCTATAATATTAAGCTGTGTTAAGTTACCGGTTATAAATAACCGGTTTATCGTTTATTTGTTACCCGTTTATTACCGGTTAAGAAAGCTTAAGTGAACCTTTGAAAGCTTAAACCTTCTAGTGGAGATAGGGTATAAGTATTTATTTAGATTCATTTTGTTACGCATAGTCCAAAAGATTTGAATTGAAAGAATCGCCCCTTTTACGATAGAAGCAAAAAAATTTGGTACAATTATATGACACAGATGAAGCTTTAATTCTGTATATGAGCCCATACTAAATTTAGCCTATAACAATAATGGTTTCACGTTCAAAATGGCGGCCTATGGCTGTTTTTGACTCACTCTTTTTAAAAAGCTGCATGCACAAAATGTCCGAAATGGTCATTTATTTAATAGATATAATTTTAAAATTTAAAAAAAATTAAATTTTAAAATTTAAAAAAAATTAAATTTTAAATTTTAAAATGAATGCATCAAAATTTTTTAGGTTTCATGCTTTTCATGATTTGTTTACTTATATATATACTACATCAAAATTGTCAAAAAATATTTAAAACGGACTCATCAAAAATTTTCAGGGGCCGCCGTTTTCGTTATAGGCTAAATATAAGATGCCCACATATCCAAAGTTAAAGCTTAGTATGTCCAGTGATAATTTTTCTATGTACCAAGTTTCATGCTTATGTCATTAAAATCATTGTTTCACCTATCTGCAGTACTAGTAGTCTTAATTGATAGTTTAAGTAGTGCTAGTTGTGCGTTATTTATTTATTTAGTTAATTTTGTATTTATAAGTTACGAAGCAATTATTTAGATTTATTTTTGATGCTTTCTAATATGGCTATGGAAACTTTAAACATAAACGGTGCAATGGTGTCGCTATACCAATTATTGGTGACGGAGGTTGCCTTTTTCGAGCTATAGCATGTGTACTACTATTCCAGATATGGTTCGAGATATGCGTAAAGAAGTAGTACAGCACGTAATTGGAGTATTGAGAGGAGTTTTCGATTTTATCACACGATAGAGATGAAAACAGTTTTAATATTTCTATTGCCTACCATGTTGATATCTCCTAAACGCATACTTATAGTTGTTTGTGTAATTTTGGCTGCGGGACAGATGTTAAATTATTACTAAAATTTAGTGCATAGAGAACTTAGAAAATATTGCAGATATCTCTTGAAAATAGAAAATATTGAAATTAAAGTACTTCCGCGTGGACCAACAGCTATAGTTTATTTTATTTCATTTTTTTAAAAAGGAAAATGATTTATTAATCTTTTTGCAACTATTTTTTAATTTTAAATTTAAACTTCGTAGCTGAATAAAGTATGATTTGATATTGAAAGTCTAAAAAGACAGTTAAGTTCTAAGTTATTACAAACGAGCACTAAATATAAGAAAGTTTAATAAAATAAAAATGAGATTTAAATATAATCATGTTAAACGTGAATCGAATATTTCATAAACAAATATCCATGACAAATTATAACATAATACTAGAAACGTTTATTCTAACTAAAAGTGTGCATGCAAAACCGTTTTATGCCATATTGTAATATGGTTATTAATAATAGTCAACAAGGGAATATAATTGATGTCACACGGAAGGGTAACTATTGGTTTAGATAAGGCTTATAGAATGGATATCCGTCAATCTCATTTCCCCGGGAACAGCCAAACATTATCCGTTACATTCAACGAGGTGAATCAATTTACTGAAGCGATTTTAGGAAAGAGATATGTCACAGTTTAGAGTGACGGATAAAGGCGAGATATGGTGTATTGTTCACTGTTATTACTGTGTTTTCTAATGATTAAACTTCTTTAGTCGTTCTTTTTTTTAAATATGTAACGCGTAGTTACAACTGATTTATTTTTAAGAACGCTCTTTGATGTTTGATTAATTACTTCTTGACTGTAATGAAAATAAATCATGAAAAGTTAAGGTAAAATATACTGGGGTTACTTTTTAATGTAAGGCAAGAAGAACTTTCGAGCATTTTTTGATTGGCTTCTAATTTTTAGCATGATTTTACATCATCGTTAATTACAATTTATATACATCATTATTACTAGAGTCGTAGTGGCTCAGAGTATAGAGCGTTCGCCTTTCAATAAAGTGAACCGGGTTTGAATCCCAGCTATGGCTGGTTGATTCAAATTCCGCAGCTGGCTCTCACAGTGTTGACGTAAAATATCCTCAGTGGTAGACGGATCAAGGGTTAGAGTCCCTTTGCCTTCAGGCTTAACCTTGGGAGGTTTATGTGGTTTTCCTCGCCATGTAACGTAAATGAGGGTTATTTCCATCCAACAGTCCTTTACGAAGGTAAGTTTCTCCCAATGCTTTATCCAGGAGTACCCTTGCCTTCTGAATTGGTTTTAAAATTTCAAGGCTGCGGAGTTGAACATTACTAGTCGTAAACTTAAAAAAAGGTGTCGGTTGTTCAACGACGGTTATAAAATATAAAATTTTTATACAAATTTTCTAAAAAAAAACAACTAAAAATCCCAAATTTTGTTTCAGAATGTTCCTTTACATTATTCCTCGCATCAGAGTTTTTATTAAAATGAGTAAATTCTTAGAAAATATCAAATATGAAATAGCAAAAAAAAATGTTGGGGAAACTTTTTCGATTTTTGTACTCATTAAAAGTGCCTTGTAGCTGTAGATGTAACATTTAGAGCAAAAAAAAAATTGTGGTTACAAAATGTGCGAGTGAATATGTTATCATCTATCACCGGAATTTGTATTCGGGCAGCCTATCAAGAGTCCCACACATAGTAACACCTTAGTCCCATATATTTGGATCGTTAAACTCTGATATGCATGACTTTAAACACCTCCTGTATTAAAAATATGAAATGCACTAACTAAAAGTCACTGTTTTAAAATAATCAAACAAACTGTTATTTAAAAACTGTAAATCTCATATAAACCCTGAAACTGGTTCCTTTACGGATCGTTAAACTTTGATGTGCTTTCATTTGAACACGCCCTCTATTAAAAATATGAAATGAAATTCAAATGGTCACTATTTTAATTCATTCAGACAACATAAACTCTAAGTAAACCCTCAAACTGATTTTTTTATTGACCGTAAAAGTTTTATGTGCATTACTTAAAAAAAAAAAAAAATCAAATGTATGAAAGGTACTACAAGTAGTCACACTTTAATTGAATCAAATAAAATGTGCGCAAATAATAATAAAAATGCATTTTAAAAGCTTATTCTACTCTGTACAATATAAATAATTGATTATAAAATTTTAAAAGTATTTACATTTGTCTGGCAAACATATTTTTAATGATTTGTGTGTATTTTTTTTTATAAAAGTTTTTAATCACTTTGTTTTGCAATTTGAAAGAGAAAAAAAGTTAAAAAGAAAGCTATTTGCAGACGCTTTTAAAAAGATGAGAGATATTGTTTAACTTTATATCTCTTAAATATTAAGTATATACGATAAAAATAAAAGATCTTTCTGCAAAAAAAAAAAAAAAAAAAAAAAAAAAAAAAAAAAAAAAAACTGCTTTCATAAAGAAATATTGAAAATATTTAATGCGAGATATTTATTTAAATACTTCTTATAACATGTTAACCAAACTACAAAGTAAATAACAATTTCGCAAAGACCGTTTGATTGGTATTTATTTATTTATTATTTTTTTTGTCTCTATTTCCAAATCTCTAAAAGTACATTTTTTGGGAGAACATAAAAAAATGTTTTTCGCTTTAAGACGAAAAAATTCTGAATAACATTCATAAAACATAATCAATGGTAAAATGTATTTTTTTCCCGACAAAATTTATTGCTTTAAGCGAGTTATTTCCGTAGAAATATTGTATGACTTTATTCGATTAAAGAGGGAAAAAATGTAAGAAGTTCAAAAAAAGCCACATAAATTTTATTAAAAGCTCCAGAAACATGGATGTTAAAAAGGATTGTTTAGTTTTTTCAGTTTTGGATTTTTTTTAAACAAAGTAGAAGCTCTATTGTGCTAATTTCAATTCTTCAAAAGAAAGAATGAATTGTGCTGCGGTCTTTTTTTTTCAATGAAGGTATCTCTTCTAATTAAATTAGAGCTTTGTAAATTAACATAGACGCTTTTCTACTTGTATTCTTTTGTAATTGTTATGAAGAGGCTGCATGTTCAGGAATTTTGCTCAGCATTTGCTTTTGATTCTATTTGAAATTATAATTTAAATTGTACTTAAATACATCGAAACAAGGTTATCAAATACGTATAATTAAATATAATTTAATTAGTGAAACAGGATTTGTCTGAAGATAAATCGCTTGAATACTTAATTTAAATTGAAAATTAATCCTTGTCTTTTAGTTTTTCTTATATGCGTCTCATAGAAAGTAAATTGCATGAAATTTTAAAGCTATTTGTTATGCTTTACAATGAAAAATCTTGTCATTAATTTGTTAGCGTATTCAAATTTTTTCGCTAAGATACATAAATATGTTTTTTCTCCTATTTTATATCAATGACTTTTAATTACTTTCTATTTTACATTAATTTATAGCTTACAAATTTTATAGAAATATTTTGTCTCTTTTTGTAAACACGATTAAATTATAATTTAATTAAGTGCAAGAATGCAGTTTTTTATTTATATTATTTAAACAAATTTCAAATATAATAGCTATTACATAACACCAAAAGATCTTTTTATCATTCAAAACCATTTCTTCCCAAAACTTGTATTAATTTTTATATGCTCCCAAAAATGTGTCTAAATTATAATCTTAGAAATATAGTGGGAGACAGTTTTGCTTTTTTTATGAACTTCTTTAGTATATGTAGTAATAACAACTGTAATTTTGAAAACCAGAATTTCCGGGAAACCATAACCACAAGAACAGAAAAATTGCCAAACGAATGATTTAAATTCTGTATATTTTGGCTTTATTCGCAAAAATACGTATAAAAAAAATTAAAAAAAAAAAAAAAAAGAAAAAAAGAAATCAGAAATATTACTGCTATACAGTACGGTAATGTTAACAGAAATTTTTTTTTCTCCGTGTAGAATTAAAACTGTTACGCTAGTTTTTGACAATAATATTAACCACTATTGTAAGAATTTTTATATTCTTAAACTGCACAATTTTAAATCAACCACTTTAAATTTTGAAAATATATATATATATAAATATAAAGCAGAAAAAAAAAACTAACACTGATTTTTTTTACACTTGGATTAAATGTTTAGCTTTTAAAAACTACTTTAAAATGTCAAAAAATGCTAAAATCTTCAGGTGTGCTGAAAATGGCTGAATAATTTTGCGACATTTTGAGTATCTTCCACATTTTTTAAAAGCGTTTTTCTTCTTTTTTTTCTCCTTTATATATCCTTAGACAGCACAAAAGACATCTCAAATGCTATTTTATAGATAAAACTTTAGAATAGGTTTTTTCTCAATCCTATGGCGTGTTGGAATGTATAATGGTAACTATTAAAGTCTTGCACCACCATTTACCAAAGAAGCGTAGCCAACTACAATAGAAGTTCTGACTTAACATCAAAACGTGACTATTTGCCTTTCGCTGAAATCATTTACAGAACTATGAAACTGCAAAGTTTAGATTTAAAACACATTTTTTTGAAAGATATACGAAGTAGGCGACACAGAAATATATTGAGCCTTAAAAAAGGATAACTACCGCTGGTAATTCCGAGTTCATAAACGTCACCACTTTAAAGGACGCTATACAGTGAAAGATTCTTTTTATGACAAATTCTGTTTCTCGTCCATTGGTATTTAAAAACTTACAGATTAGAAAAGGTGAATTACCTAAAAACCAGGTAAACCTAAATATTCAGGTAAACCAAATATCAAAATGCAAACTAATTATGACAGAATTACTGCGTAATCTAGAGTAATCCTGTCATAATTTGTTTTCCTTTTTGATATTGGGAATGAACAAAACTATTTCTGTAGTCATTTAAGCGTTTAGATAAGAAAACTTCTATTCGTTACTTTTTAGAAATTATAATGCAATTTATGTATTACATCTCGCAAATGTATGGTGCTTGGATCAGTGCCACAAATATGTGTTCTGGTTGTCAAGTTTTTTTTTCCAATTTTTTAAAACTGATCTTAAAATAACAAGATTATGACAATGAGCAAATGTTTACATCCATACTATTCGGACATTTTGTTTATTGATGGTAACAAAATAAAATACTTGCAATATCGAAAGTATTCGAGGATCTGGAAAGTATTTATTTAGAAAGGAAAGTATTGAAATGTACGGTTTGATTCGGTTACTTAGGCAATTAGGTTGTTCTTTATCTCAAACTTTAAAAATTCGTTGTAGTGTATGTTACCAGATGGCATTACTGACTGGTATAAACTATAAAATAATATTTTCATCTGCCACTCCAACTGGAAAATTTTTTCTGGCGTCTGTTGATATAGTCATCAAATTGCAACACGCTTTTTCCTTATAGTTGTTATTTTCAAAACATAATTTTATAGTTTTCTCAGTTAGTAACGCCATCTGTTAACAAACTTTGTAACCATGTTTGAAAGTTGGTAAGAATTAAACTAATTTCCTACCCAGAACGCAACGAACCGTTCACAGCTATCACTTTCCACTTTTTTTAAAATTATTTTTTCGATTGTTTTTTTCTTTTTTATATCTGAGTTCATTTTTGGGTTGCCTGGTAAAACAAATAATGTAAAATAATGTGAGAATCTGAAACGGTCAGACGTCGGTTTCAATCGTCTGAGCAAAGTATATGTGATGGCTGAATGTCTAGTTTCCAATATAATAAATCTACTTTATACTGACACCAGTAGCCTTTACGAAAAATAAAAGAACAGAATGTTTTTCGTCCGAAGTTTTTTCTTTGTTTGGGGACGAAACTTTCGTATTTCTTTCCCTAACTTAAAGAGTAAATTTAACATTCTTCTAATGCTGCATCGTCTCTGAGGTACAGGGACTTTTAGATCAATGGAAGAAAAAAACTTGATTTAGAAATATTAACTTTTTGAGGTATGTGCTATAAATATTTGAATTAAAACAATTGTTTATCCATTATACGGCCATTGTTTTAGCTATTATGCTGTAAAAAATTGCCGGAAAACTTACATTAAAAAATATCAGAAATATGGCTTTAGTATTCAATAAATTCAGTGAACTACTCTACAGAGATGCTTCTATGAATGTTGAACAAAAAAATAATAGTTTAATACTTTTAAAATCATTTAATAAATTTCTTCGCTGTGCATCGTATGCACAACCTTTTATCCGATGGTTCAGTATCAAATTGATAAGGAATTCTAAAAAATAAAAACGAAAAAAAAAAAAAATTAACTGATTAAAGATTGTGTATTTTATGCCAATCCTTTTATCCGATAATTTAGTATCAAATTAGTTAGAAATTCGTCCTGCAGTGGATTGATGGTAAAAACACGATTCCCAGTAGAACACCCAAGTCAAGCATCACTGGCTGCGGTCAGTAAGCGGGTGCCTGACCACTTTGATCAGCCTGCGTAGGGACCGAGAGTGCGCGGTATCGGTCCTCGTTAACCCCTTCCTTCTCGCTCCCGTGAAAATGACGGGTTGAGATTTCGTTCCTTATTTCTCGCTCCCGTGATATTGACGGGCTGGAAACTAATTCATTTTCTTTGCCCGGAAAAAATTTTATTTCTCATTTTACACACCAGATAGCAATACCAGGATATTTTTAAGGTAATTATAGATAGTTAGTTTATTTTAAACCAGATGCCGGCACTAAAGTCAGCTAATCAGCACTAATCAAATGCGTGTATTTGTGATATGTTATTTGTAATCTTAGCAAAGTTTCCTAGTTAGGCTCTTTGTGAGTACACCTGGTTTGTGCTCAAGATAAAATTTATTTCTTAACCCGTGAAAATGACAGGTGGAGATTTCGTTCATTATTTCTCACTCCCCTGATATTGACGGACTGGAAACTAATAAAAATTTTTTTGCCCGGAAAACATTTTTTTTTCTCATTTTACACACCAGATAGCAGCACCAGGATATTTTTAAAACACATATTTTTTAAATTTTCCTTGCTTACTGGAAAACCAACATTAAGTCATAGTAACACTGAATGTTGGCTTTTCCTAAAAATAAAATTTTTCAAAATTTCAAGCTAAAAACAAATCAAAAATTAAAAATGAATATATATATTATTCATACCCATAGTTTCATATAATTTTCAGGGATAAAAAAAAAATAGACACTTTTATGACCGTTTTCTTGAAAATTAACCGATCATTAAGGGGTTCAACTGTTCTACCGTAAAGTGCTCGACTTCGTGCGCAGGTCATCGGGCTACCTAAGCAGCGGAGCCATCCTCTCTGCAGAGGATCAAAATTGCGATGGCATGTCTTCGGTTCATCCTCTGGCATGTTTCCCAGACCGTCGCCAATAGCCCATTGTGCAGTTGTAAATAAAGTACCTACCTACCTAGTAAGAAATTTTAAAAAATAAAATAAAAAATTACCAGCGCATTGAGCCATCTGGTGTCTAAAATCATTCACATTTTATATAATTTAACTTTTACCTCAAAAGACTATTAAGGTAGATAAATTAATGAATGAATGACCGATCGGTATGAGTGAATGTATGAGTGAAACCGAAGAGCCCGATTTACACGCCAGCGAGTTCAAACTTTTACCATTTCACCTTGATCCTAAAGTTATATAAAATACGATGGAAAACTGGTTGTAATGTCATAGTGGACGGGGAGGAAACTACCCAGGACAACCTAGACTACCTTCCCCTTATTGCAAATGTTCAGCAGGTTTGTAGAATCATAATTTTGCAGTAATATTTACCTCTACCTTTTACAGAACTTTTTACAATGTAACTAGAGAAAAGAATGTAATTTTTCAAAGAAAATTCTTCTTTTCAGAAATTTCTGTCACATACTTAGTATATTTTATTATTTATGGTTAGTAATGAATTTGCTTTCCCGCTTTTATGTAGTCTCGACATTTTTATAGAAGTTTGATGCTTAAAAGAAGGCAGTTTTGTAATCTTTCATTATTCTGCAGTTAATCAATTTACGTAAAAACCATATTTTTTATTTTATTTTAATTTATTAGAAGGAATTTGAATCAGGATAATCGTGTTAAGTTATCCTGCATGAAAGTAAAGATAAATAAGATTTGTATTATCGATAAAAATGTTAATACGGTAAAAAGTTAACTGAATTATATCCCTGTGTAGCAGAATTCCTCGTGACGATTTGCAGCATCAATTTCAAAAATTCAAGTTTTTTTGTAACAGATCAGACAAAGACTATTATAGTAAAAATTACTTTCAGTCTATAAACATAGGATATAAAAAAAATTCTTATTAAAATGTATGTTACTTAAATTGAATTTGAACTTCACATAATTATAATTAGAAAAAAAAAATGGAATAAATCCATTCACAATTACAGTCTTTAATCAAATTAACTGAAATTTTCTGAAATAAGAGAAAAAATAACAAAAATTAATGCAATATAAATCTATCAATTTTATTTTTTATTTATAAAAGCTTTAATGGTTTAGGCAAATAATGGATTTCATTAAAGTAATTTTTTCTGTCTTACATTTTCGATTTTTAAAAATTCTGATTAACTAAAGAAATAATAATTGTAAGTATAGTTTTTACAAATTACATTCTATTGAGATTTGATTTGCACCTATTTAAAATTCTTTTGATATTTACTTTTCTCAGATTTTCGCTCTTAACAATTTTTTTATCCATTTCAAAAATAATCTGCGGTTAACAGAATAATCTGCAGTTTTGCATGGTTCACACTACCAGGGTTTTACCTTAAGTGTTATACAAAAAACTCAATTTAAAGTTGATGTTCATAAAGTACTTTTCAGTATAAGAACTCAAAAAACATCTATAACTTTTTTTTGGTATACTGATTACTAATGTATGGATGTATGCTGTAAATAATGAAAATGATTTATTATCTACTAACTTTAAGGAAAATAAGGTTTATATTAGTAAATCATAAAAAAAAACTTTCCACACCTTTTCTTCAGATTGTTATTTAGCACTAAATTATCAATTTATGAAGCAGTGCGTTTAGAAGAACATGTAGATTAATAACATTAAACGAAAATAAATAAAATTAGTAAAATATACGATTGCTTTTATTTCACAGTGTACAAAAAGAAAAAAATTCTGGCAAAATTACCGTACAGTATGACAATGGCATTTCCGGTAGAAACCCCCCCCCATAATTTTGGTTAATAAAACCGAAATAAACGGTATTTAAACTACTCATTTGGTAATATTTCCGTTCATATAGTAACGGTTCGAAATTCTAATTTTCAAAACGCACGTTTTTCTAATTTTGTTTTACTAGAAATAGAATTTTTTTTTTTCAAAAACTTATTTCATCCGGTAATATTGGTACCGCTTCTTTTTAGCGGCTTATAATCAAAACTTAAAATTTTTTCTCAAAAGTAAAAGTTTCTTTAAGCCTACTATTCCAATAAACCTGAATTTCGGAATATATGTTCTTCCCTCTATTTCGATTGATTTAATGAGTTGTTTGTTGGAAAACCCTTCAATGATATAATTGTTATGATTTCTTCAATGTTTTAAAATCCTTGTACCTAGCAAACAGATAAAAATATTTTCTGCAAATATTCAAATCAGAACTTTTAAAGAACTTTAATAAGGTTAATCAAAAGCATATATTTATGATGTTGTTTTTGAAAATGATTCTTTTAAATGCTACGGAAATAGGGATTAGGCTACGTGAAGTGACCACTTTCTATTGCTATTCTATTTTAAAAAAAAAAAAAAAAATTAAAAAATATTCTTTTTAAATGGATAACAAGCTTTTGGTACAATTTTTTCCCAGACAAAGTTTTTATATAAACACTAATATAAAGAGAAAATTGTTTGGGAAAGCAGATCAGATAACTCGAAATTGAAAATATTTAAACCCTATAAGTATTGGTGGCAACATGTTAATACATTTTAGAAATTATAAATGACCTTTTAAAAGCGTGCCTCTTTTTCCAATTTATGCCCAGACACCGTTAAATGAACTCCTAATGTTCGAAATTCAGTGGTGGGCTATATTTTCGAAATCAAGAAAGCCAAGGGAGCAACAAATCAGTTGATGTAATTAGAGAAAAGTATGGAAAAGGGCTCAAAATTTAATACCCCTTCGCCAAATGAGGCTCTTGGAATGTTTCAGTTGCTTCTGTTTTACCACATTCTGGACCGTACTTGGCGTGGAAAGAATAATTAATTTTTAAAGCACTTTCTGCTTTTCTGTTGAATCATTCATCACTGAAACAGGCGTACGTTTATTTCATTAACTTCGCCGGACTACTCGAAACTTTGCTCATCAAGCTTTATTAATTTATTTAACTTCGGCGACTGAAACCTGCTTGCAACTGGACGACCCCCCTTGCAGAACTCTCTGGTGTGTGAGGGTTTAAGAGCGAATTTATGTTTGGAGCGAAATTTTCGTTTCGGCAGCTTTTCTGGAAAATATGGAAGTGCAATTCCTGAATTGCAGGTGGTAGTAGAACTGCTTTCAGAATTATGGAAATTTTCTATTTCCCTTTTTCTTTTCTGGGTTAAAAGAGAATTTACCCTTCAACTTATGGTTTTAATTCTAAACTAACTAGAATAACCAGCGACATTTTGTTGGATTTAGAAGTTACCCGAGTTGAATTGTATGCTTAGAATGCAATGAATTTCGTATTTCGAAGAAAACGACAAATTAAAGTGAATTTTATTTGCGTATTATGTTATGGAAAAATCCTATAAAAAATTCGGAGTTAAAGTAGATCATATCTAAAAATATCAAAAAATTGCTTGTGTAGGTGTATATTGAGGTGAATTGATAGTGTATATTGTAGCATTTATAGTATAATCGAGTAATTTTAAATAACTTTAATATTTAATTAGTGTTTATAAGAGAAATTTATCTTGAAACTATGAATTATGACCTTCCATTTTACTGTTATTTTCGCGTTACACTGAAACTTCCTGACACTAAACAACTTCGATCGTTATCGAAATCGTTGCATATCAAAATGATATGTATGGAGTTTTTTCATTGAATTTTTTTTTGTGGAAAATATGGAAGAGCAATCTCGCATTGCAGTTGAAAGTAGAACTGTTTCAGAAATTTTATTTCTGTCTTCTTTTCGTGATTTAAATTTTTTTTTTGCCATGAACTTATGTTTTTTAATTGAAAGCTAACTGGAATAATCAGCAAAATTCCGTTAGATTTAAAAGTTACCTGATTCGAGCTGTTTGCTAGGTTTACGTTTTGAACATAGTTGGGGGAATATTTATTCAGCCTATCTCCTGCCTTTATTTACTGGTTTTATATCATACAAGCACTCAAAATTGTTAATAAAAATTATTAAATGATGTTTAAAGGTCGTATTTTAAATAAATATTTACTTAATAAACGCGGTTTTCAATGAAAATAATTATATTTGATACATGGTTAGAACTGTTCAATTGACTGGATGAATTCTTTTCTTAGAAATCTAGACTTGAAAACTTGTATTGCAGAGGAGTGAAAATAAAGTTTCAGAATTTCGGAAATTTCCTATTTTCCTTTTTTTTTGTTGAGTTAAAAGAGAATTTCTGCTCTTAATTTTAAATTAATTGGAATTATCAGCAAAATTATATTTGATTTAGAAGTTTCTGAATATGAGTTATTAGTTTGGTGTTTAAATTTAATTGAATTTATTACACTGATGATAAGTCTTAAGTATTAAGAATATTTTACGTTATAGTAAAATCGTAGGAAACTGAATCAAATTAAGTATTAATAAAAAGAGATGAATAAAAGTATTTTATTGCGTGCATAATATTATAGTAGTAAGCTATAATATTATGTCGTAATGTTTAAAGTAACGTAATATGATCCATCTTCATTTAGCTTGAAACAATGATATGGTTTAACAAGTACCAAAAAATCTTGCAGTATTGTCTACCCTGATATTTTCGCACAACCTTCACCAACAGTTTTCAAGCGTCATTTTTCCATTATTTCTAAAAAAAAATCATACAAAAAAAGGAAACAGGAAACGTATCACTTCCAACAGTATTTGAAATTTTAGAGTGTATTGAATTATACACTGAGGAAAGAAAATTCTGGTAAAATTACTGTCTTGTATAGCAATGACATTTCTGAAAAAAAAATTTCTGGTTATAAATTCAAAATATACGATATTTAAGCTCCTCATTCGGTAATTTTTCAGTTTATATCTTAACGGTTTGCCGGAAATTTTTATTTCCAAAATTATAGTTCTTACTACCACACATTTAGAAGAGAATAAATTGATAAGCAAATTTGACCGAATAAATGTTTTAATGCCATATTTACCAAATTTTATCACATATTATTATATTTTATTGTTAGCTTTACTAAATTGTTATTCAAGCTCTTCGGTAAAAATTACCAAACTTTTTTTCATAGAGCCAGAAACACTGTAAATCTTACCATAATATAGAAGTTATGACCTTAATGTTTTTTTCGGTGCATATATCTTTGAAAAAGTTATTGAATTGAATTTTCTTAACGTTAATCTGTATTACATAAAAAGATTGATAAATAACATGAAAAGATTGCTTATACAATATATTGTCTGACCTATGAGGACTGTAATCACATGTGTGATCATGTGATTCTTCCTGCATGACTCACGGTATTATAAACAAAACAAACCTTACTGACGATAGCAGCCCAAGATCATTTTTTTTTGTTTAAGTTTAAAAGCATAAAATACGTTGAATTGTGGTTTTAGTTGAAATGAAAAAGAACTGTCAATGACAATAGTTAGAGGAAGAGATTTCCTTATGCTATTTTTTAAAAAAAATTTATTTTCAATTGTAATGTTTGATGAGAAATTCATTATAATGCTATTTTTCATAAATCAATGTATATCGTTTTCAAAATTTGTTCAATATATTTTTTTGGAAAAAATATATTTTTTAAAATTTTTTGTTAGTTTCTTTTTACGTTTCATATATGTTTACCGACTACCTTTTTTTAGCAGATTTTGACTAAAATAAATTTTTTTACCTAAAATAAAACATAAAACTATGAACTTTCTTTTTTGTAAAACCGTTTGAGTTTTTGTTTCTACGTCAAATAGAACAGAAGTTATGATGATGTTTGTTTTTAAAAAAAATGAATTCATAGTTTTGTCTTTTTTGTCTCTTTTCTCAAATCTAATTTTTCGATTATTTTCCTACTTTCTAAATGCAACATCTCGTAACATTTTAGTTCAAATCACTTGAAATTTCCCATGAACGTTTTCTATATCTAGCGGAGAGTCGGGTAGCCCCGCCCACTTAAGGAGTATTGCTTATATTTCTGTATAATATTGAGTAATAATCAATATTTTTGTATGTTTTTATTGTTTTATCATCTAATTAAATAATGCAAAAAGAATAAACCAAAAAAAAGAATAGTTTAACTTAAAAAAATAGAAATTTAAAAAATTTGACTACTGTATTCAACATATTTTCAAAACAATTGTTTACCATGTTACCAGCTGCATAAATACTTGAAACTTCGAAAATAATCTTTTCTTAATATAAGAATTAATGTCCGATGGCCAATCGACTTGAAAAAATATTCTATACATATGAAATTGACATTGGGCGGGGGTACCCGCTGTGTGGGGGTATCCGACACTCCCCTATATGTCTTGAAAATTGATTACAGACTAGTTAATTAAACTGTTTTGTTATATTTTTCAGCCAATATAAAAATTATATATAAATATAAAAATAAAATATAAAAATTTCAGTTTTTGGTCTTTTTGACAAATAAGTTACGATATTTTCTATAAATTAGCTAAATATTTATACTTTATCTAATGCGTAGTCTATTCTCTAAGTTGAGTTATAAAGCAAAAATAAGAATGTTTTTTCACTTTGAAAAAATTTAAATTTTTGGTCCTTTTTGACCAGTCTCCTCCATATAATTTAAAAAAAAAAATTTTAATACTTTTTTTTCGTATTTATATCACATTTTAGCATATAATACTCAGATTAATAAAAAATGTTACAATTTTGTCACCGAACGTATTCGGGTTCTTTAAATAATTTCATAAAAATAACTGAAAAATAATATAACTTTTTGGGTTATTAATTGGATAAAATGTCATTAAAAGGAAAAATTACCGTGCTTTTTCGTGTTCCCATAGAGGTAAACACGGTAAATTTCAAAATTTTACCATATTTTGGTAGTTTTGACCGCACCTTTTGCACGGTGTAATATCGTACAAATTTGCAACAATCATTATAGTGACTGTAAAAACATATCAGAATACTACGGTTCAACTTGAACCAAAAAGCGTTTCAAATTAAAACCTTAGTACCGTTGCAGCAAATTTGCGTCACATTAACTGTAAATTTAAACTGATTTTCCTAAGATAGCAGCACTATTGTGCATGATATTTTAACTAATTTACTTAAATTCTCCCATTCCTCATTGCGGACTTATGGACGTACCCTAAGAAATACGTCCAAACGGGGTTACATATTTAAGTTGCAATCACATGCCTATAAATTAAAAAAAAATATTTATAATATAATTTTCACTGACATTTTTGAAATCAAATCACTTATATTGAATCTTTCAACACGTAAGAGGCATAAATTTCATCCATTTTCCTTCAACTAAAAAATATTATTAAAAAAATGGAATTCAAATCAGATAATTTCATTGAAAAATGATTATCAGATAACAAAGACGAGAGAAATGTTGGAGAGATTGTATTAAGGCATCGATTTCCAATTTCAATCTACATTGTAATACGATGAGCTAAAAATGGGTCCTCCTTATCGATTACAAGAATACGATATGAAATTTCGTAATCCGCCCTCAATCATTTCTCAAAGCGTTGATCTTTGTGTAATGCGAATAATTAAAATGATAATGTCGTTTTGATAGCTTAGGGCTATCTGTTTTAAGAATTTAATTAAAAATATAATTACTTAATGTTATGGAATTGTCTTTTTGGTACTTTGAGTTCTGCCTTTAAACATGAAAGCATATTATTCCTTTAATAATGTTACGATGCTTTGAAAGGAATGATAAATTAGAGGATTTTATAATTAGATGAAATAGCATCAGTATGCTTCTTTCACGCTGTTAATTATTTTCGAACGCGTTGAACCATAATGTCGTTCGAAATATCTTTCCCCTTAACATAGTGCTTAGTTGCACCAAATTATCATGCTTCTCAAATTTGATTACTCGATACTATAGTTCACCTTAAACTAAACCATGGTTCAATTTGTTTCGAAAAAGGGTTCAATTTAATGCCGAATGAAAGTTGAAAGGATATTTGCACTAGTTTTAGGGTTAATATTGTTTTATGGTTAGTATTGATCCGATGTACCATAATAAGATCTTAATTTACACTAACACCGATTCTAATGTACTTGTTTTCCGAGATATTTTGATTTGATACGAAGATTTTTAAGAGATTGTGGAGCATGTGTATCTAATGGATTCTAGATGGGCGTCAAACTATTACTAATACCTACAGGGTTCGAATTCCAGAAACTTTTAGTTTTTGATATCTAACATGTGATTCATATTGCACCTATACAAAAACATGGCCATTTTACAAAATGTAAACACAGTATCAATCACGAACAATTATTATCAAATTAAGGGAAGGGTTGCAGCAATCTGAAAAGTGTGTTCTTAGGTACCACTCCAGGTACCTGGATCTAGATTCAGGTACATGGTATAAAGTACCGGCACTTTAGGTGCATCATTCTGAAAATCCATTTCACCGTAAAAAAATTATACCGTAAAAAATTATGCCTTAATTTTTACAGTAGTATTTATTTAATTAGAGGGATTCAGTAATTTTATTGTAATTACTACTGTTAAAATTATGGTAAATCAGATATTTTTTGTTTCGTAACATATTCCAGTGAAAATAGATTTTACGGTAAAAAGTACCTGCACCCTGTGTGCCTGTATTTTGACTCTAATTAAATAAATGTTACTGTAAAAATCGTTATACAATATTTTACGAGCGATGCATCCTGAGTGCCACTTTTTTATCGTATTTTGATCTGGAATTAATATTTACTTAATTGGTGTGATCCAGCGACTTACTGTATTACTGTAAAAATTTTTTTGTTACGTATCCAATAAAAATGAATTACGGTACCGGTACCCTTAGTGTAGGTACTTTTTACCGTAATTTGATATGTAAGATGCTTACAGTGTATACCAAGCCCCAGGGATCACTTAGACTTTAAGAAGGCATTAAATTCAATAACTTAACGAGTTGAAAACTGATACTTTTAATGATAAAACAAAATATTTCCTTTTCAGTTTTATTATTAGATTCTTTCTGCTTAGGTATAAAAGGATTGAAAGAAACATGAAACGAAAAAACAAAACAATATGTATTCAATTAGTTTTAAAATTTATTTTCCATGATATTTTAGACTTTAAAACAAAGTATGTAAAAGAAAAAAAAATATTCTAAAAATAAATGAATAGATAAAAAAAGAAATAAAAAATTCAAGTGTGAAAAGTTAGATGGTTAGAAAATAATCATTTAAAAGGCAATTTTTTTTTTCTGAATATCTTTGGCGATGACGAGACTACAATATAGCATCTGTGCTATTTTAAATTTACTGTGCGCAAAATAAAGAAATCGCATGATTTAGATGAATTGACTAAGTTGTTTCTGAGTAATAAAATTTTAAAAAATGTCGAATTTTTTAATTTTAATTTTTTTATTCGACAGATCATTGTCATTTAAAATTCCATATTTTAAAATGATGTAAAATGCAACAATTTTAAAATTTAAAGTTTTTCTACTATTATTAACTGAATTAATAAAAATAATACATTACTAAGAATTTATAATCAATAATAAATAATTAATAAAAAATAATTAATAATAAATATTTATTAAAATTTTCATGGAATTGCCTTTGAATAAGCGAGTATTATTGTTGTGTTTGATTAATCTAAATAATTTTAGCAATATATCAAAATAACGGGAAGAAAAACAAACTAATGTTAAGGGGACAACCGTTTGATCACTTTTATAACTGTTGGATCCACATTTTCTTGATTGTGGGTACCTCGTTCCTAATTTAATAGTAAAAAATTTAAGTACTTTACTCCTAATTTAATAGTCAAAAATCTAAGCATCTCACTCCTAATTTGATTGGCAAAAATCTAGGTACCTTACTCCTAATTTAACAGTCAAAAATATAGGTAACTCACTCATAATTTAACAGTAAAAAAACTAGATACCTCGTTCCTAATTTAATAGTAAATAATTTAAGTACTTTACCTCCAATTTAATAGTCAAAATCTAAGCATCTCACTCCTAATTTAATTGGCAAAAATCTAGGTACTTTACTCCTAATTTAACAGTCACAAATATAGGTAACTCACTCATAATTTAATAGTAAAAAAACTAGGTACCTCATTCATAATTTAATAGTTAAAAATCTAGGAAGCTCACTCCGAATTTAATAGTCAAATATCTAACCATCTCACTCCTAGTTTAATAGGCAAAAATCTAAGTACCTCACTCCTAATTTAACAGTCAAAAATATAGGTAACTCACTCCTAATTTAATAGTAAAAAATCTAGGTTCCTCACTCCTAATTGAATAATCAAAAATCTAGGACCCTCACTCCCAATTTCATAATCAGAAATTTAGAAACCTCACCCCTAATTTAATAGTCAAAAATCTGAATCTGCCGGGATAAAATGTTTGTTCAGAGAAAATACGTTTTTGTGCCCAATTTGGTAGCTTGAAATGTCGTCTTAGCACATATTAATACTTGAAGTTATTAAAATTGCATCTTACACGTAGGAATCAGATAATTACATCAAATGTTGAAATTTTCTTCTTTTTATTTTGCATTCTTTAATATTAAATAACAACTATTTAATATTGAAAATTTCAAAAACACGCGTGAATTAACGTGTATTCAAAATATTTTTCTTTCATTAATATTCTAACACTTCTAATTGGCCGAAATCAAAATGAATAAAAAGAAATAAAGAAAATTTTTTGTACCCTTAGTTTGAGGAATGTTTTTTTTACCTCTCAATGATAAGAACGTTAATATTTCATTGCTATTCAGACACTACTAATTAGTTGAAAAGTTAAAACTAAATAATCACGAATAAATAAAAATGAATAAATAATAATACAGTGATAAATTGTTTTTTTTTTTATTCTTTGTTTGAAACATGTTCTCAATTACTTTATCAGAATAAGAACAATATTTTTTTAATTAATATTCAAACACTACTGTTTCAAAAAAAGTTATAATAAATAGATAACATTATAATGAATTTTTTTTAAACTTTACACTTGATTCCAGAAATATTTGAGATTACCTTATCAGGATAAATAATAATTATCTTTCATTATCATGCAAAGATAAGTTGGTGGACAAATGAGTTTTTTTAAGGCTTGGTTTCAGTTTTAGTTTTGGATTTCCTTATCAAATAATTTCTTTCAAAAAGTGAATTCAATGCTTAATTGAGTCCGGGATACGCTTTTGAAATTTCTTCAAAAATATATATTAAAATTTATTTGAAGATTTTTGTGCTTTCTCATTGTATGAAAAATAAATAAAAATAGATTAAAATCAGCCTATTGTGATATATTTAAAAAAATTAAGAATTTAAAACATTAAAAATTTATGATTTTAACATTTAATATAGATGAAACTGTCTTGTTTAAAATACCCAGTTTTTAATTTTGCATAAAAATATTAATAGCTTAGTTTGTCTTTAAACTTTGGTATACATTTTTTTAAAGAATTTTCTTATAAAGTTAGAAAGCAGTTTTTCCTCTGCATTTAATTTGAAATGAAATTAAAAATAAACTATTTGAAGCATGTATATTCCAAATTTTATATCTTCAGTATTTTTGTGGTACTGAATTGAAATTTAAAGTAATATAAAAAAAACGACCCTTGAAAAAATAAATTTAAATTTTCGACATCATTTATGTTATTAAAAAAAGAAAGGAAATCATATTTCGCTTTCTAATTAAGATGAAAACTTAAATCATGCACCATTCGAAAAATATTTAATAATATAATTTTTTTCTTAAAAAAAGAAAATATGAAAAAGTTGTTGATTATTGTTCCTCGGTTCCCCTTAAAGGAATATAATAATGTAATTGTGATAATAAAAAATAAATAATAATATAAAAATCAGATTATTTTTTACTTTGATTGCCACGTTTTTTAAATGTTAGTTTTTTTATGTAAACGCTACAGAACATTACTTTAACTATTGCACATTAGTTTCGTCGTTTAAAAAATTAGAACTTAAACTTTTTTTTTCTGCTTATAGTGAATAATTTCCATAATTTGAAACCCATTTTAATTCGAAGCACGGAAAATTGTCTAGGGAAAAACTATAATTTCAGTAATTTAGAAGAATACTCTCGCAAATATCTCATTTCATTTTATGTGCTAATAATGGGTATTTAGATTGTTTCAGACGGAGCAAATTTTTTCTTAAATCTTTCTAAAATGCAAATCAGCTTATTTCTTATTTTTAGCTAAAGAAACACCGTTAAAATCAAATTAGTATTAATTCGTTTTAAAAACAAACATTAATTTTTAAAAGGTATCTTTTTGGACTAAGTTTTAGTGATTAATTATTTTGCTTGGATTTTTTAATCTTTTCCTGCTGAGTAAGATTGCTTAAGGACATCTTTTTTTAATTTTATTTAGACAACATTGCTCTGGAAACTGGCACTCCTATTGTTTAATTTTTTTTATATCTCAAACAAAGAGTTTAATGTACAGGGTGTTTCGTAATAACCACCCTCATGACATATTTTTAGAATTTTCAGCAAAAAGAAAAGTAAAACATCCATACACATTAAGGGTGGCAATTAATATTTGAAAAAGGAAAAGAAGGACTTTATCGAAATCGTCAACGAAGTAAGATAACAATTATCAAAACCTGTTAGATTATCCGAGGACGCAGATAAGAATTGAAAGATGATAAAAATAAACAACTTTAAGTTTCTTTAGGCAATGATAGGCAAAGGCTTTTTTTTAAAAATATTTTTTAATACCATTTTTTCTCAATCGTCAGATATTGATAACAAGTGTGAATTTTTATTTTCGTAAACATTAATCCTAATATATACATCGTAACAAAGGCTTTCTAAAAACTGGGTGAGAATGTGTCAAGATATAGTCAAATAGTCTAACACAAATATAGTCGAATTTGAAAATCCCATGCATTCATTATTGATCATATCTTTACAGACCATGTATTTAGTATTGAACATGTCTTTACCGACCAAACATATATTCCTTACTGAACATGTCACTATGCCCAATAAGGAATACTTTAGGAGTTTTAAAAATTCGGCTATATTTGCTTCATAATTATGTGTGACCATTTTAGCTCAAATTTTGAAGCTCTTTTTCCCACTGCAAATTGTTTTGCTTTATTTTTAACAAGGATTCTAAAAATACATATTATGGGTGGGAATACGGCACATTCTGTATATAATTTGAATCGTTGCTATCTATGAAAAGATTAGAAACTAATTTTCAGTATATTTTAAATTTATACTACATTATACTTGTTGAAGTTTTTTTTTAAAATGGATTTTATTTTATTTTATAACCGTCGTTGAACAGAAGACCCAATTTTCGGGTTTAGAAATACTAATGTTCAACTAAATAGCCTTGTAATTTTGAACCTAATCCAGAAGACAAGGAAAGGGAGATATTGGGAGAAATTTGCGCTCGTGGAGGAATTTTTGATGGAACTAACCCGCATTTACTTTACATGGAGAAGAAGACAACGAGAACCTTCCACTGTTAGCCTGATGGTAAGGGAATTCTAACCCATGATCCGTCTACCACTGAGGATATTAAACGTTAGCACTGTGGTCGGTGCAAGCCGGATACGGAATTCGTATTGACTAGCCGTAGCCGGGATCGAACCCGGTTCGCCGCATTGGAAGGGAAACGCTCTATCCCCTGAGCCATCGCGGCTCTCTTTAAATGGATTGTAATTGTGCTATGAAGCGCACTAAGCTGCGATGGCTCAGTGGTATTGAACTGTCATTGTGAAGAACTGGGATTTGATCGCCAGTAGTGGCTTCAAAACCTTCCAGTTTCAGATTGATCGGTACCAGCATGTCTGGAATGTGAAGGCGGTTGCCATGGCCATGTCGTTAATCTCGGAACTATAGAGTCTTGACCTTCAACCACAACTAACTTATTACGCACACATATTTTTATTATAAGCAAAAAAATATTTTTATAAATATTTATAATTATATTAAAAGACAGAATCCTAAAAAAATCAACAGAGATTGTGTTGTATGTATGTATTATCAATTTTAATCCATTTACATCTGAAAAGAAGTTGTATTGAATTTATAATGAAAAAAAGTTTTTTAATTGATATAATTGAGATTCGAAATGGTGGAAATAAGGAAATATTGTTTGGAATATTGCAAAAAAAAAAAAAATTTTAATTTTGTGAATTTCAGTAAACTTTTTGGTATTTACTTTAAAAGTGAAAATGCTAGAAGTATTAAGTCTTTGATACAAAAAAAAAAAAAAAAAAAAAAAAAAATTACCTTTGATTAAAACTTTCGTTTTTAAACATATTACCCTTTAATGAACTTTCAATATTTACGCAAATATACGTAAATATAATTCAGAACAGAAAAACATTGCAGAATCACAAATACAATTCAGAACATCAAAAACTTTCAGAGACAAAAATACAGTTCAGAACACAAAAATATTTCGGCCACACAAATACAGTTCAGAACACCCAAACATTTCAAAGACAAAAGTAGATTTAAAAAAAAAAAAAAATATTTCAGAGAAAAATATACAGTTCAGAACACCAAATTATTTCATTTTAGAGACAAAAACACAATTTAGAACACAAAATCATTTCAGAAACACTAATATAGTTTAGAACACTAATACATTTCCGAGAAAAAAATATATTTCAGAACACAAAAAAATTTCAGATACAAAATTACAGTTTATAACACCAATTAATTTCCGAAACACAAGAACAGTTCAGAATTTTAAATTTATTTTAGAAACACAAACACAGTTTCGAGCAAACTATAATTCTGAATACAATATAGCTCAAAGCACTAAGATATCTCAGACACACAAATGCAGTGCCATAAAAAAAAATTTCCACGTTTTATTAAAAAAAGTTAAAAATTCATTAAAATTAAAACACTTTTCATTTAGATGAGATGTTAAAAAATTCCCCATACATAATACAACTTTTAAAAAAAAATTAATTTTTAAAATTGTAATGGCATCTAAATTAACTTTTACGAGAAATTTTTTATAAGCTACACATTTATATAAAATCTTGGGAAGATCAATATCATTTCAAATGCAAAGATTTTATTTGCTGTTACAACAGAAATTTAAACTAATGAATCGCACCAAAGAAATGTGTAACTTTCTCGTCTTTTTCTCATTTGTTTTGCTAACTTTGT
The DNA here is from genome assembly GCA_949128135.1 of Parasteatoda lunata. NCBI lineage: Eukaryota > Metazoa > Arthropoda > Arachnida > Araneae > Theridiidae > Parasteatoda > Parasteatoda lunata. Next base: position 86,748,734 of record OX421977.1, read on the forward strand.
CTTTATTCTACATTAATCTATTTCTTCATTACAGAGATCATCGAATGTTTGCAGCATACTCAATAATTTATTTCAGTATATTTACTCTAAACTTCACTTCTAAAGAAAAGAAATATTTAAGAGCTTATTCTTTTTAAAACCAAAATCGCTCATCTAAAGATGCGGTATTCTGATTCAGAGAAAAAATAAACTCCATAAAAGTGAAAATAAAACTTGCTGTGAAGTTTGTCGGTTTCGGCTGAAAACCTTTCAACGGAATATATATTTTTACATCGCTGTTTGTGTGCTCTCTCTTTTGTACTATTGAGAATTATACGTGTTTTGTGAAACCTTTTAGACGTTGAGTTTGAGGTATTCGAAAAGTCGTTATTTTAGGTTTTTTTCGTGGAAAAAGTTTTTATTTATTTAATTCATTTTCGTTCAAATTTTTGAGTTTAAAGAGAGGTAAACACCAAATAAAACGCAAAAGAAAATATTCTTGAATAAAATATATTTTATTCCAGATGCAATTGCTTTTTATTGGGTTAATTGAGGAAGAGTAAAATATATATTTTTGTAGTAACATAGTTAATAGTTGACAATTAGAAAGATAATATTTAAAAGCTCAGTTTTTCAAACGAAAATATTTAAAAGTGTTTTTTTGAACTAAAATCGCTCATCTAAAGATTCCATGCTACGGTATTCTGATCGAGAGAAAAAATAAACTCCATAAAAGTGAAAATAAAACTTCCTGTGAAGTTTGTCGGTTTCAGCTGAAAACCTTTCAACGGAATATATATTTTAACATCGCTGTTTGTGTGCTCTCTTTTGTACTATTGAGAATTATACGTGTTTTGTGAAACCTTTTAGATGTTGAGTTTGAGGCATTTGTAAAGTAGTTATTTTATGTTTTTTTCGTGGAAAAAGTTTTTTTTATCCTGACTGGTGAGTTTGAAAAGTTATAGAGCCAAACATGAAATAAAACACAGAAAAAAAAAACCTTTTACAAAAAAGTTTTTTTTTATTCATACAATTGCTTTATGAAGAATAAATTTAATATTTTTTTTGTCGTTGCATAGTTAATTGTTGACGATTAGAAAGAAAATATTTAAAGTTCATTCTCTTAAATAAAAATTTCACATCTCACACTGAGAAAGAAATTCTGGTAAAATTACCGTACCGTATGGCACTGATATTTCTGATAAAAATACAATATAATTGTGGTATTAAAAACCAAAATATACAATATTTTAACCAATCATTTAGTAATATTTCCGTTCTTATGCTAACGGTTTATCGGAAATTCTGGCTTTCTCAAAATTATAGTTCTTATTTCCACACATTTAGTAAAAAATACCAAACTGAAAAGTAAATTTAAGAAAATATATGGTTTTTATACCAGGATCTACTGTATTATGATAAAATTACTAAGTTTTATCACATATTATAAAACCGTATATTATTGCTAATTTCACCAAAATCATTACCAAAGGGTTTCGGTAAAAATTACCGAGCATTTTGATACTTCCATCGAACGAGAAACAATACGGTAAATATTAACCTCTTCTGGTAAGTTTAATCAAACCTTTTTTTCTCAGTGTAAGATTACATGTAGTTGTTTTCCTGACGAGAGAATAATTGTTAATAAATAAACATGAAGTATTTGAAAGTTCATTCTTTTAAACTAAAATCTTTGAATTAAAAATTCCAGACATTGGTATTTTGCTTGAAGGAAAAAAGGGCATGAAACTGATAATGAACATTTATATAATGTGTTTTTTAAACTGTAAAAAATATCCTGTAAAATTTACGATTTTAAACTTGCATCTGGGTTGGTTGTGCAAAACTGAAAAAAATTAAGAAGCAGATCTGTAGACTCAATGTTTTTCGCCATGCAAGAACAAGTTTTTTTTCCGTAAAAATTGCAAAGGAAACCCGTAATCAGATTTGGTTTTTTATCGTAACAAAACAAAGTTTTACGACAAAAATACCATCCTTTACCATCTAGGAACCAATTTTCTCAGTGAAAGTTACGAAGTGATGATTGATATTAATTGATATATATCAGTGGCTACCAACTGGCGGCTTGCGGGCCACATCCAGCCCGCGAAGCCTCTTTTTGTGGCCCTCTAACTAAAATAAATAAGTTGTAATTTTTTTGCAGACAATTTTCGTACGAAATCTATATGGGTTCAAAATATTTTTCTTTCGTTAAAAAAAAAAAAAAAAAAAAAAAAAAACTAATTTCTTTGTTTTTGTGAAATTTAACATACCAACGCACAGTGGGCCAGCATCCAAGGTTTCGTGGCCAAAATTAGTATTTCGATAAAATTTGTTTCAAAATTTGGGGGTTTTCATGTGTGGGTAAATTGAATTCATAGTTGAAATTTTGAAATACACTAAAAATTCCAAAAAAAAAAAAAAAATGGCGGCTGAAATATGGCGAGCAAAAATTAAAAAAATAATATAGTACGTTTAAATAATTAAATATAGCAATGAAAATATAATAATTTTCGTAATTTTATATTAAAAATAAAAAGCAAATTATATTTCCGAAATAATATTACAAAATAGCGCGAATTAAATAGGAAAAAACGCGAAAACATGAAAAAAACATAATTTTTGTTCTTCCATATATATAGTCCACCTTTGCAATATGGGCAAAATGGGGCAGGTTTTTTCGAAAGAAGAAACATCAAAGAAGACAACAAAAAAAAGTTTAACTGATTACCTCGTGGAACTTTTTGGAGATAAGTTTCGAACATTGTAAAATGTCAAATGATAAGATATAAACTATAAGTTTGTCAAGAGTATTAACTAATTCAACAAATTGAAAAATTGTACTATAATTTCAGACTAATTACTCTGATAAAAATGCAACAGTAAGGTGCACTTCCTATATATATTTCTGAAATATAAATTTAAAAGTTACATTTAAAAAAAGTTTTTTAACATATTTTTCACTACATTGTACTCTCGTCGGTCCAAAAAGTAAATTATAATGTTTGGAATGATTATGAATACTTAATTTGGGCGATATTAAAACTGCCTACACATATTTTAGTTGAAAATTTAATTTTGACTTTTGGCCAAAGATCATGGTCTTCTGGCCCACTGTGCAACGGTGGGAAAAAATTTATTTCTCAGGTAAAAATCTACTTGTTATTTTAATTTGTAATTCAATACTTTTGTTTTGTACAACTTGATAAAAACCTGACATTAATACTTAATGTTCCTTCAAACATAAAAGAGTCCTATATAAAATTTTGGTAAAGTTGCGGCCCGCCATTTGACTGGTGTTTTTAATTGCGGCCCCCGGCCTCATGTAAGCTGGAATCCTCTGATACATATATTCAATTATAATTGATTTATTTATTGATATATATATATATATATATATATATATATATATATATATATATATATATATATATATATATATATATATATATATATATATATATATATATATATATATATATATATATTCAATTATAATTCAATTGATGAAGTCGTTTCGATATTCAAAACCGAAAAGAAAATGTTAAAAGGTATGAGTAAGCGTAAGAAATAATCGTAAAATGACAGGAGTAAAGGAAATATTATATTACAGAACGTAAAACCACATGAAAAAATTAAAAATTTCAACCGATGGTCTTAATACGTTTGTGATAAGGATAAAAAAAAAGGAAAAAGAAACCCGTTTTTTTCAACAAAACGGCTTTAAACCCTTAAATACGCAGAAAAATTTCGAAAAAAACAGCGGGTATTTTCGACAATGCAGGTCTCGGCTGGAAACCTATAAACGTAACTTTTAACTTTGCTTTCTGTTTGTCTGTTCTTTCTAAATTCATTTCTTACATTTTTCTCTACATATCGAGCCAAATATGAAATAGAGTATAAAAAAAGTACTATTGTCTAAGATAATGTGTTTTTTAGTTACAAATAATGTTTATTGAGATAAATTGAAAAGTAGTTTACTTTTGATTTCTATATATAGAGTAAAAGATGAAATTAAATAAGAGAGAAAATATAGTGGAAAGAAATAATGCTTTATTCAAGATACAAATGATGTTTATTGATATAATTTATAAAAAAAAATTTTTTGCTTTGAGTTTGAAGTGAGGTTTTAATATGTCAAACCTAATGTCAAGTGTAAAATAAATATTATAGACTAAAATAATGTTTTATTTCCCTTACTAGTGTTGTTTATTAAAAAAAAAATAGTAATTTACTTTTGAGTTTTAAATATAGAGTTACTTTAAATTAAGTAAAAAAAAGTGTTGTTAACTTAAATAAATGTAATGTTTATTGAAATTATTGATAAATAATAAAATAAATACTTAATTTAATAGATCATAGCTTATGATTTAATTAATTTTAGTATTTAAAACGATATTTAAAATCCTTAATTTTTTTTATCAAATTAATTGTTATTTACGTTGTTTAGCATTCATTGATTTAAAAAAATTTTTTAAAAATTTTCTTCATTTGACTTTTCTTTCATTAAACCCTTCTTCTTGTTCTTTTCTCATTGATTTTCAAATTTAATTAAATATCGCCACTTTTTTTCTCAGCGTTTTTAATAACGAGGTTTTAATAGATTTTTGTTATAAATTCTTTTATTTTCATCATGTAACTTCATAATTCAGTTTCAATTTTCTTTTCAATTCCACTTTAGTAAAAAAAAGAGCATTTAAAAATTTTGTCACTGGAGTTGTGACTGCGAATGTTGAACAATTTTTAATTAGCATTTTTAACACCATTTTTAATTTCATCATTCGAGTAATGCATTCTTTTTGATACTCTAAAAAACGACATTACAATGAGGTTTGAAATTCTATTACTCAATTTCTACTCCACAAAAAAAAAACAAAAAAAAACAAAAAAACAAATATATCCCGTTTGGCTGCATTAAAACTAAAACTATCCCTTTAATACTCAAACTTTAAGATTTTATCGCTTAAAAGCAATTGAATGATAAATTAGTTAAATCTTGTATATTTTATGTCAAGTTCATTTAGATAAAAATCTTCCATCAGAAATATTCTAAATAAAGTTGTGCAATCATTTATTTTGCCAAATACCTTATCTGAAACAGGTTCAAAACGCAAACCACCTAAGACCGCATTTTAATCTTTAAGGGTTGGCGAGCATCAGCGAGTAGACGAATGGAGTCCCATTAATAGTTCTATAATAATCTGAAAAACCACCTGCATATTAACGTTTGTTTTTAACCGTATGATTAACAGTATCGTTTGTCTTATTATAAGTATTTCCACTGTTTAAACTAAAAATTGAATAAAACTTCCTACATATTATTCAGCAATTAACTTTGATAACAGTTTCGTTCTAATAAAATATTAATATGAAGTTAATATTAAGTAGTGAGCGATTAATTTTCTCCAGACTGACAGTGCAAACTTCTTCATTAAAAGTTACGACAAAATTTTCTCAGGCGAAAAATCATTTATTTCGTTCCTCCCCCCCCTATCTATATCGAAGCGTACAAATACATAGTATGAGTTTTCAATAAATTTGATACTTTGTTACAGATGAAACGATTTATCAGTCTAGATAAATGTTCAGAAAATTACCATTAATCTTTAATACAATGAGATAATATGTTTCGCCGACGTTAAGAGAAATTTTCTTGTTATGTGGGCTTGCTTATTATCAATGCATTTTTTATTAACAAAAAAAGTATTTTTTAATTATTTTTATTTTAAGTGATAGATGAAGAGACGTTGAAGTTATTATTAAGCAAAAGAAAAGTCACTTACAAAAATTAACTATTTTGTCTTTTATGACATTTATAGCTGTAATGATATAGGTAAGAAATAAGGGATAAAAAGTAATTACATTAATGATACAACAAATTCTGTAAAAAAGACATTTAAAAAGATTGAATTTTTTTAAAAATTTTAATTATTTATGTTTGTTTGTATTTAAAAATGTAGAATATAAGTGATGCTGCTAATTGCGATTAGTTTTTACAAGAGATTAGTTATAATAAATTGTGATTAGTTTGTACAAAAATAACTAAATTTTACTAATTTAACTAAACTAAATTTACTGAAATATAAAATAATTGATTTAAAAATGTTAAAAGCGTCTATCCTTGATAAATTTTGAAAAAAAAAAAAAATCTGAAAAATCGTTTTATTTAATATTATGTTTATTTGTTTCAATACCAAATTATTATTTTTTTCTTATAAGAAAATGAATTAAATTGTGATTATTTTTCATAATAAAACAAAAACAGAACTTTCATTATTTCATGAAAACGAGAGGTTATCTTATTTCGAATAATAAAAATATTCGGTTTATAGAGACAACACTATCTCTTAATCTATTTTCTTTTTAACGAAAATAAATCGATTCAAATGGATTACATAGATTACTACGAAAAGAAATCTGAAAACCAAGGGTATGGCAGTTTTATGTGATATGTAAATTTAATTTTAATATTGCCCATTTTTCCCTAAAAGTCTTAGGTCAAAAATATATTAGAAAATATACTTCGGGGAGACCGAGGAAATTTTCTTGTTTGAGTTATTGCCTATTATCTCTAAATTTTTTATTCACATAAAAAGGAATTATCTCTGTTTCAAATGATAGAATAAAGAAATGTTAAAGTTATTATAAAGAAAAAGAAAAGTCAATCTCAGAAATGAACCATTATGTCGTTATGAGAAGTACAGTTGTAAGGAAGAAGTAAGGGTACAATGTAATTATACTAAAAATACAGTAAATTTTCTGGCAGAGATAAAAGACTTAAGTTTTTTAATTTAAATAGTTATGTTATGTTATGTTATATATATATATATATATATATATATATATATATATTAAATGTATGTAATAACAATATGTTATTTAGGGTAGGGGGGCATAAAGCGGGTAGGTAAACAATAAACTCTCAAAAGTTGTAGTTTTAGGGCTTTTATCGCAGCGTTTTTTATTTTATTTCTTAAGAGAGATCTGTAACTTCAAAATAAAAAATGATTATTGCGTTATTTTAAATTTTATGATCATTTATTTTTAAAAATAAAAAACACCAAAAAAACCCGCTTTGTCTTACAAGGGTTCCTAAAGCGGGTAAGCCGTTCGGGTAAAGTGGGTAAGCACCATAGATTTTACAAATACAAGCGCATATTAATTTTCTTAAACATTAATAATGAGACCTTAATCACACGTATAATAAACATTAAAAATAACATTTAAATATCAATTTGTGACTTATTTTATCAGTCTTATTGAAGGTCTCAATAATTTCACTAAACATTAAATGAAACTAAGTTGGGTTTACTTCATTTGATAGTTGAATCTAAAGTAATGAAATAATAAATAATTAAACTAGTTAACTGCCTTTGTAAAAAAAACAACTTTTTCAAGTTATACTTATATGATTTAAACTTAACATCTAATTCAGTACAGTTGTCAACAAAATAAAAATGTAAAAAATGATTAAATCATTAGACTAGTTAACTGTGATAGTAAAACAATAATTTTTGTAAGTTATACTTATCCGATTGAAATTTTAGACTTATATTTAATCAGTCACAAATTATGATTTGTTATTCTTGACATAGTTCGCAAGAATAAGACCCTCTTCCTGAATAAGTTGTGCAAGCTTCATGAGCCCAGTCTTTACAATCTCCATATTCAATCCGATCTTCTAGCGGTGGGTCCTCATAAGGCCCCCCCCACAAACAAGACAAAAATACTCTTTTACAGTTTTTCTCTTTGAAGCCCTTTGCTTTTTAGTTTTACCTGGTTTACTTGTCGAAGAAAGATTTTTAATTTTTTTTAACAGCAGCACTGTTACTAAGACGTTTCTTGTTTTCTTCCTTTTCTATTTGCATATTTTTAAATGGTGAACTTGTTAAGACTTCAGCTCTTTGAGTTTTACATTTACGACTAGTTTTGTTCGGAGTAGGTTTTGGTAGCGGTCTAATATTCAAAGGCGTCACATGAAATGGCAATGGCTCTTCTACTGGTTGAAATGAATTGTCACTAGTTGTCATAGAACATGAACGATCATCTTCAACAGCTGGATAATACGAAGTTTCTCCGTTTGTGCGTCGTAGCGAAATCCTTGAAGCTTGAAAATAATTGTGATCCACGTTTTCAAATACAGATGTAGAAGTAGAGCAATCAGAATTATTAGAAAGACGATCAGCATCAGTGGATTGGATCTGCGATCGGCTATCGTTGGTGTTTTCAATAACTTCAGCCCTGTCTGTCAGACTAGCTGGCAAAAAGTCAGCATCACTAAATATGTGTCGGTTCGTGGGCCATATTCCTGAGGATTTAAATCCTTGAACAGCATTTTGTGCACTAGCTGCTTTTAAATATGCTTTTACAACAAGTGAAGCTACGTCGTACTGAGTAATTATTCTACCTACATGGCTTCGTTGAAAAGTAGAAACTTCTTGTTCAAAGTAAGTTTTGAACGGTCCATAACCGCAACGGTCCAGAGGTTGCATGCGATGAGTTGTATGAGGAGGCAGCGATACAAAATTTACATTATTTTTTCTAGCATATTCAAGGGCCTCAATGTATTTGTGAGATTCATGGGTATCTAATATTAAGATTACTTTTTTCTCAGGAGTTGGATGGGTATTCTCGACGAAATGATGAAGTCAATCTAGGAATTTCGGTCCATTAATCCATCCTTGTCAGTACAAGTAGCAAGGGAACCAGGGAGTGCTCCATCTAACAATCTACCAACATTTTTTTTTCTACCAAAAATAAAAAATGGAGGTATAAAAGATCCAGCCGCGTTGCAGAAGCAGATAACAGTCGTCAATTTTCCTCTTTCCGCGCTTGAAATTACACCCACCTGTTTTTCCCCTGATTTTGACAAAATTTTCGGAGGTTTATTACTAGATGCATGAATGCCAGTTTCATCCATACTGTATATTCTAGTTGGATCACTGTCCTGCTCATCAATTTCTCTTTCCAACAAATCATAAAATCTGTAAACTTGAGGCCGATTGAAACCTCGTGCTCCAGCAATTGATGTTGGTTCTGGTTGCCTAACAACTAAATTAGGATGTCGTTTTTTAAATCCCAAATACCTATCATTTCCAGCACTGCCGCTCTTAAAAGCATGAACGATATTATTGCGTTCTGTATACTCGTAGACTAGCTTCAAAAATTTATTTTTAGTTAAGCCATAGAAAAGATCATCGACTTGAAATACATATTCCGATAACTCAGCTTCTTGCTCATCATTGAATACTCTTCGATATCGTCCAAGATTTTTACTGCAATTTTCAGATGTCTTTGTAGAGTAGAAACCATACTTTTTAAAAGTGATTCCATTCTTCATGACCGCCTGTTCTCTTTTTCTCTTGTATTTATTTACCATCTATACAAAAATACAGAAAAGTTAGTATAAAAATGTATCGGGGCAAAGCGGGTATCTACCCGTTTTGCCCTACCCGCTTTGCCCAAAAGCATATTTTTTACTAAAAAAAGTATAACCTTAAATAAAAAAAATTAAAAAATTGGACATCGTAGTTTATAGGTGAATAGTGTTAGAATAATATAATAATATTGACAATAAAATAATAAGCCTGTTTTCGACTAGCTACAAGTTAAATACCTTGAATTTTTTTAATAAACTTATTAATTATTTTATTTTGTGCTTGGTTACGCCATGTCGCTTTACTTCTATTCTGCTGGGACTGATTGAAACTCGTGAGTATTCGGGTAATCACAGCATACTTAGATATCGACGCTTGCGCGCCATGCGGTGTGATACCCTTCCGCTTTAGGCTACCCTCCCCTAATGTATATAATAATAATATGTGTTCTTTCTAAATTCTAAGAATTATATTAAAAATATTATTTATTTCTGGTTAATGAAACTCTTAATCTGTTACAACTCAAATACATTTTATTAAAAATGTAAGAGAGTAGAATGTATATATATATAAATGTAAATAAATTTTTTCCTTCTTAAATATGTTCCGAAGAACTAACTTTATTTAATAGCATTTACAAGTAATTTCACAACAGGGCCTGAAATTTTACAGTCAATCTTGTGTTTTCAAAATATGTTCTCATAAGCTTAAAATATTGTTTTCCGCAGAAAAACATTAACTGCTGCCGATTTTATTGAGAAAATATATTTCTAGGTAATTTCTTTCTTGTTTCGGCTTTTCGAAATGCCAATAAAAGTTAGGATGATAAAATGAAATAACTGGAAGTAAAAAATAAAGAAGCACGTAGTGAGCGTTACGACATTTCTTCAGCTAAGCAAAACCAAGTCTATATTTTTTTTCGGAGTAAAAAATTAGGTGAGTTCGGAGAAAATGGAGATAAAGTAATAGGCTTTTACAACAATATTTACGAACGAAAAAAATTTCATTTTCTAATGCTCTCAAAAAGATTAATTTTTATGAACAGTTCTTATGAAATTTCTTTTCAAAGTTAAATTGTTGATAGGAATTTATTGGGACTTCAAATGTATGAAGAAAAAAAATATCACGATTAAAAATAATTTTTTTTTAAAAAGATTAATAGCCAATAAATTTTTATTAAATATTTATACGTTGTTTTTATAAAAATTTATCGAGGAAAAACATTATTTTAATGATAAAGAAAACATGTGTAGTTTTCGACAGTTTTTAATCTTTAAAAATATTGTAGCAATTTAGTTTTATATGCCTGTTGTAATGATCATGCGTTAGACATTATACATTTTTTATAAAAGAATTTTCATATTGGTGTTGCTGCATTCGGCAATTAACTATATTATCCATTAGAATACTAATAGAACTTTTTAATAACTTGAAATACATTTAATATGTTATAATTCAGTTCTATATGCCTTTGTAATTATCATGCGTTAGACATTATTAATTTTTTAAAAAAGAATTTTCATATTGGAGTTGCTACAGTTTTTTTCGGTAATTAACTCTTATAATCCATTATAAAGATTAATAAAATTTTTCATAATTTGTAATAAATTTAAGAATTTGTAATTTAGTTTTATATGCTGTTGTTTTTATCATAAGTGAGACATAATTAATTTTTTATAAAAGAATTTTAATGTTGATGTTGCTATAGTTTTTTCTCGATAATTAACTCTATTATCGATAATAATAATTGATAATATTTTTCATTTCTTCTTGATGCACAATTTTCCCTATGAATAATAAGAGTAAAAACTTGGTTATTTTGTAGTAAAAGCAATAGTTAAAAGGATGTCAACGTAAACGCTTAGTTAGTTAATTAATTGAATTAAGCCTGTCCTTATAATTAATTAACCCATTATTTGGCTTCCTTATTCACTGTTCCTTGGCTGGTTTATTTTCAGATTCGCCGATTCGGTGTTTTTCTTTACTTGTTTTCTTTTTTTTCAAATATACTTGAAATAAAAATTGCTATAGAGAGGCAAACTCTTCATAATATGTTTTTAAAATTGAAAAGCAAGAATCTTAGAATAATTACACGTAAAATAGATTAGTGAAATAAGAGAGAAACATAAAAAAATATAAATGCATAAATATATACATAATATCTTAACAAAAGAGAAGCTAATGGTCGGTTAGTAAAAGTAAATATTAAATGATTTACGTAATTTAATATTAAATAATTACTGGAGGTGTTAAATATCGATATTTTATATCCACTGTAATATAAATTTATGATCTTTAGAAAAAAAAAAAGTGAATGAAAATTATTTGCATTGACGTTTGGATCATAAAGACCTTATTTAAACAATAAACAAACTCTGTCTTAGTTCATTTAAAGATAAAGGATCTCTTTTAACTTTTTCAGTAAGCAAAATTTCTTAATGATGTAAATTAGTAATTTGTAGTTTGTATTCATCCTACATGCTGAGTAACTAATAATAGATTCGAAAAATTTTATTTTAACAAGCATCAAAAAGAGAATTTGAAAAATTGAAATCAAAAGTTTTGAGACGCTCTAGCTCAATTAATGTTTTCAATAACTTAAATATATGTTATAATTTTTCACAAAAAGTGTTCCTCAGTATTTAGAGCGGAGTAATTTACGCCAATTATGTGGATTTGATTCCAGTTCCTGCCTTTTAAATGATGATTTCGTTATTTTCTTTCTATACAAGCTGCGTGAAAGACGAAAGATAAACGAATCAACGTTAAGACGCGTTAATCCGAAGAGCGTCGGCTGCTGACTTAACCAAGACAGCTAATCAGATATGCATGGAGATGGCCGCCAAACATGAACTCACAGTGAGTAAACACACCATAAGACGTCATATGAATACAGCTGAATTGTTCGTACAGGTTCCTGCAAAAAAAAAAAAATAAACAACAACCTCTCAACCAGACAAAGAGTAGGATGATCCGATTGAAATTTGTAAGGAAGCGCAAAGTATGGACATCTAAAGATTGAAAGAAAGTCCTTTGGAGAGATGAATCTAAATTTAATTTATTTGAAAGTGATGGCCGATGTTTTATTTGTCCAAATGGCACTTGAAGGGATCTCCATTACCAATGGCCAATACTGAAAACCGAAAACGGAGCAGTTATGGTGTGGTGATCTTTCCATCATAATGGCTTCTCCCCCTTCTCTTTCGTTTATATCGATGGGAATATGGATTATGTTTACAAATAAAAATAAAAATTCCCATGCCACCTTATGCTTGTGAAAAGATGAATTGTGGGTAGACGTATCACATGATAATGATCTTACCCAAGTCGAAATATTTGATGGTTTTCCATTGAAGGATCAACATAATATTGATGGTAATGATTAATAACTTCAACATGAATCATTATATTTTATGATGGTAACCAGCATAAGTTACCCTCACTCCAATGTAGGAATTCAGATTAATTTATGGAGGTCCAACATGAGAATAACAGTTTGTTTTGATGCTTTTTACCATGTTGAACCATAAGAAATTTTCATCATAGTTTATGAAAGAAAAGTAAAAAAAAAATGGTTTTGATGGTATATTCCAGCTAAACCAACAAGACTTTTCCTTAAACCATCATGGAAGTGTATTGTTATACCATTATGGACAACAGTACATGCATGATTTTTCCATAGTATACTAGAAATCAAATGTTGGAACGATCATGAACAACCATCATCCATGGTACAACATAAAATTTTTTTTAATGCTATATTAACAAGCCTTATTTTTGCCTGATAACTAACAAGAATTTCCATTAAACCGTTATTGAAATGTACAATTGGAACCATCATGGACCATCACGGACTGTAGATTCATGAGAATCTTCTCATGATGGTAAACCATCATAGTATTAAAACAGCATAGTATTTGAATGGGATGGAATGATGGAACATGGAATGATGGAAGTTTGTTGGCATATCAAACATCATGAAAGCATAATAGAAAATGTTGGATTATGGTGGCTATCAAATGATGTTGGACCATCAGGAATCGCACTGAAACCAACATAAACCATCAAAATGTTTTGAGTGAACTCTATCAAGTACACCTGTAAAATTGTGACAAACTAGATTACCTGATCCAATAGTTAGTTTCCAATGGAACACCTTTAGAAATTCATCGGAAAAGTCGACTCTCGGAAGCATTATTTAAAGGCAAAACTCTTGTCAGAATCTTCAATCGGAATAGTTGAAAATCCTTAAAGTCCACTACAGAAGGCCTCGTTAACTTCATCCCCAAATGGTGCCCCTCAGTCATCAAAACAAAAGGACATGCAACAAAGTATTGATAATTTGCTTTCTTTACTTAACTTAAAATAGTTAGTTTCAATAAAAGTTTATAAAATCTAAATTGTCACAAAACTTTTGATTTTAATTTTTCAAATTCTCATTTGGTGTTAAATTAAAAATTTTCAAAACTGTCATTAAAAATTTTCAAAACTGCTGCTCCGAATGTAGGATAAAGCTACTGATTACTAATTTACATCTTTTAGAAAATTTGCTGAAACAGTAAAAACACATGGCATATGGTCGCAAAACTTTTGTCTACTTTATGGAAACTTTTAATTTTCGTTTCTTTAAAAACTTATTTCAATTAACCAACAAATTGTACAAATAAAATTTTCTTTAAACAAAATTTTTTCGTGCCAAATTTTGATTAAAGGGAGAAAAAGGGAAATTTAATTTAAGACTTTATTAAAATTTAATTGAAGTAATTATAAAGCAAAAATATTCCTCATTTTTAATAATCGTTTTATTAACCTATTTTTTCCGCACATAGGGGAGAGTCGGGTAGCGCCGCCCAGCGGGTACCCCCGCCCAATGTCAATTTCATATGTATAGAATATTTTTTCAAGTCAATGGGCCATCGGACAATAATTGTTATATTAAAAAAAGATTATTTTCAAAGTTTCACGTATTTATGCAGCTGGCAACATGGTAAACAATAGTTTTGAAAATATGTTGAATACAGTTGTCATGATATTAAGAAAAATTGGTTGAATGTTTCGATTAAACTTCATTTTAATATTAAAAAAATAATTTTTTTCTATACATACAGCATTAAAGTATGTAGTCTTAAGTTTAGTTTGCACAAAGAACGAAGTTTATTTGTGAAAAATTGCTCGAGTAATTACAAATTTACAAAAAAATTGGATTTCGGGTAGCCCCGCTCACATGAATGTTAGGTATCACAGCCCACTTTTATTTCGTCGATAAATGTACGGTTCCAAAGATTTACTTAAATTAAATTATTTTCTTTAAATATTTAATATAAATATATATTAATATTATAATATATTAATATACATTAATAATAATAAAAAATATAACATTTGTTGTTAATAAATGATAGAATTCACTAAAAGTATATAAATATGTAATAAAAAAAATAGTTTTGTGATAAAAATGATAAATAAGGTTTATCTATTGTCAATACAATGGTCATTTTCATTTACACCTGAAAAAACAATCAAAAAACATAATTTTTGTAACTGGGTGTGGCTACCCGACACATTTTGAAAAGAGCTGAAAAACATGTTTTTTTAAAATTTCTATTTTTTTAAGTTAAACTATTCTTTTTTTGGTTTATTCTTTTTGTATTATTTAATTAAAAGATAAAACAATAGAAACATACAAAAATCTTGATTATTACTTAATATTATACAGAAATATATAAGCAATAGTCTTTAAGTGGGCGGGGCTACCCGACTCTTCCCTATTAGTTTAATAAACTGGCACTCACATTGTTACTTTAAAAAAAGAAATAAATAAAAAAATCACTTTTACTATCTAACATAATTTTTACGAAAGCTTTTGCTTTGAATATTCTATTACATATAATAATCAGAATGCACTATATCCTAAGGGCTAACATATTCAAGAGTTATAACAATAGTTTCAACTCTCGAATACATCTAATCTTTGTCATAGCGCAAGTTTCTGCATGCTTACAAGATAGATGTAAACATGGTTACTGTCGTTATTTACTTAACAAATGTCTGTTAACATCTAACTAAACATAATACCGATGAAGGACTAATTACGAACGAGGTGGTAGTGGAATTCGTTAAATGAATTAACATAATAGTAACCTCTTGTATTTATGTAGAATTATAGATAGTTTAATTCTTAAATTTCATTCAATCATTTCTTTAAGTTTATGAAAAAATTTAACATTATTTCTATTTCTACATCTTTACTTAAAAATCATCAATAAATTCAATTAATTTTCACTTCATTAAAATTTTAAAAACATTTAGCATTTTTGTGCAAATTTTTGAACACCCAATCATTTGTCGTTTAGCATTTTTAAAAATTTATGTTTTCAAAATACAGTATATTCTTGATTAGTGACTTGTAATCACTTAAATAACGCGAAAGAAAATTGGAAAATCCGAATAATATTGAGAATGTTTATTTTTCGTTATGTAGTTAGTACTTTTGTTACATTATAGTTCAAAAGTTTTTGTGCCATGATTAAAAGTATATACTACGCTGCCGCCTCTTAACAATCATATTTATTTGATGCCTCTGCACAGTGGGCCAGCATCCAAGGTTTCGTGGCCAAAATTAGTATTTCGATAAAATTTGTTTCAAAATTTGGGGGTTTTCATGTGCAGGTAAATTGAATTCATAGTTGAAATTTTGAAATACACTAAAAATTCCAAAAAAAACCCAAACAAAATGGCGGCTGAAATATGGCGAGCAAAAATAAAAAAAGTAATATAGTACGTTTAAATAATTAAATATAGCAATGAAAATATAATTTTCGTAATTTTATATTAAAAATAAAAAGCAAATTATATTTCCGAAATAATATTACAAAATAGCGCGAATTAATTACGAAAAAACGCGAAAACATGAAAAAAAAACATAATTTTTGTTTTTCGATATATTTAGTCCACCTTTGCAATATGGGCAAAATGGGGCAAGTTTTTTCGAAAGAAGAAACATCAAAGAAGACAACAAAAAAAAGTTTAGCTAATTACCTCGTGGAACATTTTGGAGATAAGTTTCGAAAGTGAGTCAAACATTGTAAAATGTCAAATGATAAGATATAAACTATAAGTTTGTAAAGAGTATTAACTAATTCAACAAATTGAAAAATTGTACTATAATTTCAGACTAATTACTCTGATAAAAATGCAACAGTAAGGTGAAATTTCTATATATATTTCTGAAATATAAATTTAAAAGTTACACTTAAAATTTTTTTTTTAAACATATTAAAAAAGTAAATTATAATGTTTGGAATGATTATGAATACTTAATTTGGGCGATATTAAAACTGCCTACACATATTTTAGTTGAAAATTTAATTTTGACTTTTGGCCAAAGATCATGGTCTTCTGGCCCACTGTGCTCTGACGTCTTTGTGATTTCATGAATACAAATTCATTATAATTAAATTTTTACAACTACACAATCGTCTAATTCATTTGCAATTTAATTTAGAATTCATAAATTTATCTTTTGTAAATTCATGAATTTGTACAGTTATATTTCTTTCGATATTGTATCACACCATGAGAAAGCGTTGGAATCGATATTATTTTTCTATCGTGTTGTCAAGATATGGATTTTTTTTAAAAATTTACTTAAATACACTCGCCCCAATACCAAACATTCTATCCTGTCTGACGTAAGTTACAAATTACAGACAAAAGCTACTAGCTAAATTTTAAATTACCCAATTAATTAAAAAGGATTAAATTTGATAAATGCACTTTTGCATTGAAATAAAACTTGATTTAATGATTCAAATCGCGATATTAAACATTTTGGTAAAAAATTAAATGAATCTGAGAATCAAAATCATGAAAATGTGTTAAGATATTTATACTATCTTGATCTGGTTTAAAGAAATGTGTTATAATGTTTTTAAAACATTTTCTGAGCTGAAATCCGCAAACAGCAAGAAACTTTTTAAGTTTCAAAAATAATTTTAATCTTTTAAACTGTATGCATGTTTTCAAATATGTTTCTGCTTTGTTACATTGAAGACATAATATTTTGGCTATAAATAAAAGTTTTTTTTAGATATATCAGAAGTTTTTTTTGTTATACCAGAAGCATAAACGGAGAGTCGAAATATTTTGTATATTTTAATAAAGGAAAATCTACATTCGGGTTTTCTAGGAGGTTTCAGTGCTTTCTGAAATTCTTAACCTTTTTGAAACATAACAAATGTTTATTTCTATTTTCTTTTTCAAATACTTACTCTTTGAAAGGACGTGCGTTGGTTTTGCAAAAAAGTTTATGTAGTGCTGTAAATCAATTGCTTAATTTTTAAATAAATAGTTGTATTTATTTAGATATAAATTAACTCAAAACTCTTAAAAATTAACTCAAAATTAATAACGATTTATTTTATGTGTATTTCACTAGCTTAGAGTTGGTATTTTAAGAATTCCGATATATCGTGAATTATTAATTTCATTATTTGTGCGAGCAGAATTTAACTCGAAACCAAAACTTATTTTTTCCCTGGATGCATATATTTTTATCCACCACATATTGCATATTGATTATAATATTAATAATTTTAGAGTAACTCATTAAAATAGTTTGGTTTATATTCGTTATTTCGTTTTTTTTTTAAACATCAGATTACACATTTCTTAAAAATTCTATTTTCCAAAAAATAAGAACTCTAAGAAAAGCAGAGAAAAATTATGTTTTTTTTTAAAAAAAATGTTTTTATATTTTGAGTAAATGCTTTTTTACAAAATTTTTATTGTTAAAAATTCTATCTACGTATATGAGCAATTCTACAAATAAACGCCAATTAGGCGGCCAAAAAAAGAAAAAATTGGGGGTGGGGGCATACTATTTCTACATGAATTTTCTTCTTTTTTACACCCTAAAAAGGCAAGAAAAAATCGTGAACATGAAATTTTTTCTTTGTGACATACTTTAAATGCGACATACTCTTTCTGACATACTCAGATAAATCTGAGCCATTTATTCAGATAAAACGATTTTTACATAAATATAATATTATTATAATGTCTCTCTAAGATGTATTTATAGAGATTTCATACTTTAAGATTATATTTTAGTATAAAAAACAAAAATAAAAAAATTTAATCAAAGTTCGTTAATTGAAAAATTTGGGAAAAATTTAAAATTGGTATTTTGTCATTTAAAGTATGTCACAAAGAAAAAATTTCATGTTCGATATTTTTTCTTGCTTTTTTAGGGTGTAAAAAAGAAGAAAATTCATGTAGAAATAGCGTGCCCCCCCCCCGAAAAAAAAAATTATTTTTGTTTGGCCGCCTAATTTGCGTTTATTTGTAGAATTGCTCATATGAGCAATTCCACAAATAAACTCCAATTTTTATACTAAAATATAATCATATAGATATGCATTTCTGCTTTGAATGGATATTTAATCTTATTTATTGCTTTTATGCATACAATAATAATAATAATTACATTTGTATTATCTGCTTAGATAGAAAAAAAAGTATATTTTAATTAAACAGGTATTCCAATGCATCTCGTAAAAATTAAATTTTTCAAGCTTATATTTCGGCACATTGTTATTCATAATTACAATGATATTTATAGGATTTTCAACCGAGAGGATTTTCATGAGAGAAAAAAACTGGAAAGTAATCAAGTAGTTCAATGAGTTGCATTATTCCCAAAACTGGTTCTCTTTATGCAAAGTCTTAACGCTAAGTGCATCGGATCGACTCCTTTTCACATCTCCAAAATCTCCAATAAATTATTTCCTTCACTGCAACCATGCTCTGCTCATAATTTGAAGTCTTTCTTCATTGCGAGGGACTAATTAAACCTTTTGTTCGCAGGAGATCAATGGGGAAGCGTTACTTACATTCCGCATAGAAGAGGAGGAGGAGTAACCATGGCAACGTCTTCTTGGATACACCTGGTGATAGGCCTTCTTCTCATTGTGTGCATGGGAGGTGAGTACCCTACCTTCCAGAAACATTGATGTCTCTTATAAGAGGATTTGCTCTTTTTTTGTGTTTTGTTTTTCGTTTTTGAGTGGGCGTACTTAGCATCAATGGAATCTGCTTAGTGGCAAAGTCTGTTGAATGTCTTGTAAGACGACGTGCATTGAAGGACTAAAATTCAGTTGCACACGCCAAAAAAAAAAAAAAAAAAATATGAAGGATATTTGAAGGCCTTGTAAAAACAAATTGATATATTTAGGGTTTGTGAAATCGAAAGAAAAATGTAATTTATTTTACGAATAAAAACAAACAGTTTTTGTTTATTGAGGATTCGTAATGAAATGGCTGTTGAATATATCGTAGGACGTAATACTTAATGATAATGTATATTTCCAATTAATGAACAAATTAGTTTTTGTTATTGAAGTGGGTGCATTTAGCATCAGTGAATTTGGTGGTAAAGTCTGTTGAATGTCTTGTAATACGACAGATAATAGATATTTAGTTTTATATGCTATGAAAAAAACATAGCGGATGGATAACATTTCATAGCCTAGTGGAAATACTATGTTAAAACTAGAACTAAATACACTTAATATCATTGAATGCTGTTTGGTGGATGAATGTTTAATAAAATGATTTTATATAGTCCTACATGTTGAAGTAAAGAATAAAAGGGAATAAAAAAAAGACTGGGTAGCTATTTTTTTTCCTACTGCTAGTTTGGGCCAATTGGCTATAATCATTGCCAATTGACCATTGGTCTTGATCGTCAATTTAAAGATGATACTTATCCGTCTGATCTAAGTGAGATCAGAACCATGAGTGTGTTTACTTTAAACACTGTAAAAATT
The DNA here is from genome assembly GCA_949128135.1 of Parasteatoda lunata. Lineage (NCBI taxonomy): Eukaryota > Metazoa > Arthropoda > Arachnida > Araneae > Theridiidae > Parasteatoda > Parasteatoda lunata. The sequence continues at coordinate 86,768,919 of OX421977.1, forward strand.
GGTTTCTGAAATATCACAAAACTTTCTCCGTTTTTGACGAAACCGTTCCCTGCTATATGCCCCCAGCAAAAATTTCGTCAAAGTGGCGAAATAACTAACGTCCCTTCGTCAAGAAAACGAATTTCGTCAAAACTAGAGAAAAATTTGGTAATTCTATTGCTTTTTTAAGAAAAACAAACCTTGTACTACCCAATGTATCTAACTTTCTAACAATTATTTAACGTTGGCAACATATAGGCAGCATAAAAAAAAAAACAGTGAATTACATCGAAGCCCGAAGCGGGTTTCGAGCTCCGGATTTTCCTAGTGCGTGACCAACGCTTTGACCACCATGCATGCGGGTCAGCTTACTTCGCCACTTTATTTTCGATTGTCTAGTCTTTATTCTAGTTTCGTCATTCCAGTTAACGACATCCCCAATGCACTACAAGAAGATTTCGAGTCGAGGAAACATTTCCGTCTTATATGTTAGAGTTCGCATTTCATCACAGACCACGTAATTTCGTGACGAAATGCCTCTCAAAACTAACAAAATACTTTTGATGGATTGTTGAATCGTCAAAAGTGAGAGCCTTTATTTATGAGAGTGTATACTTCAAAAACATACTAATAATTTAATAAGTTGCTATGAAGTGGCTTACAGCTGGAGTAATCTGGAAATGCTGGCTGCTATAAATAAGGTAAAAGTAGTAGTGTGTCCACTAAAAGCAGTAGTATGTCCAGTTTCGACATCATTCAATTTGACGCAAATAAGAAGAAAGTGTCCATTCAAATAACTATCTTCACATAGAGAAGAGCTATAATTTGAAGGCTCAATTAGACTGGGAGCTATCTACTGAGGTTATCATTTGAAGACTCGATTAGACTGGGAGCTATCTACTGAGGTTATCATTTGAAGGCTCAATTAGACTGGGAGCTATCTACTGAGGTTATCATTTGAAGGCTCAATTAGACTGGGAGCTATCTACTGAGGTTATCATTTGAAGACTCGATTAGACTGGGAGCTATCTACTGAGGTTATCATTTGAAGGCTCAATTAGACTGGGAGCTATCTACTGAGGTTATCATTTGAAGACTCGATTAGACTGGGAGCTATCTACTGAGGTTATCATTTGAAGGCTCAATTAGACTGGGAGCTATCTACTGAGGTTATCATTTGAAGGCTCAATTAGACTGGGAGCTATCTACTGAGGTTATCATTTGAAGGCTCAATTAGACATAATGCTTATGTGATTTTATTTTGTTTTATTTTATAACCGTCGTTGAACAGCCGACCCAATTTCATGGGTTTACGACTACTAATATTCAAATCCGTAGCCTTGTAATTTTGAACCAATCCAGAAGACAAGGAAACTCCTGGATCAGTACCCCCAGAGGTATTGATTTGTTATGGGAACATGGAGGACTTTGAGACTCGACAGATTTAACGTGCATCAGTCACCATTTACTACACGGGGAGTCTTCGGCCAGCGAGGATCGAACCCACGACCTCTTAGACATGGGCCCAGTGCCCTACCGACCAGGCTATCCCGGCCCCATGCTTGTGTGATTGAAAAAAAATCTTTATATTTCGGCATAAGTATACGTAACACCAATAGAATTTGTCCGATGAATGTCACATGTGTAGTTGAGTAATGCACTGAGAAAAAAAATATGGTCAAACTACCGGAGCATGGTAAAATTTACCGTGTATGGGAATACCAAAAAGCTCGGTGACTGTCAAAGAAGAGCTTTGATAATGATTTTGGCGAATGTAAATATAAAATATGGTTTTACAATATGGATAAAATTTGGTAAATGTTGTGAAATTTGATAATTCTATCATGGCACATTAGAGCATGGCATAAAAACCATTTATTCGGATAAATTTAATTTTCAGTTTTATATATGATATTAAATGTGTGGTAATAAAAACTTTAATTTTGAAAACCATAACTTTCGGTTGGCCATATGCACGGAAAAATTACTAAATGAATATTTAAATTACCGTATATTTTAATTTTATTTATCAAAATTCGTGTTTTTTTTTAAACAGAAAAGTCATTATTATACATTACGGTGATTTTCCCAGAATTTTTCTCTCCTTATTAATTATTAAATTACGCATATTATTTTAACCTATAATTTAACTATCATATTGTTAAATTTTAAATTTATCTGATTATTGTATTTGCTTTTCACAATCATTTGTTCTTCGTCTTCTTTAATTTACACAGTGATTAATTAACATTCACAAAATGTTCTAGAGGATTTCCAGGAAAAGTCCATTGATTTCCAGTCGTTAGCATAATTAAGACGACATTATTGAGATTCCATCAGAAACGAGCGCTTATTAACTTTAGATAATTCGTAACATTTTAGGTAACTTAAAATGAATAAAATTAATTTAAATAATACTTTCATTAACGTAAGGTCGTTATATTTATAATATATACGGTCTGAACTCTTAACCATCTAAGCAAAAATGATCGTTTATAGTACTTTATTTTTTAAATTTTGTAATTATTATTAATTTGTTTAATAAGGTGACGCAGACCCTTTTTGTCTCTATATAGAGCTGAAACTTATTCCAAAATGACAACATACACATCTTATCATTAAACAGAGTTTTCCACTATAAAAATCTATCTCTTGAGCTTGGATAATTTCATTTGATGTACCCTCAGAATTTATACTAATTCATAATTAAAATTTAATTTTGTTATTTAATTTTAAAATTCTATAAAAAACGTGAAGAAGCAGATACAAAAATATAAAGTACAATAAAAAATGGAATATTTACCAAAAAGATTTCCTGTCTAGTTTATTTTTAAAAAAATTTCCCTTCCCTGAAACAAAATTGGATATTTTTATTTGATATACAGTGCGCCAAAAAAAAGGGACCTCTCTGAATAACTTTTGATCTAATGATCGGATTTTAACATTCTAGGACTTAATCTTAATGGCTTGTTGGGGTTGACCTCACATATGCTAAATAACATTTTTTTTCAACAGATTCGGATTACTGACTCCAAAATATAGGGTATAGCCACAATCTGGGAAATATGGTCCCCATAGTTTAGTCAGGAGCGCAATCGAAAGTTTGAGCTCCATAATATTAATTTTACTTTTTACGCACTTTGCCAACTCGAGAACTTTTTTAGCGAATGGAAAAATTTTTGCACACAATTATAAAATTCAGTTTATCCAACGAAAATTTCAAGCAAAAAGTAAATTTTAGTAAATATTTATTATTTTTATATTGTTTTATTTAAGAATGGTCGAAAAAAAAATTGGAGTTATAAGCTTTAAAATTTTTTGCATCATTTTAAGGAATGTAATTTTACATAGCAAAATACTAAATTTGAGCGAAATGTATCGATAGTTCCTGAGAAATTGAATTTCAAAAACGTCAGATACTTAAAATTTGATTTCTCAGGTACTATTCGACCGATTTCACTGAAATTTTCTATCTTTCAACGTAAAATTGCATTCTTTAAAATTATACAAAAATTTTATACCTTACAGTTCAAAATTTTTTCGACTATTTTTTAAATAAAATAATAAATATTTACTAAAATTTATTTTTTGTGTGGAATAATCTTTGGATAAACGAATTTCATAGTTGTGTGCAAAATTGTTTCAATTCGATTAAAAAGTTTTCGAGATCTGGGGAAATACGTATAAAGTAAAATTAATATCATGGAGTCCAAACTTTGGATCTCTCTCTTGACCAAACTTTGGAGACCATATTTCCCAGATTGCGACTACCCCCTATATTTAATAGTTCCTACCCCTCCATATTTATTACTTTGTGTCTGATTTCGCAACTTAAAATATTGTCTGCACTTATTGATAACCCTCCTCTAACCATTAAGTCCTCGAACCATGAGTCTTAGAACGCAAAGATCCGATCATTAGATTAAAAGTTATTCAGTGTTGTCCGTTTTTTTTTTGGCGCACTGCACATTTAGAATTTATCTTAGTTCATAATTAAAATCCAATTTCTTAATCCAATTTTAACATGCTCTAAAAAACACGAGGAAGCAGACACGAAAAGATAAAAGTATCGTAAAAAAGTGGAATAATTGCTAAAAAGATTTCCGGTCTTGTTTATTTAAAAAATTTCCCTTCTCTGGAACAAAATTCACCAATAGCAGCTGCGACATATTTTAGTTCAAAGCCTAAAAAGTCTTAGACTTAAAAAGAACGAAAAAGGTAGGAGTAAAAAAAAAATGTTCCATGGAATGATTAAGCCTCTACTCCTGCCTAACGATGATCCATTCTCCCTCTTCCACCCCCGCAAAGAAGCTTTCCTGCTGTAAAGGGGACGTGAGACCCTTCTCTCAATGATACCACGTTCTTCAAGGAACAAAATATTTATTAAAAAAAAAAGTGTTCAAAAATTCCAAACGGGACGAAAGCAAAACCAAGAAAACAAGCCCACACTTTTGTAACGCCAAACGATATAGGAAAGTGTAAGAGGGGAAAAAATCCTCATTAGTTCGCCTTCTTTTACGACAAGAAGCGCAGTTATTTCTATCTTGAGCAGCGCAAAGGATTGCGTAATGAGGCGGAAGAGGGCGCTGTGAACGTTAACGTAGTTTTTTTTTTTTTTTTTTACTCCGCTGTTCATTGCTGCCATTTTTTAAAAGCGAAATGCTTGCATTTTAATGCGTGGTTTTAAGCTTCAACAGCTATGTCATTCTTTAACATTTTTATAAATACGGCCGTAACCGTTAATAACGCGAGTCTGTACCCGACTTTTAAGACATTTTTTTTTCTCAATTTTAATATTGTTGTTTTTTATGTTAAAAGCCACGGTTGTGATTAAAAAGTATATATTTGAAATAATTTCTGCTTTTGGATTTCAGTCCGGATTAAAAAAGCAAAGTTGTTTTTTTTAGAAACTTTTTTTTTTGTTCTAGTTTTAACGTGCTGGAATTAATTGTTCATTTTCTGCAAAGAAATGCAATACGCTTATTCTTTACGCATTACTTCAAGTTATTTTTAAAACAGGAAAAAAAAAGAGACTTTTCCTTCAAATATTTGCGCAGAAAATTGTAATTTTCTTTTTCAAGTTTTAATTAGTTTTAAGAAGTGAATCGAAATGTATTTTTCTTAGAAATGGAGAAAAGAATAAAAATCCGTAGATAAGGAGCATAAGATTTCTTTTAAAAGAAAAAGAAGTTTACTGATAGGACGGCTTATAAATGAACAAGATGAGGAAATTTCTTGAATTTTATTTTCTCTGAAACACACTTTAATGAAACAAGTTATTATTAAATTCAAAGAATATCTATGACTGTTTTTAAACATTAATGATTTATTTGTTAGATTAAGTTGTTTATTTCAACGAATACACTTGTATATTTTTTAACTTTGATAATTTATTTGAAGGAAGCAATTTTTACATTAAAAGGAATACATATCGGCATTTTTAAATATTTATATCAAAAATTACAGCGATTATTTACGTATTTTCGGAATACAATTATTTTTATTTTTAAAACCAAATTAAATATCAAATATAAATATTTTATATCTATTATAAAGTATTTCATAAATAGATAGAAAAACATAAATAATATATAAATTAATTAATCTAAAACATAAATGATAAATTTCGAGAAGTTTAATGACTCATTTAAATTTTTTTTCAAGCAAATATTAAAACGGTTAGTAAGATCTTATAATTTTTTTAAATCATATATTTGAAACTTTATATTTCAATTCAGCTATCAGATTTCCTTTATTTAAATAACTGTTTTTACTTTGCGCGTAAAAACATTGCTATTTCTGTTCTAATCTTCTATCCTGTCCGATAACTAGGTTTTATATTATTAATAGTGCTCAAATCATCATGGTAAAAGGTTTCAGGTTAATAGTAAAATACACTGGTGTAAGAAATTAAGAGAATTTGCAGGCTTAGTCAATTATCTCTAGAACTACTGGACTGATTTTAATGAAATTTGATATGTACATTCATTGATACAATACAAAACAAATAACCACTCAATATTTGTAATACACACGCATGATCGTGCGTAACACTCGTTGGAGTTAGAAGGTATGAAATCGCCACGGCACAATTCAGGCCAATTGCCACAGGGAATGATAAACTGTCTTATTTCAAGAATGAAATCACGCTGCAAGGTCTGTATATCTGTAAGAGGGGACCATACCCAGGGGTGGATTAAGTGCACGCGGGGCCCTAGGTCATTAAAATATTTGGGGCCCTTGTATTAAATTTTTTTCTCGTTTATTTTTTATTTATAAGATATATAAAAGTATTTATATATCTTTCCATTTAAGAAAGCATATTTAAAATAAAAATAAATAATAATAAATTAAATTTTACTTTATTTTGTTTAATTAGAACTAAAAAAATTATCGCATTTAATTAATATATATTTGAAATTGATTTAAAAATAAAATCATTGTTCTTCTTAATTTTTGTTTAATTTATTTAAAATTTTTTTTTAAGGGGGCCCCGAATCATTGGGGGCCCCAGGCCATGGCCTTGTCTGGCCTAATGGGTAATCCGCCCCTGGCCATACTCCCTATTAACCCAGTTTTTCTGTTTATTCTGCAACCACTGTTTCATACCTTCCGACTCCAACGAGTGTTACGCACGATCATGTGTAAGTATTACAATTGTTGAATGATTATTTATTTTGTATTGTATCAATGTTTGTACATATCAAATTTCATTAAAATGGGTCAAGTAGTTCTTGAGATAATCGACCAAGTCTATAAAATTCTCTTAATTTCTTACACAAGTGTAGTTCAGAGACATAATGGCTAACGAGAAAAAAATTTCGGTAAAATTACGGTACTGCATGGTAATGACATTTCTGGTTATAAAACCATAATCCTAGTATTGAAAACCAAAATATACGGTATTTAAACCATTTATTTGTTAATTTTATCTTTCACGTGGTAGCTGTTTAACGGAAATTTTGGTTTTCAAAATTATAGTTCCTATAACCACATATTTTAGCAAAAAATGCATAACTGAAAAGTAAATTTAACCGAATAAATGGTTTTATTCCATACTCAAAGGTATTCTGATAAAATTAACCAATTTTACAGCATTTACCAAATTTCATCACTCATGAAGCCATATTTTATTACTTTTACCAATATCATTACCAGAAAAATTCCCGAGCTTTTTGGTGGTCCCATAGAGCCAGAAACAAGGTAAATTTTCCGATATTCTGGTAGTTTTGACCATACTCTCTCAGTACATTTATCATTAATTTCGTATAAATTCGGATTTTAAATCAACATTTTTGTAGATGAATATAAGAATTAAATCATTTTGAAAACTTTATCAAATCATATTCAGAGTTTTTTTTCCCAACAAAACTAATAATTTGTGAAAGTATACATTATAATACTTACATATTCTATTATGAAATTACATATTATGTAATTTTTTATAATATAGTTTTATTTTTCTATATGCCCAATTTTTTTTCTTTTACGTTATGCTATTTTACCTAAAAAAAGATTTAACATATTTGAAAGCAAGTAAATGCATAGTTGCCCTGTTAATAGAATGCAAAAGCTTTGTTCCAAAACTCAATTTTTAAAGCCTGACCCCATCGAGTTAGATTTCCGTCAAAAACTTCTCATTCGTATTCATACAACTTTTCAATTTTTAACATGACCTGATTTTTTGTCCAAATGCATTCGCTGTTATTTTACTAAAATCAAAACTACAATAAGTTCTGCTTTTGTTCATTTTTATCACCGTCATTTTTTGTTTTATAAATTATTTGTTTGGATGTTACTTCATATTTGAAATTTGGCTACGGTATGTAATACAGGTTGTTCTTATCTTTTATTTTAGGGGAGATCAGGAACTAAACCAGTAACTTAAAATTCTCTTCTACGAAACTCTATGAACAAACTTGCCTACATTTAAATATGTGTGATAAATAAGCTCTTTAGTTCTAAAAAAAACTATTTAATGTTTTAAAAAATATTTGAAGGGTAAATTAATTATTTTTTAAAAGTTTGCTAAAGTGGGTTAAAACTGGGTCTGACCTATTCCGTCAAAACCTGTACCTGTAGAAACAGAATAAAAAATATTTTTTGCTACTAAAATATTTATTTACAACAAAACATTAATAATACAGCCCTCTATACATTGAGAAACTTTCGAAATTGATGAAAGTGAGGAATATATATTTTGAATTTGTCATAAATTAAGTTAATAGATAATATTTTGAAGCATAAATCATAAATTAAACATTAAAAATGTTTTTTTTTATCTGCAATGCTTCAGGCTTTATGTTCCCATTGTTTACAGTTGAAACATTTTATCCAATATTTTACAAACTGTTAGGTTGAATATAGGTACCCAGTTTTATTAAACAGAATTACTTAACACTAAATAAGACTTATAATAATTTAAACGTGATGTAAAAACTTTATTAAAAACAATAGCTTAAAATTAGCATAATTATATGTTAAATTTACCTAAAATTAATCTTTAATCAATTCGAAACAACGCAATTAAGTTGGCGAAGTAAAAATCATAGCTTTTGTAATTTTTAAAAGCTTTAGCGCAGATAGATATTTAGACAGCTTTGTTTCGCATTCATTTTCAAACAGCAAATCGTCTGTCTAAAAATAATTTAACACGATTTCTGTCCGGTTTTTATCCACTTATACGGTTTTGTCCAACTCCCCCTTATCTTCATGCAGTAAACAGGTTCCGAATATCAACTTAAACTTTTTCCGTTTCTTTCGGACAAAATTAAAAGTTGTACTCAGCTCAATAGCAGTATTTTGGTCAGAAATGAATTAGCTAATCTAAACCTTTCTGCTCTTGTCTGCGTCCATTTATGAATAAAAACGTTTAGTTATTGTTTTTAAGTAATCAGTTAATTCTGAAATAATTTGTTTGGTTTGTGAATGGTGGAACATGATTTTTGTACTCTTTTGAGAGGGTGACAAAAAATTCATTTGAACAATTAAAATTCACTTTTTTAGTCTTAAAATAAAAACCAGATTTTGGTTCGGCCACAGTTTGGAGGAAAAAAAAATCAAAATTATCTGCTCCAGTTCTACTACGAACAAGAGAACAGATCGGAAAATTTTTAATTGTTCTATTTTCTCACTGAGCCGGCCAGGTGGCTGAGCGGCCAGCGTGCCTGACTGTGAATTCTATGGTTGCGGGTTTGATTCCCGCTCAGGGCATGAATGTATCTCTCTGTGTGTTGTTCATGTGTGATGTGGCCCATCCTATAAACGGGTATCTGTGGCAGTGTGGCGTGGGTAATGCTGCTCGCCTCCGTGAGGTTCACAG